>JAYKKM010000466.1:117500-657500 GCA_035772405.1 Chrysogorgia sp. JL179-B06 | reverse complement strand
TAAATATTCTGATTTTTCAACAAGTGATACATTTTTACATTAAAGACTTATTAAGCAAAGTCTGTATTGGAAAGTATTTACAGCATGAAGAAATACAGCTTGAGTCGTCTTGGGGATGATCATTGGTGCAAGCGCTTGGTGCCCATATACAAAAAAGGACATCGACACAATTGAGTCAGTCCAGCGCAGAGCGGCGCGTTTTGTTCATAATGATTACGCAAGATCTACGAGTGTCACTTCTCTTGTTAAATTTGAATTGGCCTTCCCTCCAAGAACGCAGGATTTTTTTTTATCTTTCTTTGTTTTATAAGTTTCAGAATAACCTAGTTAATATACCCTTTCCTCCTGAATTGACTTTGAACTATCTTCCAACCAGAAGATCTCATAATTTTAAATATAACCAACTATCACCAACAGTTAACGCATATAAGTAAACGTAAATAAATAAGTAAATAAACGTATTATTATAAGTACTCGTTTTTTACTCGCACGATCCTTATTTGGAATACTCTTCCTTTTGCTCCAGACAACGCTTCAGGACTGCAGCAGTTCCAGACTCTGCTGCGGAATTAGTTCAAGTATTTAGTCAGTATGTATTTGTTAATTTTTGTGTATTATCTTTTTTTATTATTTATTTATTGTAATGTAGTTTGTTGACCACCATTGCCGGTATTAGTTTTATACTATAAGGCAATTATGTTTGATTAAAGATTAAAGATTTTCAGTTTAATTTATTATGTTTATCAGTCTTTTATAGGTGAACGGACAAAACAGGCTCCGAAGGCCTACGATCGTTATCCGAGAAGTCTTCCTCAATTATTTTTAATACCTTGAGTGGCAGGGCCGCAGAGAGGGGAGGGTAGCCGGGGAAACTGCCCCGGGGCCCGGTTTTATCCGGGGCCATCTGAGGCATTTAGGGGCCCGCGAGACTACATGCCCTCGGGCTCGTCCTGTCTCTCGGCGGCCCTGCTGAGTGGTGGTCCGACCCAGGATTTGAACCTGTGTCTCAGTTCATAGACATGTGTGGTAACCACTAGACCACAACAGCTAGTTAGTATCCTCGACAGATTTCAAGATGGACGCTAATTAAAAATATTTACAAAAAAATATCATCCCGAAGACGACCGTCCCAAACCTCTGGCAGAGGAACACTGAAACGAGACTCGTTCCAAACCTCTACAACGCGAGATGCATTCGATAATAAATAATATAAAATATTCCAGGACTTACCATCTTCATCTGTTATTACAATAATTGGTTTACTAAAATTTCCACTTCCCTTGTTTGTGAACGCTGCAACTTGCATTGTGTAGTTAGTGTATCTCTTTAGACCTCTTCTCTCGAAGTTCAACTCATTCACTGATAACTCATCAATCCACCTTGTCCCATTGTTTGTATCCTTTGTTGACACATTATATCCTTTTATGATCCCAAAGTGCCACTGGGCAGGAACTGGTTCCCAGTTCACTTCTACACTTCGAGAGCTAGTGTTACGACCAATAACATTAAGTGGAGGATGGCCTGGAACTAGCAAGAAGAAAAATGTATATAGATAATATAAAATAGATATAAAGATAGACAGACAGACTGAGACAGACCAGACAGACTGAGACAGACCAGACAGACTGAGACAGACAGACAGACTGACTGAGACAGACCAGACAGACTGAGACTGACACTTTTGTATAAACAATGAACTGACAAGTCCATTGTATTTTTGTGAATTCAGCTTGTTTGCAAATATTAAATATTTGAATAATATAAGGGATAATGAGCTCAATAAAACATTTCCATTCATTTCTTCTAAGCTTACAGACAGATTTTTATCAATATTTCATCCAAATTGAACCAAAATGTAATGGATTGGTCCTTGGCGTATGACCATCTCTTCTACAAACGTTCATGAATTTTTGAGATATCTTGCTTACAGACAGACAGACAGACAGACAGACAGACAGACAGACAGACAGACAGACAGACAGACAGACAGACAGACAGACAGACAGACAGACAGACTGAGACAGACAGACAGACTGAGACAGACAGATAGACTGAGACAGACAGATAGACTGAGACAGACAGATAGACTGAGACAGACAGACAGACAGACAGACAGACAGACAGACAGACAGACAGATAGACAGACAGACAGACAGACAGACAGACAGATAGACAGACAGACAGACAGACAGACAGACAGACAGACAGACAGACAGACAGACAGACAGACAGACAGACAGACAGACAGACAGACAGACAGACAGACAGACAGACAGACAGACAGACAGACAGATACGTAGCCATTAAAATAATTGTCATACCATCTTCATCTGTCTTGGCAACAACAAGGTCAGTTTTAACACTTTCTGCAATAGAGTTGAAAGCTGAAACTTTGAAGTCATAATCTTTAAACTTCTCGAGATTATGAAAAATGACATTGGTGTTTACAGAGCCATTAACTTGAAGAGATTCCCAGGTGAGGGCAAATGAGATTTCAGGTGAAGTTGTTAGGCGCCAGTAAACAATGTAACCAAGTATTTCGCCATCTGCATATTCATACAAAACAGGTTGCCATTGCAAGAACATGCTCGTTGATGACTCGTTCACAGCAGATAAATTTCGCGGTGAAGCTGACGGAACTAGAATAACGAGAACGTTTATTAAGGGAGGAGTTGAATGAGTCCATAGTAAAATAAACAATAACTACAACTTATCACGCGTCACACAAATGTTTTTATGAAAAGAAACTCAAAGTTGGCAGCGTTAAATTTATTATTTTAGATGAATATTAAATGAGTGTCTGTACTTTGATTTTCTGCCAAAAAATTGCAACACAACTTGAGTGTATAACATGAGTGGCGTGCAACATAACTTGAGTAGCAACTCAATTAGGGTGGCATGTGCTGTTAGGGGGCTGCCACTCTCGGACGAGGTTAGTCCTTGGATGGGTGACCATCCGCGAGCTTTGAACTCATGTGAGTAGAGTTATTATTTGATCTCTGCCGTGCTTCGAGGGTTTTCTTCCGAGGTCTCCGGTTTTTCTCCCTCGGTAAAATCAACACTTAGATCTTAGCTGTGCTCCGTGGTCAGACATGGGTCGTATGGTGGCAGCCTTCTCGACTCGGCCACGTTCGAGCTCAAACATTTGTAAATTCACACGTCTGCTGCGTCTATTATTAAGACTTTTAATTATATCATATTGGGTGTTTTGAGGGTATTAATTTATAGATTTTTAATTTACAGTTATAGTAAAGCGTGGTATCTTACCTCCTTCTAAAGTACGATTTATGATTGGATCAATTAGGAATGGCGCCATCCCTGCAACATTGCCTGCAGCTATACGAATGTTATACCACTTGAATTCCTTTAAACCTCTAATGGTGTATTGATATACATCTTCAGGCCAGAACAAAGTATCAAACACATCATCCACCACCGTTATATTTGTGTCATTTCTAGTCGCGGTAATGATAAAGAATTGTGCAGGTCTTCCTCTTGGAGTTATGAAATGCCATTGGATGATCATGGAGTCATTTTTAACAACGAGTGCCGTCGCCTCAGAGGCAAGATTCACCGGTTCTGTTTCAAAGAACATGTACAAAATTAAAATAAATGTGTAAAAATGAAACTTACTATACACTACTCTGGCTTTAAAAAGTTTTTTGAACGTAACTTTAAAATTTACTGTCCATGACCCAACGTTTCAACACTCCAATCTAGTGTCTTCATCAGGGGTGATCGTTGTAAAGTTAGGATCCCTATTTATACCCTCATAGAACCGATGATGACGTTATCTATTAACAAGATGCAAATAAGCTTCTGGTAATAAACCACCGTCATCGCGATTCAATGGGGCGTGGGCGCTATTGCTATGCCAAGCCTCCAGACAACGTCTCTGATGGTACCGCGGATTAGTGGTAATAATTTTCGAATTTTCCCACGTAATCTCATGGTAGATTACGCACTTACGCACGCGTGCTCCGACAAAGCAGAATTTTTCTTTTTTGAAAAAAAACCAGCCTTTTGGTGTTCTTTTAAACGCGTACGGAACTTACACATTAGCTTACAATGTAATTAACAACAAAATAAATAAGTCAAACAACGTGTATCTTGAAGATAGTAGATAGATATTTATTTATGTGTATTCATTTGATAAACCATATAAAATATTCGCCTCCGATCTAAAATATCAGCCGCTTTACTTAAAGTGTCACTAAGACGAAAAAATCGTCTATCAATTTTGATCTTAGTTTATCATAATTACGAAATGAGGAAGAAAGGCGTTCTCGGTTTCTCAATATCTTATCCCGTTCTCGAGATATTTAGGTTTTTGACATATGCAAATTAGACAGTGTATGACGTCATTTTCTCACATACACGTAAATAAAATAAACAAAATGAGGATTATTTCTGCAAATAATAGGTAGAAAGTTTTCAAACTTTGGACATTTATGGTAAGGTGAAATGTACACTCTACTGTACATATTATATAGTTGCCATGGAGATCGTTTGAAAATAAGCGTCTTTCGCCTAATAAAATTAAATCGTAATTTTTGTCACTTTTTAAAAAGAATAAGGTGATTTAAACCTCCGAAGTACAATATTTACGTGTCTAAAAATATTCGTGTGTATGCATTACAATAAATGTTGTTTGATAAAGAAGAAATAAACACTTTTTGTTTTATAAATGACAGGTGCCTATTTAAAAACGATCTTCGTGGCAACAATATAATTTGTGCAGTACGGTGCACATTTCACCTTACCACAGATGTGTAAAGTTTGAAAACTTTCTACCTATTATTTGCAGAGATATTCCTCATTTTGTGAATTTTATTTTGGTCTATGTGAGAAAATGACGTCATACACTATCTAATTTGCATATGTCAAAACCTAAATATCTCGAGAACGGGATAAGATATTGAGGAACCGATAACGCCTTTCTTCTTCATTTTGTTATTATAATTTACTAAGATCAAAATTGGATAGACGATTTTTTTCGTCTTAGTGGCACTTTAAAGGGACACTCCGGCCCAAATACAAATGCAGTTCATATGAAAGATCTTACTGACTTTAGTTTATTTCCAAAGTTTCAGCATTCCTATCAATTTAGTTGAGAAGATATTGCAAGTTGAAGTTGAAAATTTGTGGATTTTGACGCCATATTGGTTTTGAAAATATGACGTCATTGAGTGATTCTTTATCGTCAGTGGAGTTGTTTTGATGGCGATCACATAGTGATAGTTATTGTGAATGGTCTTTGGACGAAAATTAGTCGAAATAAACCATTTAGTTCATCATGCAGGAAAGCAGAGGAGCTTCTTAGGCATAATACGAGACACGTCACTCAGTGACGTCATATTTGAGAAACAAAATGGCGTCGAAATTGGACAAACTCTGCAACTTCAACTAGCCACATCTTCTTAACTAAATTGATAGGAATGCTGAAACTTTGGAAATAATCTAAAGTCAGTAAGATCTTTCATATGAACTACATTTGTATTTGGGCCGGAGTGTCCCTTTAAGAAATAACAATATGTACTTTCACCTACTTTTTCCAGGTACAAAGGTAACCATGTTTTGATTAAAAACTCCTTCACCAACTGCTGTGAATCCACAAAGTCGTAATTCGTAGGTATGAAATGTAACAACTGGCGTTATAGTGAAGGTAGCTGTTACATTGTCAGTATCATTGGAGTTCCAAGTATTAGTAAGATTAAGATTTTTGAAATATAAACGATAACCAAGCAGAATACCGTTCATGTCCTCAACATCAAGTAATGACCACCTCGCCGTTATACTGACTGATGTTTTGTTTTGAATAGTGAAGTTTTGTGGTGCTTTACTAGGTACTGGAAAGAAAAAATAACAGGTTCTCAATGTTTTATAGAGCTGGTGCATCACTAATATATATTTAAGAAATAGAAAACATTTTCCTTGTTTACATACAGTTATAGAAACACGAGTGGAAGTTTGGGAGAACGAGAAATTAGTGGGAACACGAGCCCGCAGCGCGAGTGTTTCCACGCTATTTCGAGTTCTCCCAAACTTTTACGAGTGTTTCTATAACTGTATGTAAACACGGAAAGATGTTTTCTATTTCTTTTATAAAATAACACTGAGGAAATAAGTAATAAGACTTAGCTTTTATTAAAATGATGAAAATATACATTCTCCTTACTCACGCTAGACAGCGTCGTCGGCTGCTCAAATGAACATAAACGCTCTTAACTGTGAAGAGAAGCATCCAATCTTCTCGTTTTTCTTCTTGTTGGCTGTCACAGAACATATTTATCGACATTTTAGCTGTTTGTGAGCAAAGGTTCGTCTTGCAGTCCATTTTATAAAAATGGCGGGAAAAATCCATGTTTACATACAGTTATATAAACCCATCTCTTAGCCAATCAGTGCGCAAGTTTTCAAAATGTTATTTTATAAACATAATTATTATGTAAGAGATAAATCCCGAGAACGAGTGATGTATGCTATATACAGACCCGAGGATGCGTAGCGTCCGAGCGCTGTATATCGCGCTTACATTCCGACGTTCGAGGGATTTATCTGACTTATTTCATGATTGAGGAGGTTTTCCAACAAAGTTTTTAGGTCTATTTTTTCCACCTTTTCATGAAATAAGTGATATATGAAACACGAGGAAGAGTGTTTCATCAGGATATCCAAACACCGAGAAGTTAAAACAAACTTCGAGAAGTTAACAAACTTCGAGGTGTTTGGATATCCTGATGAAACACTCTTCCGGAATGTTTCATTTATCTGCTCACTGCTCAGAGGGACGTTGTGAATTCGGATTGAGTTTCATTCCGGATTGAATTCGTGCCGGTTCTGTTAAAATCCCTTTAGGTGTTTACATGAATCCAGAAATCCAGATTGAGTTCATTCCGATTCTCATTCCGGATTGAGTTTCATTGAAATTTCATTCCGGTGTCATGTAAAGGCGGTGCGAGATTTCATTCCGGAATGAAAAATACGACCTAGAAGACTGAAAGGAACAACACATGTGTGCTTTTAACATTTATAGACGACAATTTTCTGCTAAAAACAGGAGTTGCGCCGACGTCATATTGTTCAATATAAATCGCTCTTTGTCGGCGACGTTATAAATTAAAGGTGAATTAAATGCTTGTTTACTTGCGACCGCATCGATTATCGTTGCTAATAATGCGTTTCCCCTTTTCTTTATGTTTATTACTTCGCCAAATTATCAGTTTAAAGCACATGTTGAAATGTACAAGCGCAGAAATCGTTGAAAGAAACATACCCGCTATAATGTTATTGATCGCAATCTTGAAATTTCAGATTTCGCGCGATTTTCGATCCTAGGATAGAATTCCTATATAAACGCGGTTTGTATTCATGTTCAATCCTAGCCTGCGTAGCGGCTCTCGAAGGGGGGGGGGGGGGGGGGGGGGGGGGAGAAGAGCGAAAACGCGCGCTAGTTCAATCTAGAATGAAACTGAATCCTGATTCTGCAATCCATGACTTCCTGGAAATATTCACACATGACATATTTAAGTTGAAAAGCATTTAAGCATAGAGTAGAAAACCATGTGTTACTCACCACTTTCTTGGGTTATGAAGGTGCCATTTACTGCAGGACCAATGCCTACTTTATTAACCAAAGCTACGTGAACTTGATATGGGGTGAGTCCTTTTAAGTTATCGACCGATTCATAAGAGTAGATATCACGTTGGTCATAGATAGTATGATTTATGAATACTTCGAAAGTATCTGTCCTCAAATTCTTGATCCGAAGATCATAATATAACATACGTCCATTCCGACTTGACCATTTAACAACAAACCACTGAACAGAAACACTATGAGGTCCAATATTAAATATGACAAGGTTTTGAGGTGCTTCACCAGGTGCTGAAATAGAATAAAGATGATATAGTTTAATGAGCCATGCTGAGTTGAGTTGTCTTATTTCCTCTAATCTCATCATATTATTCGTTAAATCCACTTTAGAAAGAGCACAATTTAATTTACTTAAAAATGTTTATAAATCAATATATAACCCTTTGTGGCCTAAATATCTACAACTAGAAATGCATGAACCATCAAGGTGTTTACGCTCCAGTGCTGCTCCTCAACTGGTAATACCTTTGATGAAGAATACATTTCAAGACAGTGCAGCAACTTTGTTTAATAATTTGCCTGCAAATATTCGATCATGTTCTGACGAACATTGCTTTAATCGCCAAGTTAGATTTATTTTAATGAACAATGCAAAGCAAAGATTGACTTCCTAGTATCTTTGACTTTTCTAAACATTTATTTTTTGATATATAATAAGTAAATATATTTAATTGATATAGTTATATTAGTTAGAGTCGCAGATGTAGAGCTACTATGTAGAAATGCTGTGATTAAATCGTTATTATTATTATTATTATTATTAAATTACATATCACCCTAAATACTATATTACTGAGTTGAATATCATGTTTTATTTTGAGCTTTGCATTGATGAGGTTCGTTTGTTTGAAATGATAATGAGTGTGACGTGAACCCAATTTAGCTTTCCTTTCTGCTTTTCGTGTGATAGACTGGTTGAAGATTTGAGTGAAAAAATTGATAAGATCTCCAGTATAGCATTCAAGTATATCATCAAAAATTTGAATTAGGTCATATACCGTAGAATCTCGAGAGTAACCGCCCCCCGAAAGTAGCCGCACCTTCGAAAGTAGCCGCTTTTTTAAACAATTACTACGAAAACCCGAAAGTAGCCGCCCCTCTTAAAGTAAACCCCCGCCCCCCCGAGTAGCCGCTTTCAATGTCTATATAACTATTGATAAGTTGTAACATCTGTTTAACAATGTATTTTGAATGGCGTGGATTAAAACATGTATAAAACAGTAATATCAAAGATTCAGGAATTTCAGACAGTAGTTATAAGTTTGTCTTTGTCATCGTTCAGACGTCCTCTTCCATTTCGGTATCTGAATATTCGGCATCGAGTACGGTAAATTATTAACATTAGATAATAAGTAACAACTCTTATGTAATTTAATCAAAATAAAACAAAACTTTGAAACGTTGTGCAAAATGTACAGTAGTGGTTAAAACTTGGCCGATGCTAAAAATAACAACCCGAAAGTAACCGCCCTCCGAAAGTAGCCGCCCTTAGAGGTCACTAATTTTTTCGAGATTCTACGGTATTTCTCTAGCAACAGAATATTGTATCGGCATAATTTGACGCTACTCTGGCTTTAAAAAGTATTTTGAACGTAACTTTAAATTACGATTTAGATTCTTATTACCACTAATCCACGGTACCATCAGAGACGTTGTCTGGAGGCTTGGCATATCAATAGCGCCCACGCACCATTGAATCGCGATGACGGTGGTTTATTACCTGAAGCTTATTTGCATCTTGTTAATAGATAACGTCATCATCGGTTCTATGAAGGTATAAATAGGGATCCTAACTTTACAACGATCACCCCTGATGATAGTCTCCTTCGCAGCCGTCATGACGATCTCGTTGTAACTCGTAGTGGGGGCGAGACTACCCTGATGAAGACACTAGATTGGAATGTCGAAATGTTGGGTCATGGACAGTACTCTTAAAGTTACGTTCAAAAAACGTTTTAAAGTCAGAGTATAGTGTAAGTTTCATTTTTACACATTTCTTTTAATTTTGTACATGTTCTTTGAAACAGAGCCGGTGAATCTTGCCTCTGAGGCCACGGCACTCGTTGTTAAAAACGTTTTAAAGCCAAAGAGGCGTTAAACTATGTCTGATTTGACCCAACGTTGCGTTGGGAAATTATTTGTAGGATATTGTATGTGAAATGATGACTGGGTTGACGCAGGGCCGCCGAGAGGCAGGACGGGCCCCGGGCGCCTAAATGCCTCAGATGGCGGCGGATTTGCTTGGCGCCGTATTCGCGGGCCCCTATATTATGGCCGGGCCCCGGGAGATCACATCATAAACCATTTTTCCAATCAACTATTCACTTCATGTAAATCAGCAATGTCGTATTTGTATAGGTAATAGTGTGATTGCACTCGAGTGCAATTTGGAAAAAAACACGCACAAGTGAGTTTTTCGAAGACTATCAAAATCATAGCACGAGTCAGAAGGACGAGTACTATTCGAGGTCTTTGAAAAACTCACGAGTGCGACTATTACCTATTAATAATATACAGAAAAATGTTCGAGACACTGTGATAACAAGTTTTTGCACTGTGATAACAGATTTTTGCACTGTGATAACAAGTTTTTGCGCTGTGATAACAGATTTTTGCACTGTGATAACAAGTTTTTTCACTGTGATAACCGAAGTTTTTGCACTGTGATAACAAGTTTTTGCACTGTGATAACAGATTTTTGCACTGTGATAACAAGTTTTTGCACTGTGATAACAGATTTTTGCACTGTGATAACAAGTTTTTGCACTGTGATAACAGATTTTGGCATTATTTTTTGGGATTAACTGCACTCGAATCAGCCAATCACAGTGAAGACAAATTTTCCTGTATATTATTAGGGGTGATATAGGGACTTAAACATCTAAACTAATCATTCCCTCTCTCCTCCTCTCAGCTAACCCCCCTCATATTTCTCAACTTACGAATGGGCAGTGTAGAAAACCAATCAGAGTTAGATATTTTTCCACACTCTGGGTTAGATGTAAATCCACAAACTCTTGCTTGATATTCTCTACCCGGGAAAAGGCCGTCAAACGTAGCTATTCGTTCATCAGGGTTCACATCCATTTCGCCAACTTTCTGATTCGTGCGTCTATTAAAGAGTTTGGCTGAGTAGTTCAGTATAACTCCAAAGGCATCGTCAGGTATGGCGTTCCATGTAATCGTAGCATTCCAATATGTGGTTTTATTGACAATGTAAGTTGATGGGCCATACCCTGGAGCTGCAATATTGGAATAAGAAAAAAGCCAGTAAGTCCCAACTACTACACAATACCATTATCCAGGTTGTTGTAAGTCTTGAGAAAGACTTTTGTTGGTGACTGACGTCAAGTCAAGTCAGAGTCAATTAGTCTGCGTGTTTGTCAGGGTTTGGCTATATATACGTCTGGTTCATTACGTCATCGTTTGTTTGTGTCATAATTAGTGTGAGTGGGTGTTGTGTCATGCGTTAAGCGTGGGTGTATTGTTTGTCGGTAGGTCTATTGTTCGTTGGTGCGTGCGAAGAAGTCTTTTGTATGGTGTCGGTAATTGTTGTGATCTGTTAAGTGGTTTATGCTCCAAGTTGGTATACCAACTTTCTAATGTAAGTCGCTCTTTGCAGTTTATGGTAAACATGCTTAACCTTACAAACACGCTGCTGACTGCCGCTGAGGCCGTTGAAACGTCAGTCACCAACAATAGTCTTTCTCAAGACTACAACAACCTGGACGATCAACTTCACACATCTAATGGCTGGTTTCCACTCGGAAAGTTTCCTTTGTATTAAAGTCATTAGTTCCGACCAAGATATCACAAGACACAGGAAAGTTTCCTGTCCGTTCCTGTCATGAGGAAACCTGAGTGGAAACCAGCCTTACTGATACTCCTATAGGTTCAAACCATATACTTTAACAGTCTTATGTTAACATGATTCAGATTATATATACCTGTATAGGCAAACCTGACAAACACGCTTTACTTGACTCTGAAGATGACCGCCGCTGAGGCCGTCGAAACGTCAGTCACCGTCAATAGTCTTTCTCAAGACTACAACAACCTGGACGATCAACTTCACACATCTAATGATATTCCTAGGTTCAAACCCATAGGCGTACGAGACGGGGGGCTGGGGGGGGGGGGCTGCAACTCCCCCAGTTAGTTGTCCGAAAAAGTAGCTCTATTCGGGCAAAAATGGTCTTGTCATTCGGGCAAAAAGGGTACTGTGTTAAATTATTCTAATATTTCAATGCAACTTAATGACATTATAACGGATTCTCATTGAGGAAAATCTGGGATTTCATTGTTGTTCATCGTTTAGCAATGGTTAAAAGTAGCATTTAGCCAGGCCTTGGTCCGGGCGTTGTCTAAACGTAATATCGTATATTCAACTTGAATATATACCTAATACATTTGGTTTTGTGGCTATAATTATTGCTTTTCCTTCCTTCTCTTCTGCTGTCGTGCAACGTATTCCCTATGCGCGTTGCGGGAGAGATATCCACACGGTCGAAATTTGGAAAATCTGTGTTAATACTTTAACAGTAATTAAATACTTCGAATCACGCACTCTGCCGCGGCTGCAAAAACGAGTGCCCGCAAATTGCAGGAAATACACTTTCAGGGAATCAAAGATTCAAAAAATTTCTCGGGGGAGCATGTCCCCGGACTCCCTAATGTACATGTTTCCCGCAATGCATGTTCATATACATTAATGAAAAACGTGCATGTGTAATAATGCTTAGGCTGAACGATGGCAATTCGTGTTCTTCAGTAATATTGACGTCATCATTTATTCGGGCAAGTTATGCTCAGCCCCCCCTACAAAATTTTGCCCGTAAAAATAGCTTACGTGGTTCAAGAGTGTATCCAAACGACGAGTCCCCAAAGATAAATCCTACTCCATTAAATGACCCAGCTACCATAGAAATATTAAAACGTGTATTTGGAATAAGTTTGAAAGTAACCGAATGACTTGTAGATGATGGAGCAACAAACGTGTTTTTTGAATAACTCCCGTTAATTTCTTCAGCACGAACTAAATAACCCAGAAATGCACCAGTGTTGTAATGCTCTGGAATAGCATCGTAATGTATGGTGACATGCCAACCACTCTTGTGTGGTGTAATACTTTGGATAACTGGCACAGAACAAAATTCTATAAAAACGGTTAGTACAGAAATTAGCAACAAGACAAAGCAAATGAATACATGAAATAACAAGGTCGTCTTAGAAAACTTGTAATTTCTTTAAACACGAAACGAGCACATACAGTAAGTAACGGCAGAGTAGCTCAGTTATTTAAAATTTAAATTACAGCACACCAATCCTATTGATCGGATTAATATCCGAAAACATTAGTTGAATCTCAGCCACCCATTACGACCACTACCATCTCAGCCACCATCACCAGCGCTATCATCTCAGCCACCCATCACCAGTGCTATCATCTCAGCCACCCATCACCAGCGCTATCATCTCAGCCACCATTACCATCACTACCATCTCATCACCAGCGCTATCATCTCAGCCACCATTACCAGCACTACCATCTTAGCCACCCATCTGATCTACCATCTTAGCCACCCATTACCAGCGCTATCATACCCATCACCAGCACTACCATCTTAGCCACCCATCACCATCACCATCACTACCATCTTAGCCACCCATCACCAGCACTACCATCTGAGCCACCCATCACCAGCGCTATCATACCACCACTATCAGCTCAGTCACCCATCACCAGCGCTATCATCTTAGCCACCCATCACCAGCGCTATCATTTCAACCATCCATCACCAGCGCTATCATCTGAGCCACCCATCACCAGCGCTATCATACCACCACTATCAGCTCAGTCACCCATCATCAGCGCTATCATCTTAGCCACCCATCACCAGCGCTATCATTTCAACCATCCATCACCAGCGCTATCATCTTAGCCACCCATCACCAGTGCTATCATACCACCACTATCAGCTCAGTCACCATCACCAGTGCTACTATCTTAGCCACCCATCACCAGCGCTATCATTTCAACCATCCATCACCAGCGCTATCATCTGAGCCACCCATCACCAGCGCTATCATACCACCACTATCAGCTCAGCCACCCATCACCATCACTACCATCTTAGCCACCCATCACCAGCGCTATCATTTCAACCATCCATCACCAGCGCTATCATCTGAGCCACCCATCACCAGCGCTATCATACCATCACTATCAGCTCAGCCACCCATCACCAGCGCTACTCCACTACAATCCCATAGGATATGGACGCCATGTTGGTGTACCTACCAAACGAAGCTAATTAAAAATCAATTGTTAATCATGACGGCTATAATGTTGAGTGAAAATGCTCTATAAGCTCTATGCATATCTCCCCTGTGCTACGTAATCTTCACTGGTTGCCGGTGAGATCAAGGATTGTTTTTAAGATACTAATAATTACTTTCAAGGCTTTGCATGGCCAGGCGCCTGTTTATATTACTGATTTGCTAACTAAATATATATTACCTACTCGTACTTTGAGATAATCTGACCGAAATCTGCTACTCGAGCCAAAATCCAAAACGGTGACTCATGGAGACAGAGCATTCTCTGTCGCAGCACCAAAACTGTGGAATTCATTACCACAGGAAATTAGAAGCGTTGAAATGTTAAGTAGTTTTAAGTCTGCAGTTAAGACTTTTATTTTTTTAAAATTAATAGTTATTGTTCATAGTGTTAATATATGTAGTAGGCTTTATCTTATAATGAAACTGTAATTAGTTTTAAAAGTAACTTTAAGAATATATATATTGTTGTAAGAGCATTGAGACTATTGTATAATGCTCCTACTACGTCTTTATTATTATTATTATTATAAGAGGTGAATTGCCGTTATACATTTTAATTATATAAAATTGCTAAACAATTACACTCCTTGCGTAATTTTTTCGATAAAAAAGACGTCTCACCGAGGTAAGATTCGCAATCCAAAATTTCAACTGCACTTGTTAGGAAATTTCCTTGTGCGAATGATTTCTGTAAGTAGAAACCATGTTGCCAAGAGATGCTGGAGTAACGAAGGCGAATGGTCATTTCGAGGACACCATTTCTAAAATAATAAAATGAAAAACACAATATATATATATTTATAAAATAACAAATTAAAGCAGGCTATGTTTCTTTAACTCGATGGAAAACATGGATTTTCGATAAATATGTTATATGTATATATTGTCGATAAATATGTTCTGTGACAGCCAACAAGAAGAAAAACGAGAAGATTGGATGCTTTTCTTCACAGTTAAGAGCGTTAATATGTTCATTTGAGCGGGCCGACGACACTGTCTACTGTCTAGCGTGAGTAAGGAGAATGTATATTTTCATCATTTTAATAAGGTGTTATTTTATAAAAGAAATAGAAAACATCTTTCCGTGTTCCCATATATGTTATAGAAACACTCGTGAAAGTTTGGGAGAACTCGAAATAGCGTGGAAACACTCGTCCTGCCGGCTCGTGTGTTCCCACTACCATTTCTCGATCTCCCAAACTTCCACTCGTGTTTCTATAACTCTATGGAAACACGGAAAATGTTTTCTATTTCTTAAATATATATATATATTATATATATATATATATATGTGTTTTTTTTCCTTTACATCTTCGTGTGATCGCGCTACAAAGAAGTCGTTTGCGGATAGCGGTCATATATCATGATGACTTGCCAATGGTATTTTGAAGTTGGTAAATTTAGGGAAAACATTGAATAACTTACAGTTTTTTAGGAAGTTCACATCTTGTTCAGCTTTTGCAGTCTTAGTCCACAATTTTTCAAGTTTGCGTAATTCACTAATGTAAACCAATCCGTTTATATACTTGCGTGCCAAATAAGACTGTGAAAGCTGAACAAGATATGAACTTCCTTAAAAACTGTAAGTTATTCAATTTTTTCCCTAAATTTACCAACTTCAAAATACCATTGGCAAGTCATCATGATATGACCGCTATCCGCAAAGGACTTCCGTAGCGCGATCACGCGAAGATTTAAAAAAACAAAAAACAATCCCGTCTATATATAACTACACTTGCTCAACAAGTCTCTCTCCCTGTGTCGTCCTTTTAAATGAGATGCTTTTGTAACCTCCTGATTACTCAGATGGAAAGCGAAGGTTACAATGATGTACTGGTTCGATTGACATTTGTACTGTAATAATGCTGATCTATGTACTGTAATAATGCTGATATATGTACTGTAATAATGCTGATATATGTACTGTAATAATGCTGATATATGTACTGTAATAATGCTGATATATGTACTGTAATAATGCTGATATATGTACTGTAATAATGCTGATCTATGTACTGTAATAATGCTGATATATGTACTGTAATAATGCTGATATATGTACTGTAATAATGCTGATATATGTACTGTAATAATGCTGATATATGTACTGTAATAATGCTGATATATGTACTGTAATAATGCTGATATATGTACTGTAATAATGCTGATATATGTACTGTAATAATGCTGATCTATGTACTGTAATAATGCTGATATATGTACTGTAATAATGCTGATATATGTACTGTAATAATGCTGATATATGTACTGTAATAATGCTGATATATGTACTGTAATAATGCTGATCTATGTACTGTAATAATGCTGATATATGTACTGTAATAATGCTGATATATGTACTGTAATAATGCTGATATATGTACTGTAATAATGCTGATATATGTACTGTAATAATGCTGATCTATGTACTGTAATAATGCTGATCTATGTACTGTAATAATGCTGATCTATGTACTGTAATAATGCTGATATATGTACTGTAATAATGCTGATATATGTACTGTAATAATGCTGATATATGTACTGTAATAATGCTGATATATGTACTGTAATAATGCTGATCTATGTACTGTAATAATGCTGATATATGTACTGTAATAATGCTGATATATGTACTGTAATAATGCTGATATATGTACTGTAATAATGCTGATATATGTACTGTAATAATGCCGATATATGTACTGTAATAATGCTGATCTATGTACTGTAATAATGCTGATCTATGTACTGTAATAATGCTGATATATGTACTGTAATAATGCTGATATATGTACTGTAATAATGCTGATATATGTACTGTAATAATGCTGATCTATGTACTGTAATAATGCTGATATATGTACTGTAATAATGCCGATATATGTACTGTAATAATGCTGATCTATGTACTGTAATAATGCTGATCTATGTACTGTAATAATGCTGATATATGTACTGTAATAATGCTGATATATGTACTGTAATAATGCTGATATATGTACTGTAATAATGCTGATCTATGTACTGTAATAATGCTGATATATGTACTGTAATAATGCCGATATATGTACTGTAATAATGCTGATCTATGTACTGTAATAATGCTGATCTATGTACTGTAATAATGCTGATATATGTACTGTAATAATGCTGATCTATGTACTGTAATAATGCTGATATATGTACTGTAATAATGCTGATATATGTACTGTAATAATGCTGATCTATGTACTGTAATAATGCTGATATATAGTAGTTAATGTTAATATATATAGTGGAAAAATCGTACCTATCCTTGAGATTCTTTAATTCAAAAGAATTATATTCATGAGCAGTACCATTGTATGTTTCTTGTAGCTAAACAAAATTGAACCATTTATTATATATAGTAATGTGGGTAATGCTGGTGATGTAATATAGGGTTCATGATTGAGTCGGTTTTCTTTGATGTACCGCGGGCTGTATATAGCATACAGCCCTATGAATACTAATTAGATAAGAAATGAAGAAAAAACTAGGAAAATGTTTGTCTAAGGTGAACTTTGTCGGAACACCTCCTCAATCATGAAATAAGTCAGATAAATCCCTTGAACGTCGGGATGTAAGCGATATACAGCCCTCGGACGCTACGTCATCCCTCGTTCTCAGGATTTATCTCTTACTTATTAAAGTTGGGTGATCGCTAGAAAGTTAAAGGTGCCGTCCAGTCCGTTCTGCGCATGTGTGACATTTCAAACGTGCAATAGACTTGCAAAAGTTCGAAAGCGAGTATTCGTCAAAGGTGGCGAAGGCGTGATTATCCACATTCAGGAACAGAACAGCTTCTTATAACACGCTTTTTAGGCGGAAAAGCAAGCGTGGGAAACAAATCCGCAATACTTCATGTTCAATGTTCATATAATGCAATGTAAACAAACGATGTAAACAGAAACGTGGACATGCGCAGAACGGACTTGACACTTTAAACTAAGGTTTCTGCGGAAAGACTGGAAACTAGTTGTTCCAGGGTTCGTAGGAAGGTTGGTACCAACCTCGTTCCCAGGGCCTTATCAACGCTCCCCGCCCACCCGCTGCGAAAAGATCTTTCCGCAGCGGGGGGGGGGGGGGGGGGAGGGCGTTCGGTAGAGCGGAGGTAAGACCCTAGGTACGCGGTTGGGTTAGTACAAGAGTTAATATTAGGGTGAGGGTTAAGGGTTTGATTTTGGGTTAGGGTTATTTTTTAAACCTTTATACCAAGCCTCACCCTAATATATATTTAACCATTTGGCCAGGTTACACTAGTAACGGTACGGTAAGTGATCCGTTAAAAAATCAATACGTTTCTTTGTTGTGTTTACACTGTACCTGCCTACGCCAGGCACTCTGGATGTAAATCACTACGCTACGGCAAATTTAACGTAGCGTAGTATAGTGTAAACATATGCATACGCGTTTAAAATGTTAGCGGGAAAAAATGGCGCCAGGTTATTTTGGTTGTTTATCGGCAGCAATTTTAATAATTTTAGCTGGTTTATATGGTTATATGCAAGCTGTAAACATGCTGTTTTTAAACGTTTCCGGCAGCCGAAAAAATCGCCATTTTGTAAAATATGTCGGGCAATACGCAACTGCGTAGTAGAAAAACTGCTGATGTCAACGAAAAACCTCGCTTTGTCCTTTGTAGTGTAAACAGATGTAAATTTCACAACGGTACGCCAACCTAATCCGGATCACGTACCGTACTAGTGTAAACCTGGTTTAAGTATAATATTTAGAAATGTTAATAGTTTTACGGTATCTGCTCTTGCAATACTCGAGAAATAACGTTTTCATTCTCGTATTTTATGCTTCTGGACGCCGCCATTTTCGAGTTTGCTCGACGGCTTAGACTCGATGTACAAGCGGATGTTTCTTTTCAAGTTTGACGTCACTTGAGTGCAAGGAACAAAATAAAAAATGGCGGCGTCCAGAAAATACGAGAATGAAAACGTTATTTCTCGAGTACAAAAGCAGATATCGTAAAACTGTTAACATGTCATTTTATTTAAAAGTAATTTATTTTTGGTACAGTTCCCTTTTAAATGATATACTTTCTAGCAATCGCCATTAAAGTTGATATTTGGCATTTACACTGAGTGAATTAGATTATGGAAAAGATATGGTAAATTATACAAGTGTGGAATAATATACTTCGAAATCTATGTGCTTTGGTCATGCTAATCACATACTACACGACGGACACAGCTCAACGCGGCCGAGTCGAGGCGCCACAGGCTGCCAGCCTGCCACCATACGACCCATGATGCCAGCCAGCCACCATACGACTCACAGATTAAGTTGGTGTTAGGGTTGATATATTAGGGAGGGAGGAAAACCGGAGTACCCGGAGAAAAACCCTCGAAGCACAGGAGAGAATCAACAACTCTACTCACATAAATCTCATGAAGCTCAGGAATCGAACGAAGTAGTCACCCATCCAAGTACTAACCTCGTCCGATCGCGCTTAACTTCAGAACTCAGCGGTAAGAAGCAGCGCGCTAACAGCACGCGCCACCCCGCTAACAGCACGCGTCACCCGAGCACGCGCCATCCGCGCTAACAGCACACGCCACCAGTGCTAACAGCACGCGTCACCCGCGCTAATAGCATGCGTCACCCGCGCTAATAGCATGCGCCACCCGCGCCACCCGCGCCAACAGCACGCGCCACCCGCGTAACAGCACGCGCCACCCGAGCACGCGCGATCCGCGCTAACAGCACATACCACCAGTGCTAACAGCACACGCCACCCGTGCTAACAGCATGCGCTAACAGCACGCGCCACCCGCGCTAACAGCACGCGCCACCCGCGCTAACAGAGCACGCGCTACCAGTGCTAACAGCACGCGCCACCCGTGCTAACAGCATGCGCCACCCGCGCTAACAGCACGCGCTACCAGTGCTAACAGCACGCGCCACCCGCGCTAACAGCACCCGCCACCATTGCTAACAGCACGCGCCACCAGTGCTAACAGCATGCGCCACACGTGCTTCACCGAGGTAAATGCCAAATACCAACCTTTTTAGAGTTTTCGATAGTTTCTACACTGCCTACACAACAACACTTTTATATTTTCAGCTTACTTGGTTGGTTATAGCGGTGACCATATTGGTATAAGGTATACTCGTTGTATCTGTATAAGATGCATCCCAAGGTATATCTGGAAGCTTTAATGTTAATTGGTTAATTGAAACATCTGCACCTTTGTCTAGAAACCAAAAAATTAAAATGTTTAACGTGAAACCACCAAAACAAACAACAGCGTATACAGTAGACTTTCTCAAAGCCCGTTTTTTGTTTTGAGATATCAATTACATTTTACCTTTAGCAAGTTTTGCAAAGCTCTGAACTTCGGGTAGTGATAGTTTGGAATACCAGATGGCTACTTCATCAAATGCTGTGTTAAAATCTCTGTTAGCGTTTCCAGCGTATGTTTCATCTGCTCCCATAGTATACACACCGTTTTCAATAAAGGGGACATTAGGTGACGGACAGTCACACGAACGATGACCAATATAATTACCATCCTTGTAAACCTCTATTTTATTATTTTCAGGAGGCCACATCATTAAAAAATGAAACCAGATGCTAGTGGAAAAATGGTAGCTCATGAATCTACAGTATCTGTCGGAGCCTAGTACATAACCTCTCAAACGATGGTGTTCCATATAAATTGAGAAACCACGAGTGTACGAGTTGCTGTATTGATTACCGAAAATGAATGTCTTGTGCCTAGTTTTTTTGTCTATCTTTATCCAGAATGAAACAGTTAAAGTGCAACTTGAGGGATCCATTAAACATTGAACGTTGGAAAAATCTCCAAGCTCCACCCAAGATGATTTTCCCTGTAGAAGTAAAGAAAAAGGAAGTGAAGAGAAAAAGAAGTGACCCAACTACCCAGGGTCTTATATCCCCTCCCTGCCCCAAATCATGAACCATTTCTGAATTAATTTAGAGTAAAATTATATAAAAACATTGGATTACATTACCTTAAGAAGAAATCCAGAATTAATTGGAGATCGAGCTTGGGTTGCTGTACCATGGACCACAACATTCTTTCCATTCTTAAAGTTGTACGAAACGCCTGGAGTAAAATAGTCACAACTCCAATAGTGGGCTGACGTCAAAATAACATCGTAAACAGGTTGCCTTGCTAAAAATAAGAAAAATATATTTATTACAAGTATGAGTTTTATGATTTTCGTCATTATTATCAAAAAAATACTGTAAAAGGTTGGTAAACTTGAATCAAGACTTTATTGGTGTGTTATCGAGGGAGCAACTTCTTCATCATGGAAATGCTGTGATGGTTACAAGGCCTGTCAGCTAGATCTTGTAAACAAAATGACCCACGATTGAACCATCGTGAACAAAGAGTAAATGTACTTTAATGTACCTTGATGTACTTTAATGTACCTTGATGTACTTTAATGTACCTTGATGTAATTTAATGTACCTTAATGTACTTTAATGTACCTTGATGTACTTTGATATACCTTAATGTACTTTAATGTACCTTGATGTATTTTAATGTACCTTGATGTACTTTAATGTACCTTGACGTACTTTAATGTACCTTAATGTACCACAACCGAAATACTAAGTAGGAGGTTGGTATACTTTTTTCGAAGTAGCGTGTAAAAGAAAATTAATCAACATAGATTAAGCTACACTACTAAGTCGACGGAAAATTATTGACTTGAGCGGGATTTGAACCACTAATCTCTATACTCGCACCTTCGGGATTGTGGTCCGCTGCTCTACCAGTTGAGCTAGGGCGAACGGGACTCGAGGACCCATGCGAACCCGTAACCTTCTGAATGGCTGACAGACGCTCTAACCATTGAGCAACTGGAACTCAGATGGCAGAGCAAGGTTAAATACGGTATTTAAACCTGGGACGAGTCTTGCCGCTATCATAAATACTTGTTGAACTACAAGTACTTGTTGGACTACAAATACTTGTTGGACCATATACAGAATATTACGTATAGTCTTACGTATAGTCTTTGTTTTGCAATTGCAACTCACTCAAAACAAATATTAACAATTAATATCGCTGTTGTTCTTATTGGTGGAAAGTAATTCAATTATTAGAGGGGGCGGAGAATTTGCAATAGCTGTTAAAACTGCGCCACACTTTCACGGCTTATTTATTACCACATCAATTTTGAGTCACATAGGGGCACTAAAAGGTGTAACCTGATCGCGCGTTTTAACCGATTCCCACCAAACTTGCACAGGATGCCAGCGAACAGCTGGGCTACAAAAGGTTGTCGGCGTTTTTTTCAATGTAAAAACTAACTGAGTTACGGGCCTTTATTTATCAATTTATTTTTATTTATTAACTTTACAACCAAGCAAGAAAGCAAAATAATTAATACAACGGTTAAAGATAAAAAAACAGACAAAAACAGTGCAGTCTTGAACATGGTTGAAGGTATAGTCAACAGGACATGTGTCCCATGTGAAGACTAACCTGACAAAAATTTACAGAATAGACATAAATTAAAGACAAGGACTAATTACACTAATAACATATGTTATAGGACAGATTAAGAACAGCAGCTTAAATTATATGAACGGCACTTAGAGCATTACGTTTTCCAAGTGCGCATTCTGTTTACATCGAAAGAAGAGTCTAATTGACAAGAGTAGTATATATAAAGTTGGTGATTAAAAGAGAAAACAGACGTACTATTACGGATGATCGGAGATAGATTGTTCCAGAGAAAGACAATTCGATTAAAAAAGGAGTTCCTAAAAAGAGAGGTCCTGCAAGGATTGACTTGAAGCACATTGTCCTTGCTAGAACGGGTGCGAGACGAGAGGTGAGAAGAAAAGGTAACAAAAGAGGAGATGTCTAGATCGTAAAGGCCTTGTTTACATTTGAAAAAAAAGATGAGATCCTTTATTTCAAGCCAGTACGATATAGGTAGTAATTTCATCTTTTTAAGACGCTCAGGATAAGACAAATCGTAGTCTTGTAGTATAAATTTGGTAGCTCGTCTTTGAACTCCCTCCAGGAACGCAAGATCACGTGACGAACCTTGAGGTGCCCAGATCTCACTAGCGTGAGACAAGTGAGATCGGACGAGAGCAAGATAGAGTAGCCGACGGCAGCGAGTATCAATTAATTTAGTGCAGTTCCTGCGAAGAAAGCCAAGCAAGCGGTTGGCTTTGGCAGTACAGCTGGCAATATGAGGGGACCATTTAAGGTCATTGCTGTCAATTGCTTCTTCCACAACATAGGTCGAGGAATAAAATATCCAAGCTGCTAAACCCCTCCAGTAATAAAAAAAAACCGACACACTTTTTTAGAACAAACATCGAGAAGTGTAAATATGGTAAATTGAGAGCTTTTTGGTAAAACCAAAGACCAGGTTAAACCGCGGCGCGAAGGTCACATGATTTTAAATTGATGAATATATCTGGAAACATATTGTATTTTTTATTTTTTTCACAATTTGAGAGTGTTCTTCGCATACTTAACTATATTTGGTGCAAATTTGAGACAAATCGGAGACAAATTGCGCGGGCGGTAACAAATTTCGTGAATGGGCTTGCTAGGGTGTTCTGTAACCTTAAAGTGTCTATAAAGTGAAAAAATCGCAGCAAAATTTCAAGTGAATCTACTGCATAGTCTTCGAGTTATCAACTCTCAAAGTTTGGCATGGCCAAATGCTTTTGGTGAAATCTGAAACGCGCGGTTCGTTGTCTTGTGACGTATGCAGGTGGACTATGCATATAAGAACAATGGATTTGAACATTAATGATCCACCTGCATACGTCATATACCACATATATTCAATCCCAGTCTTTCCCTAACTATGCCAATGGACAAACTTTGAGAGTTGATAGCTCGAAGGCTATGCAGCATATTCACTTGAAATTTTCAGTGAACGCTCCTGCCGTGCTACGTTGTTAGTTAGAGCAAAAAAATGCTAGCGATAATAAAACAACGTACTTCCTCCTGAACAGACCAACACAATTTGGTGACCGTTTTGGCAATTATGTATCATCCATCCATTATGATCACATTCCTGTAGTGCAATATCTTCAGGAAGACATTGAAGGTTATCAAGAACAAAGCTTTCAGAGGTATCAGGTGTTGAGTGCCAATAATTGCTTGCAGCATCATAACCAAGTTGTTTACATGCTACGGTTGCGTCGGTCCAATCAAAGTAATCTTTGCACACAAACCCCCAGGTACCACTTTGAGAAACTTGAAGAAAACCTGTTGTGGCTGAGTTTTGGTCAAGTAGGAGACGAATTTTGTTATCTTTAAAAAAATAGACAAAAATAATAAACAAATTATAATAAATTATAAAGGTTTTGCTGTGTTTAAGTTGTCAACACTCAGAAAAAAAACTCTGAGCTCCAGACAGGACTCGAATTGTGCAGTCATGTGGGTTCGAGTCCTGTCTGGAGCTCAGAGTTTCTCTAAGTACTGACAACTTACCACAACTTGCACAGCAAAATGTTTACAACTTTACTAACTTCAAGCTGCAACTATCTAACTTAAATTATAATAAATTATAATAAATTATAATAAATTATAATAAATTATAATAAATTATAATAAATTATAGTAAATTATAATGAATTATAGTGAATTATAATAAATTATAATTATAATAAATTATAATGTAAGATTGGTAGAAAAGAACTTGAAGATTCATCACAATAATTTGCTAACAGCTCGATGCAAGTGCATGATCAGCATTAGATCGCATTCACTTAAGGAGTCTTAAGATGCAAAATCAAGAGACTCCTAAGACAAGCTTATCTCTCGATTTTGGATCTTAGATAGATAGAATCTAAAGGTATACGCCCTTTGCTTACAAAGAAATGACGAATAAATGACGAATAAATAGTGAATAAATGACGAATAAATAGTGAATAAATGACGAATAAATGGCAAATAAATTACGAATAAATTACTTACTTCCCTCAGTCTCAATAGGTAAGAGTACATTACATAACTCTTACCTATTTTGAAATATGATTGATTGATATAAGTAACTAGATTGATATACAAGTATGTGTTAATATATACACTGCTGTGGTGAATGTGCGAGAGATAGACGATACATGGACGATCGTCAAGCTCATATCTTACAGGTTCGATTCTTGTCCGGGACTCAGAAACATTTTTCTGAAGATATGAAGTTGACAATCGTCCATGACATGATATCGTCTAGATTTATATAGGTAACTAGATTTGTAACTAGATTTGTAACTTAGATTATTTGTAACTTAGATTATTTGTAACTTAGATTATTTGCAACTTAGATTATTTGCAACTTAAATTATTTGTAACTTAGATTATTTGTAACCTAGATTATTTGTAACCTAGATTATTTGTAACTTAGATTATTTGCAACTAGATTTGTACCTGCCGTCTTCACAGACCATGGCAACATGAGAAAAATAAGAGTGAAAATTCCTTGATAAAAAGAAATAACGTTTTTAACTAACTCTGCCGATGAACGTGTAAAAATATCTGGACATTAAATGATAACAATGCTTACCAAATATTGAAAACACCATTATCTTCCCTTTTCGTCCATTTGATGTATAATTATTTATTTGTGTACACAAGTTTAGATTGCCAAGTTTTCCTGCAGACATATTCCTAATTCTGCAATGTTAAACTCTTTAGCCATCGAATAAGACGTTAAACGTTTCTCGCTCGTTTACATCTTAATTACGACGTTTTGCGTCGACAAAGCGCAGCTGTTTAATCTTTAGTTGTGTTCCAACTATTATTTTAAATACCTGCTGGTGGAAAAACCACGAAGAGGTTCAGCAAATGAATTACTTTCACGCAAACTATAGCGCGGAAAAACTTACATACTCTAATTCTATTGTAGTGTTGTCAAGAATACAGCTGTGTTGGGTATATACATCATGAATACTTGAGGGGGTCATTTTACGGAGATTTTCCCTGTAAAATATGAATAAGTGACGAGGTAACAAACAGAGAGTGTTTTGGACAGGTATTAGTGTTTGTTATCGCAACCAAAGATCTATCAAGAGAGTTAGTGTAA
The DNA here is from genome assembly GCA_035772405.1 of Chrysogorgia sp. JL179-B06. Lineage (NCBI taxonomy): Eukaryota > Metazoa > Cnidaria > Anthozoa > Scleralcyonacea > Chrysogorgiidae > Chrysogorgia > Chrysogorgia sp. JL179-B06. The sequence continues at coordinate 631,426 of JAYKKM010000466.1, read as the reverse complement.
AGAAAGCATGAACGAGTTTAACTGGCAATAACTGGTTCATATATGTAACGAACATGACAAGAGCTTGTGAGTGAACATTTTTGGAACAAACAAAAGATTATGAAATGGTTTAATTATTTGAAACATTAACTATAAGATGTGATATTTTTTGTCTCAATTAACACCTGGTTCCAGTATAATGACTCATATATATATGAATAAATTCAAATGAAGCTAGTCCTCGAGTGTTGCAAAAAGTTGGAAATCCATTGCGTATCCATGTTTTTTGCTTCGGAAATGGAATATAAACCAGTCTAAAGTCATGGTAACACGTACCACGCTTTCCAGGATAGCTTATGGTCCTCACGCCATTAGTTATATTTTGCCACTAGTTATATTTGCCACTATTATCCATTATTACTATATGGCTTGGCTAGTCGTGAGTGGTCTTAAGGGGGAGCTACAAGCAGATATTCACTAAACTCATGGGCAAATGTAACTGCATATTATGGAAGATATATTGAAAGAAACCCTATAAAACCATATATTTTTAGAAACTACATTCAATAATTCACAATATTTTTCTATGTTTGAACATATATGACATGGTAGAAAGCCGGAATAAATTACATGATGTTGGAGTTCCCTTTGTGGGGTTCCAACATGCCCCCCAACATTTCTCAACACTCATTTCAATTCATATATCTTTATATTTTCAGTGCAAGTTAAGGGTTCAAAACCGAATGCTCCTATGATGGGAATTTTCGATTTGGGCACTGGTTGCCATGGTAACTAACTTAGAATTCCAACAATAGAAAAAACATTGTAGTCCCTCAGCAATAGAACATATGTTCAAAAGCCATCATAGGAGCACAGAACATGATTTCCATATGTTATGTAGAAAATCTCATGAAAATCCATCATAATGCCACAAAGTTAAAGTGGGGGGCGCAAAAATACTCGGAAATTACCATATTTCGAGAAAAAGTGTTTAAAGTTCAAGTATTTTGGTTTTACGTTTTACTTTATCAATTCCTGACTGCTGGTTCTTTATTTCTTTTTCTTATTTGATGAAGTTGCAGTGTTCTTAGAAAAAGTTGCAGTGTTCTTGAAAAATCGAAATGTAAATTTTTTCTCATTTTCTGACTTGTAGCTCCCCTTAACGCAGCTTTTCTACAATCTGATTGGTTGCTGAGAGGTCTTAACGCAGCTTTTCTGCAATCTGATTGGTTGCTGAGCGGTCTTTAAAAACCTGTAAAGATCGGTCATTACAAAACTCAAGAGACATTTAAAAGAGCCATATAATAAAAACCTTATTAACCTCACCATAGTCAATCGAGATATGGTCTGGAAACTCGGCAAACTTCAAAGTAGTAGTTAAAACATGAGGAGCCGCAGGCGAGCCGTTGTAACTGCCCATAAACATCGACCGCGAAAATAATATATAAATAATAATAAAATAACGAGCTTGTAAAATGAATAGAATATATAATACATACTTTGTTTGGAAGTTGTAGAAACGGTACAAACAAATTATTGTAACTCCAAAAAAGCTCAATTTGAGCAAGTTAACTTTGATAAAACATTGATGTTTTATTAATCAGCAAGTTAACTTTGATAAAACATTGATGTTTTATTAATCAATGTTTTATCCTGGGTTAAAGACGCTGATTAAATATTAATTTCGTTTGAATTTTCTTCATGAATTACTAATGAATTTTACAAGCGACTATGAGCTACGTTTTGATGTTGAACCGTACCTTACACCGTGCACATCCTTTGTTTTAGGTTTATTAATATTTAAACAACACGGTTGAGTGATTAAACCCAAACGATTCTATTGGATGATTGCTTCGTTATACTAAAATACAATAGGTTAAGTGACCGTGCACCGTGCAAAAAATTGCATAAAGACGAACAAAAAGATAGAACAAAGACTTTAGCTGAGTTTCCAGACCATATCTCGATTGACTATGACCTGGCACGAAGAACTATATGTTTTTAGTCGACAGGCATATGATTAATGAATTTTATTATTATATATTTTATATCTTCTATTGTTCTAGATTATATATTATATATAAAAGAGAACTGTTTAAACATATAGTAATACCTGTACGCAGTTATTTTTTAGTGTTTTTCTTTTATATTATATTACGTATTCTTTTAATCATTGTAAAGCGCACTCGGGCAATTTGAAGAGTTTGCTAAATATGAAATAAAAGCTTGCATGTTAAATCAACAAGAGTTATACATTATTTACGATTTTAAACGCAACATTGTTACAGGAGAAATTGATACACAACATTTACAAGTAACGTCCTCACACAAAACCTTGTAATTGCAAAACTAAAAGTGCGCACATTTTTTCAAATTGCTTGGTCTGAGCGTGGTTTGCGTGTGCGGGTTCGCCCCCAGCTGTGGGTGTTTCAATGTGGGTGTTTAACCCGCAGGTTAATTAACGTTAGAGATTTCAAATGCGAAAAATAACCAATTAACGTTGTTAATTCCACGCCGAGTTATGGAAATTAGTTCTCATCTCGCTTAATGAGGATCTTAACAGTGTCCATCAAGATCATCCGTCAAGCATGTCAGCGCATTTCCTATATGAACGCAATGAAATTTTAATATTTCATCTCGCTTGATGAGGATCTTGACAGTGTCCATCAAGATCATCTTCAATTGTAATATTTCATCTCCCTTGATGATGATCTTGACAGCGTCCATCAAGATCATCCGTCAAGCACGTCAATGAAATTTTAGTATTTCATCTAGCTTGATGAGGATCTTGACAGTGTCCATCAAGATCATCTTCAAGCATGTCAGCACATTTATCATATGAACGCAATGAAATGTTAGTATTTCATCTAGCTTGATGAGGATCTTAACAGTGTCCATCAAGATCATCCGTCAAGCATGTCAGCGCATTTCCTATATGAACGCAATGAAATGTTAGTATTTCATCTTGCTTGATGAGGATCTTGACAACGTCCATCAAGATCATCTTCAAGCATGTCAGCGCATTTCCTATATGAACGCAATGAAATTTTAATATTTCATCTCGCTTGATGAGGATCTTAACAGTGTTCATCAAGATCATCTTCAAGCATGTCAGCGCATTTCCTATATGAACGCAATGAAATTTTAATATTTCATCTCGCTTGATGAGGATCTTGACAGTGTCCATCAAGATCATCTTCAATTGTAATATTTCATCTCCCTTGATGAGGATCTTAACAGTGTCCATCAAGATCATCCGTCAAGCATGTCAGCGCATTTCCTATATGAACGCAATGAAATTTTAATATTTCATCTCCCTTGATGAGGATCTTGACAGTGTCCATCAAGATCATCTTCAATTGTAATATTTCATCTCCCTTGATGAGGATCTTAACAGTGTCCATCAAGATCATCCGTCAAGCATGTCAGCGCATTTCCTATATGAACGCAATGAAATTTTAATATTTGATCTCGCTTGATGATGATCTTGACAGCGTCCATCAAGATCATCTTCAAGCATGTCAGCACATTTCCTATATGAATCATATACATCATGTATCATGATGACAATTGCAAGGAAATATTGTAGCATGTAGACCGGTCCAGCCTCGTACCCAAGGTGCTGTAAGGACAATGCGTCCTTGTGTCAGCGGCCTGTACGGAGCTGAGACAGGTATTTATGTGGTGTAGCTTACTAGCTAGAAATATTCAACAAGACCTCTGAACCCTCTCAAGTTTAGATTGCACTGCTGGAGTTACACAACATTTCTAACATCTAGTATTTTATTTTATTTTTATTGGTTATTTTGTACAAGAATGGTTGGAAAAGATCACAACATTTGTCTATAACAACAGTTTATAAGTTATAATTTATGGTTTATAAGAAAATTTACATACTTCGTCAATTATTTTGGTTTTAACTTTCTTCGTCTTCATCATCCTCCACCTGTTTTACTATAGTAATACCTAAATAATCAGAATATCATCACAAATATATCATCATATATTCATTATTATAATATTGGTAAATATAATCATCATAATTATAATAATTATATCACCATTATTATTATCATCAATTGTTATCATCATCAATCATTATTATTGTCATCATCATCAATAATCATCATAATCATCATTGTTATCATCAATTATTATTATTACCATCATTAAGCATTATTATCATCATCAATTATTATCTTCATCAATCATTATCTTCATGGTCATGTGAAATCATCATTGCCATCATCATCATCATCAATTATCATCATAATCATCATGGTCATTATCATCATCAATTATTATTACCATCATTAAACATTATCACCATCAATTATTTTCACCATCATCATCAATTATCATCATAATCATCATGGTCATCATCATCATCAATTATTATTACCATCATTAAACATTATCATCATCAATTATTTTCATCATCATCATCATCATCATCAATCGTTATCATCATGGTCATGTGACATCATCATTGCCATCATCATCATCAATTATCATCATAATCATCATGGTCATCATCATTGTCATCATCAATTATTATTACCATTATTAAACATTATTATCATCAATTATCATCATCATGACATTGTCATTATCATTAATTATTTATTATTATTATTATTATTATTATCATCATCATCATCAATTATTATTATTATTATTGTCAACATCAATTATTATTATCATCATGGTTATCATCAATTATTATTAATATTATTATTATTATTATCATCATTATTATTATCATTATTATTATTATTATCATTATCAATTATTATCATCATCAATTATCATTATTATCATCATTATTATTATTATGAAGTGGTCTGAAAACTATTATTTCTCAGTTTACCATCTAATTTTTTCAAATTTGGAAGTCTTCTTGTGGCTTCAGATCTCCATGTACTGTCTGCAGAATGCTTCTCTTCAAGTGGATTACCTTTTGTAACAAATAGTTCAGACGTTTAACAGACTGACTTGCACTGCACAGAGAAACTGGCAAAACCTGGAAATACATATATCAAGCTAGGCAGTCTTACCAACTAGTAGTAATTCTTGTAACTGTGGCAGATCAGCCTGAAAAGAAAGCAATTTGTAGTCAAGCTATTTCAGAACTATTATTTTTAATTGTTTAATTGTCATTGAATAACTAATTACCAGTTTTTGAAACTCATCCCATACTTTTACTTGATTATTTGACATGTAGAGAACCTGAAAGTAATATATTAACTAGCTTACTTATAAACAATGACAAACATGAAGGATTCACAATATTTGTCTTCAAAATAAATGAAAGAATAACAGGGAGAATAAAACAAGATAAATGTGTTGATTATACTTTAAGCTTCTTCAACACTCCTATTCCTTTCAGCTTTTCAATATTGTTGTATGATATCCACAACTCTTCCAAGGCATCAGCAATAGCCTCCTGTTATACCAAATATACAAAATGTTAAGCAAGAAATAAATTAGATTCATTGCACGTTTTTTCTCTCCATATTAATAACAACAGCAAAACACATAGTTATATATATGCTTATAAAGAAAAAAAAACCTATAATAATGATTAAAAAATTAGGCTCAATTAAAGAAACATATTACCAAGCCATTTAGGTTTTTGATATTGTTTCTCCCTAAGGAAAGGATTTTCAAGTTTTCTATAAAGAAAAGTTATAGTATACCAGGTTAATATAATAATTTACATAACTTACTTTTCTTAATATTAGATATATAGGCATAAAAGGTAAGTTAAACATTAATTACATACTTAAGCCATTTAAATTTGCTATTTTCTCAATGCAATTTGTTGAAAGTGACAATTTCCTTTAAATTATAAAAATATTAAGTCAGAAATGTTTTGAATTTAACAAATGCTTTAAATGTAATTATTATTATTATTATTGTTATTATATATGAGTTGATCTTACGTGCAATTTGCCAAAGTGGATAGAGAAGCATCCATTTTTTCAATTGGGGGATATTGAGCATAGAGTAATATTTCACTTGACTCAGAAGCTTTTTTCCCATTTTTCTCCTCCTATTAAGAATAATTACTATGTAATGGTCCATAAAACCATGTGGGTGGTGTTATGACATGCTCCACATGTCATTGGGTATCCTTCACATGCCCTTGGGTATCCTCCACATGCCCTTGGGTATCCTCCACATGCCCTTGGGTATCCACATGTCCTGGGGTATCCTCCACATGCCCTGGGGTATCCTCCACATGCCCTGGGGTATCCTCCACATGCCCTGGGGTATCCTCCACATGTCCTGGGGTATCCTCCACATGTCCTGGGGTATCCTCCACAAGCCCTGGTGTATCATCTACATGCCCTGGGGTATGATCCACATGCCCTTGGGGTCCTGGGGTATTCTCCACATGGCCTGGGGTTCCTCCTCATGCCCTTGGGTATCCTCTACATGCCCTGGGGTATCCTCCACATTATCCTCCACATGCCCTTGGGTATCCTCCACATGGCCTGGGGTATCTACATGTCCTGGGGTATCCTCCACATGGCCTGGATATCCTCAACATGCCCTTGGGTATCCTCTACATGCCCTGGGGTATCCCTTGGGTATTCTCCACATGCCCTCCTCCACATGGCCTTGGGTATCCTCCACATGGCCTTGGGTATCCCCCACATGGCCTGGGTATCCTGAAAACAGGTCTAAATGCAGTGATTCCAGAAATAGCTTCTTACCCATTTTGATAAAGCATCTTTTATTGTAGTTCCTTTACTCAGCTGTAAAGTTAAACAAAAAGATAGTTAATACACGAATTACTCATTTCTGAGCTGTTAAACTGTCGAAAGGGACTGTCTAAAATTATAATTATAAACAGCAATTTTAACTTGCAACAAAAGTCCTGGGGCTGGTTGTACTAAACTCTTAACTGGCAATAAAATCGTAGTTAAGTTCAAACACTTAGTTAAGAATAAAGGTGTTTAGTTAACACTAACTATAGTTAATGTTAACTAGTAAAATGAACAACGTTACTTGCCATTTTCTCGCTTGTTTAGCAAAAATATGAGGTTGTGCATGACACCTGAAATCTTGTCATGGCGGTCGTCATGGAGATCTCGTGCAGTTGTCCCGCGTTTCGTGGTTGCCTCGCGAGTGAGTCACTCAAAGAGGGAGCACCGAAAGTTTGCAATGGAAAGATGGCGGAGTTGCTCATTTGAATGGTTGCATATTTCTCTAAAATACCGTGAAAGGAAAGGCAAACTTCATCACGAAGAGGACCTTTATTGAACAGCCTGTTCCCTGAAGTAGATCTGGACACGTTTCATTATGTGTCTTGTGTTTTAGAGAATGGATAATGTCGAACGAAAGCACCACCTCTTTGAGTTTGACTATTTTTATGTCAGGACATTATATGTCGTGGATTAGAATACATATAGTGCAGTATGTATTCAGAGTGGGTTTCTTTAAGCGAGAATATCAAACATGATACAAGCAACAGGAGCGTTTTATCCAGTCATCCTAGTTCAGTTGGTACAGATGTGGCGATCTCAGTCGTTCGAAGTCTTGTGGAGAACCCAGCGGATAGTGGTAGCGAGAAGTTTTCGACACCTGAGAGTGTAGAATGGGTAATGCAAGTGATTTGCTTTGGTTTAGGGTTACCTCTCTCCCAGGGAGAAACCCTAAAAGGCTGTGTGACAATATATTTAGATTGGCTTAGCTCACTTAGCTCACAACCAAAGCAAGAAGTGCCCAAAGAAATATTGAGAAAGCCAAATAAGTACTGTCAACAAATTCTACAGCATTTTAAGAACTTATTTGTACCCAAGACAGAGGGAACCCTAGCCTTACAAGCATCATTGTGTTTGAAGGTGCTGCAAGGTGTTCAACGTTTATCTCACGAAGATAACAAGATGAACGAAGGAACATTGAAAGTATTGCTTCGTTTTCTACTCTCTGTCTCAGACTCCTTACTCGCACCTCCATTTGTACCTGGTGGATTAACTGAACAGCTTTGCAGTCTGCTTATTGAGGTTTTATTCGACGTCTGGCTTCAAGCTTGTGTGCGTACGTTCCCGGAGCCACCAATGTGGAAAACATTGCAAGAAATGTGCTGTAGGTGGAGACATCATACTGACGTTGTCACCTGGTGGAACAAGTCTGTTTTCTCAATCACACGGAGAGTCCTTTTGGTTGAATATGGAAGCTCTTTCCCGTTATTCCCATTAGACGACAAGAAACATGAAATTCGTATCCCAACAACTCTAGATAACAAATACTTAGTACAAAGTTGGTTCAGATTTCTACACATCATGGGCAATCCTATAGATCTTGCACATAAAGAGATTATTAGCGACACCATAAAGTTTAAAGAACATGCCTTAGTTAGTACAACTGCCCACCAGCCATCTTCGCATCTCTGTTTAAGTTCTTTGCCGCAGAATTTCTATGCTGCGTTAAAAGGAATAGCAACACTGGCTGATACTTTTCTTGGAATCAAGTGTGACTGTGAAACACCAGTTATGTTTAGTCTTATTCCATCCACCACACCAAGCACAGGTTCTTTTGTGTCAAAGAATGATGACAGAAGGCGTGTTGCCATAGCAGCCTCAACAGACCAGCTTGTTCAGTATGGCCGAGATGTTGAGCGGAAACTTGCTGGTAGAATGGACCATAGGCCATCAAATCTTTTTGACAAAGCACTTGGTGGGCACACTCGTTCATCAATGCCAACTGAGAATAGTATTCTTCATCTTCTTGGACCTTGGCTATTTGAAGCTGCTTTAGTTCATGTTCATATGGAATCCATGAAGAACAAACTTGGCAAGATTTGGCAGAATTGTTTGTCTAATAGTGGCAACAAATTGAGGTCAGATAATCATTATGTACATAATTTTTAAAATGTTGTACTGGCAGTGTAGACAAATGCAAAATACAAATTGAATACCATAAAAGGTTGGTGTACTGCCAAAATAGTGTGTACAAGGTCACTTTATGTTTGACTCTCTGACAAAGCGTGTTTGATCAAAACGTTAGTCTTTCTATCATGCGGATGCAACCGAGACCTTGTCGTTGGCTGTAATAAGTCTTAGGTCGCTGCTCCTTCAGTCATCCTTTTCTGTTGGGGTTGGTCCCTTAGCCTTTGCCCAGTCAAGGGCGACCTACAAGGCAGCAAGTGCTATTTAATCCATAGCTGGAACTATTTGACCCATAGCAGGGAGGCATAGAGGATATACTCACACTTGCCCAAGGTGGGTCCCCAGACTATGGAGGGAAGGAGTCATTGGAAAACCAGTCTCATGCCATACCCAATAACATTTTTAAAGTAGCAGTATTCAATTGTGTATTTAGTCATTTTGAATAGAAAATATTGATTCTTTTAGTTTGGAGAATGTAGATGAACAGAATGGTAATGAATTTGAACAGGGAAGAGCTGAGGCTTTTGGTGCACTTTGCAGGATTTTTTGCAGTCAAAGATCTGGAAATGTTCTTCCAGTTTATTTATCAAGGTTTTATTTCTCTATCTGTGTAGGAATGCTATATGACAAGGTGTATAAATAAATCCAATGTTTGTTGTCGTTCTGACACTTATTTATTGAGTTATTCCATCCACTTATTCATCTATCCATTTTTTATTTTATTCTTTATTGTTTCATTTATTCATAAATATTCTATTTCATTTTTTTCTCTTTGAAGTCCTGCTCTGGTCATGTTCTTTCAAGTATTCTGCTCAATTCAACTGATTTACTAAGAGTAAATTTGCCAGGTGTTCATGTGATCTTGCCTCACCTAATGGCAGCTTTAGAAATTGTTCTTAGTCAAACTGACATTAACATCAGGTAGGCTTGTAAAAAGGCATGTATATACAGTAATATGCTGAATTCATAAAGATGGTGGACAAATAATATTCTTTTATGTGCATACAAATTAGCCTAATTAGAGCTTTTACCTTGTGTTTGTAATTCAAAAGTATTTCTATTTTCACACAAGATCAAGGCTTGAAAGGCTAATTTATATTCACATAATAGAATATTAATTAACCACCATCTTTATGAATTTGGTGTATAGTAGGTAACATTAGATTTGACTATTATTATGACTAAAAACAAAAATTAATATACCTCAATATGATAGCCAGGGACACAGCAATAGAAGTTCAAGATCTTTCAGTGGTGATGGCTGACTGTAAATTCTGAAAAAAAGTTGTATCCTCCATCTTGGCCAAGGCTGCAGATGATGATCATGACGATGACTCAGGGCCGGATTAACCACGTGGCACATGCGGCATATGCCACGGGCCTCGCGCTTTACTGGGCCACGCCCATTTTTACTGGGACACGCCCATTTTCTATTGGGACACGCCCATTTTCTATTGGGACACGCCCATTTTAGGTGCCTCGCGAATTTTTGGGCCTAGCACATTTAGGGGCCTCGCGCATGTAAGGGCCTCGCGCATTTAGGGGCCTCTCGAATTTAGGGGCCTCTCGAATTTAGGGGCCTCGCGCATTTAGGGGCCTCGCGCATTTAGGGGCCTCGCGCATTTAGGGGCCTCGCGCATTTAGGGGACTCGCGAATTTAGGGGCCTGGTACATTTAGGGGCCTCGCGCATTTAAGGGCCTCGCCCCCTAGGCTTGGCCCCAGTGAGAGATAGATTGGCTGCGAAATTGCGATGATTTGCGGATAAAATTGAAAACGATTATTTAACAATTTTGTGTCTTTGAATTCAATTAGTTAGGTTTTCATAACCGGGGGGGGGTACTGGGGCCTCGCACTGAAAATCTGCCACGGGCCTCGCGCGACGTTAATCCTGCCCTGCGATGACTACTAGATTTGCAATTTTTGCCACAAATCATTGTTTTTGCTAGCTGCTGCTAATGTGATAAAGGTATTAAGTCATTGTCTAGTAGACTGAGTACAAGATTTCCACAAAAGTAAATGGTTTGAACCTAGGAGTATCATTAGATGTGTGAAGTTGATCGTCCAGGTTGTTGTAGTCTTGAGAAATACTATTGTTTGTGACTGATGTTTCGATGGCCTCAGCGTCAAGTAAAGGCATGTGTTGTTGTAATGAACCAGACTTGTATATACTGTAGGCAAACCTGACAAACACGCTTTACTTGACTCTGAACAATTTCCACAAAACTTGTACCAGTACTGAGATGGAAAATGACTACGACATTGTCATGTCAGCATAAGATGGTGAAAGTACAGTAATTGGCACAATTGCTAAATACAAACACTATATCATCTTAAAGTACTGTAATTGGATCTGAGTTACCACTTTATGTCAAAATATCTCCATGTCTAGTTCCTAAGTCCTCTTGCAATTATAATTTACATTATTTCAATCAAGGTGTGATGTACCAATGGTTCAACTTAAAAGAGCTGCTATCCATCTTCTACTTTCAATGATATGTCTTCCTTTTCACTTTGGAGACCTGCATATTGTTGGTATGATTTTCCATGATCCTTATATATATTAAAATCACAATATGTTATGGTTATATTTATTGATTATCAAGAATTATTAAAGTACATGGACTATACAAGACACTACACACACTAGGGGGACACTAGGGGGGAATGAAACTGGAAACCAAAGAAGTATTATGCACGAGTGTTGACTTGATGTGTGAAGACTATAAAATGTGATAGTTGAGGGATTACATACATATATACATACATACTTTATTGATACTCCCCTAGGGGCTTTTCGTAACAATGTTTTAGCACGAAGGTATGTCAAAGGTGCCGCAGGCTGCCACCATACAACCCATGTCTGACCACGGAGCACAGCTAAGATCTAAGTGTTGATTTTACTGAGGGAGGAAAACCAGAGACCCTGGAGGAAAAACCTCAAAGAACAGGGAGACCAACTAATAACCAATAACTCTACTCTTCCCAGATAGGGTTTGATTATTCCCAGATAGGGTTTGACTTAACAGTGAATGGCAATGCCCTAATAGCACATGCCACTCATGATCTCAAGGAGTGAATAAAGACTAAAGAAAACCAAAGCCTTAAGACTCATTACTAATACTAACTTAACACAGAACATTACAAGTGAGAGAGTATTACAAGTACATACATTATATTATATTCCATATTTATAAAATGATCCTGATACTTTATCTCATGTAGATATCTCTGGCACTTCCAATTGTGATAAAGAGTCATCCACTGAAAATGTTACATTTCTCACAATGAAATCGAGATTAATCAATCTTTTGATATGTGCTCTGGAGAATGAAACAGATTCCCACAATACTCAAATGTTGCTTGGAGGTACTATATGTTATGATATATTGATATCATACAGTAGATATTGCTCGGGGGTATTATATATTATGATATACAGCTGTAGACTTTGCTTGGAGGTACTATATGTTATGATATCATACTGTAGACATTGCTCGGAGGTACTGTACAGTATATTATGATACAGTGTTGATACACTGTACTTGATACTTAGAGATACTATGTATTATGATATTATACTGCAGATAACTATATATATTATGGTATACATTAGATGTTGTCTGGACATACTATTGTATATATTAATGATATATTGTAGATGTTTCTTGGACATACCTACTACTGTATATATTAGGATATACTATAGATGTTGCTTAAATTAGATTATGATATACATTACTGTATATGTTACTTGGGGTACACTATATACATATTATGGTAATTAGAATAATTCTAGGGGATAGAAAAGGTGGGCGAGGGGTTATTGTGGATACATATTTCTAGTATACTGTAGATGTTGACTTATTAAAAATTTATTAAACTGTATATACACAAGTGTAAAAGTAAAATATATAATTATCATATTAAGAGAGCTTCAGAAAGATCCATTTGTTTCATAGGTGTGGTGCTTTTAATCCAAGACAGTGCTTTAGTGGAGGAGAAGACTGGGTTAGATAAGATACCTCAGTCACCAGGCCCTCAAGTAGTTCAAGATGCATTTTCAGTACCTGAAGTAGATACAGGTGTTGATAATGTAAGTCAAAGTAAGAGTGATGCAATGAAGGATTTGGGAACTTTTCAACACAGATTAGGTGAGCAATGAACAGATATACCATTAAAAACAGGGGTGGATACAGCAGGGGTGGCTACAGCAGGGGTGGCTACAGCAGGGGTGGATACAGCAGGGGTGGATACAGCAGGGGTGGCTGGGGTTACTAGTCATCCCCTTTCCTGTCCCAATCCCAACCGATACATTATAATTGATACACTTCGATTCAGAAACTAGTTGAATGTCAATATCATGAGCAGAGGTTAAGTTATTTCTACATTCTTCCATTTTCTGATTTCTTGTTTTGAATCTATATTATCTTGCCTTGGGCCTTGTTAATAGTGTATGATTTAACTTAGTGGTTAAGTTATTAAAGGGCTATGTCACACAAACATCGCTGAAATTGTGATTCTAGATCTTGAAAATATCAACATTTTCTGGATCTAGATCGTTGTGGTTCACCCCCACGAACACACTCCATAAGTAACAAGTGTTGCTTGCCTTTCAATTATACCGTATGCCACTGTAAGCATGCAAGGCTCATCAAAATGCCTCATTCCGTAACTAGAGAATGTGGTGAAGTCACCCCCCCTTGAAAAAAATGCTGTATCCACCCGTGATAAAGTATAAGTTCTGACCCACTGCAACTCAGCAGCATAAAGTGTAGGTAATCTTAAAGGGGATAACACTTCCTAATAATTTTCGGAGTTCATTTAAATAACTAAAACTTAATTTTTATCTCGTAAACTGTTTTAAACTGAAATTTATTTTTTGTAGGTACATGCGGTACTTCATCACGTCACTTGTTTGTTCATCTCACCAACCTTGTTTGTCAGAAATTAATATTTGGCAGCAAATGGAAAACAGATTTTCTTGTTACACTGTCAGCTTTTGAACTTGTATCAGGAATGGCTCAAATGAACATATTTAACATCAGTAAGTTTAACTGATGGTATATATATATATATATAGCAAAGTGAAAAGGTGGTAAACTGCCAAGAATTTAGTGACGAAATACTGACGTTTCGAGCAGAGCCCTTCATCAGAGTAAGACGAGATGAAATAAAATAAATAGGGCTTATATATATGCCAAAAGGGTGTCACAAGTAGAAAGTAGCCAATCAAATGCACAGGAGATAAACAAACTAATAATTGATGAGATGCGAAAAGTTAAATCATTTGCTATTTTTACAGTTGATCAGAAGAGGAGAAATGACAGGTCCAATATTCAAGGGGATTAGGCGATAATATTAGCAGTAAGAAACAAAAACCTGAAAAGGAATGAAAGTGCATATAAGCTAATAATAAAAAGTTCCAAGCAAACTAAAATAACAAAAAACTTGTAGGAAATTAAATAAAAGAAAAACGTTCGTTAAAACCAAGAGGATGTGTGGTGCCAAGTTTAAAAATGAGACGCTTCTCTTGCCGTTTTCCGTTTTTTTGTCCACTAAAAATACTGATGATGACCAAAAAACAAGCCAAGATATTAAGGATTAAGGGAAAAAATAAAGAAATAATTTACCATTTTGGTTGGTAATAAGCCTTGTGAATGGCTTGTTTCCAATTTTTATTGTATAAAACAAATAGATTCCATTTTGCCGTTGTCTGTTCAGTTATAGATGCACAGAGGACGTTGGTAAGAACATCAGTGACCCACTCGACTATCGTCTCGTGGGCCACTTTTTTGTTCTTACCACGTTCTGACGTCATCTGTGCATCTATAACTGAACAGACAACGGCAAAATGGAATCTATTTGTTAATTATTGAAATAACCAAGGCTCCGCTCGAAACGTCAGTATTTCGTCACTAAATTATTGGCAGTTTACCATCTTTTCACTTTGCTTTAATATATATATATATATGTTATTTACCAGCTGGGAGGTCCGTATGTAGAAAAGGGAAATATTTGAGACCAAGGGAAATATTTCTCAATACGCAGCTCTTTGGAGTCGGCTGACGTGATATGGCATGAGCTGACGTGATATGGCGTGAGCTGACGTGATATGGCGTGAGCTGATGTGATCCGTGCCTCTAATAGATCATGGCCAACAACCAATGAGAATACGCGTAGTAAACAAGTTATTGTATAAAGTAAATTGTTTGCTTTTAGAGTTTTTGTATTTCTACCTCTGTTGACTTTATATTTTTTAGACAAAGAAGAGTGTAAGAAGACAATTCAGTGGTTGTGTGACTATGTAGAATACCAAGCCAAACAGCCTGCTCCATTTCATTCTCGTGATCTGCACTCGATGATGGTCGCTGCTTTCACATGCTTGTTAACATGGATTACTTCACATCCCTGGCTGCTTGATGATCAGGTATACCATTATCCCTGTGCTGATTCACCACCCATAATGAGAGATTCTTTGTCACCTTGCCTCGTATGTCAGTATAAAAGTTAACGTTATGAGGGGTGATGCATTCAAATTTCAAAAATCGATTTATACCTTACATATTTTTTTAGAAAAGTCTCCAAGCTGTTCTTGAAGTTGTTGAACTTGGTATCTCTGGTAGCAAATCAAAAGTAACGTTTTGATGTTATTTCTATTCCGAATTAGAGAGTAGATCTTTCTATTCACAATTAGAGAGTAGGTCTTTCTATTGAGAATTAGAATTAGAGAGTAGATCTTTCTATTCACAATTAGAGAGTAGATCTTTCTATTCACAATTAGAGAGTAGATCTTTCTATTCACAATTAGAGAGTAGATCTTTCTATTCACAATTAGAGAGTAGGTCTTTCTATTCACAATTAGAGAGTAGATCTTTCTATTCACAATTAGAGAGTAGATCTTTCTATTGAGAATTAGAATTAGAGAGTGGATCTTTCTATTGAGAATTAGAGAGTAGATCTTTCTATTCACAATTAGAGAGTAGATCTTTCTATTGAGAATTAGAGAGCAGATCTTTCTATTCACAATTAGAGAGTAGATCTTTCTATTGAGAATTAGAGAGTAGATCTTTCTATTCACAATTAGAGAGTAGATCTTTCTATTCACAATTAGAGAGTAGATCTTTCTATTCACAATTAGAGAGTAGGTCTTTCTATTGAGAATTAGAATTAGAGAGTGGATCTTTCTATTGAGAATTAGAGAGCAGATCTTTCTATTGAGAATTAGAGAGCAGATCTTTCTATTCACAATTAGGGAGTAGGTCTTTCTATTCACAATTAGAGAGTAGGTCTTTCTATTGAGAATTAGAGAGCAGATCTTTCTATTCACAATTAGAGAGTAGATCTTTCTATTCACAATTAGAGAGTAGGTCTTTCTATTGAGAATTAGAATTAGAGAGTGGATCGTTCTATTGAGAATTAGAGAGTAGATCTTTCTATTCACAATTAGAGAGTATATCTTTCTATTGAGAATTAGAATTAGAGAGTAGGTCTTTCTATTGAGAATTAGAATTAGAGAGTATATCTTTCTATTGAGAATTAGAATTAGAGAGTGGATCTTTCTATTGAGAATTAGAGAGTAGATCTTTCTATTCACAATTAGAGAGTAGATCTTTCTATTCACAATTAGAGAGTAGATCTTTCTATTCACAATTAGAGAGTAGATCTTTCTATTCACAATTAGAGAGTAGATCTTTCTATTGAGAATTAGAGAGTGGATCTTTCTATTGAGAATTAGAGAGTAGATCTTTCTATTCACAATTAGAGAGTAGATCTTTCTATTGAGAATTAGAATTAGAGAGTAGATCTTTCTATTGAGAATTAGAGAGTGGATCTTTCTATTGAGAATTAGAGAGTAGATCTTTCTATTCACAATTAGAGAGTAGATCTTTCTATTGAGAATTAGAATTAGAGAGTAGATCTTTCTATTGAGAATTAGAATTAGAGAGTAGATCTTTCTATTGAGAATTAGAATTAGAGAGTAGATCTTTCTATTGAGAATTAGAGAGTGGATCTTTCTATTGAGAATTAGAGAGTAGATCTTTCTATTCACAATTAGAGAGTAGATCTTTCTATTGAGAATTAGAATTAGAGAGTAGATCTTTCTATTCACAATTAGAGAGTAGATCTTTCTATTGAGAATTAGAGAGTGGATCTTTCTATTGAGAATTAGAGAGTAGATCTTTCTATTCACAATTAGAGAGTAGATCTTTCTATTGAGAATTAGAATTAGAGAGTGGATCTTTCTATTCACAATTAGAAAGTGGATCTTTCTATTGAGAATTAGAGAGTAGATCTTTCTATTTAGAATTAGAGAGTAGATATTTCTATTGAGAATTAGAATTAGAGAGTAGATATTTCTATTGAGAATTACAATTAGAGAGTAGATCTTTCTATTCACAATTAGAGAGTAGATCTTTCTATTGACAATTAGAGAGTAGATATTTCTATTGACAATTAGAGAGTAGATATTTCTATTGACAATTAGAGAGTAGATCTTTCTATTGACAATTAGAGAGTAGATATTTCTATTGACAATTAGAGAGTAGGTCTTTCTATTGACAATTAGAGAGTAGATCTTTCTATTGACAATTAGAGAGTAGATATTTCTATTGACAATTAGAGAGTAGGTCTTTCTATTGATAATTAGAGAGTAGATCTTTCTATTCACAATTAGAGAGTAGATATTTCTATTGAGAATTAGAGAGTAGGTCTTTCTATTGAGAATTAGAGAGTAGATCTTTCTATTCACAATTAGAGAGTAGATATTTCTATTGAGAATTAGAGAGTAGATATTTCTATTGAGAATTAGAGAGTAGATATTCTATTGAGAATTAGAGAGTAGATCTTTCTATTCACAATTAGCCGTTTTTCGCAAAAAAACAACAATGCATGTCTCATTTTTCGCAATAATTTTGAAGAACTCGCGAACATACTGATTAGATTATTAATGTAATTATTAATTAGAGAGTAGAACTTTCTGAGAAGTGTGCTCATGTGCAGGGGGTGTGGGGTTTTTCCAGGTCAGTGAAAATCAAGATGAAACAGATGAAATCAAGACTCAACTTAAAGGTGATAAAGAACTAAAACCTGCCTCGTTTCGAGTTCGTGAAGCTGCAGAAGGAGTTTTAAGTTGTATTATGGAACACGTGGTGAGTTGTTCACTTGATGATCGTCCGTGTATCGTGTCTATCGTATATGATGTTTACTAGCCAAGCATCTGTTCGTCTGAAAATGTTGGAGTCCCTCGGATGAATTGCTAAGTAGTGAGATAAGGTTATTATTGTCGGTGGTGCTGCATCTATAATTTTGTTGTCTTACAGGGTGCGTTCCCTTCTCCGTGTGGGCCATCATCGTGTTCCTCTCTTCTTGATGAAGAAATTCTCCTTCAGTACTTGTCTGACGATGACCAGGTGATGAGCAGTTTGACGTTTCGAGCGAAGGCCCTTCCCAAGACAGTGAACTGACGTAACACTTTATTTAAACATGTCACTCTCTGACGAAGGGCCTTCGAAATGGTAGTCCTCAATTCTACACACAGTAGCGACTTTAAGATCTACGACGCACGTGGCAACCTTGACAACGCATCCTTCAAAACAAAGAAATCTTCATGCGAAACAAAGAGAATGAATAATTTTTAGTCCCAAGAGTATTCTCAACACCGTCCTCGTTCTGTTTACAACCCAACTCTGAGCATTTTCACGTCTTCAAGACGACGTGAACTAGCCGAGAGCTATTCCTAGTAATGTTGACTTCAGCTCAAACACTACAATCGTTTTAGCAGAACTGGAGCGTTTTGGAGGTCATAAAACAAGCTTCAAACCTCATATACGGTAGTCAATTTACCATGGCTTCTTTCAAATGCTTAAATTCACATTGCTTGTTAACGTTTTGAGGGCAGCGTTGTCGAGGTTGCCGCGTCCCTAGTTTCATATAAAAATCTCGAATTCCAAACATAGTCCTAACCTCAAACCTAACCCTAAACCTAATGCAACTCTTATAATAATTTATGTAACAGTTTAGCTATATATTCCTCCTTCAATCTTCATTTATTGTATTGTCACTCTGATGATGTTACGCGTTTAGTAACGAAACGTTAGTATTAAAAATTGTTCTTATCAAAATTATGTTGTTATGGCTCTTTTTAAAGTGCACCTGACATCAAAATTTTTATTGTCTTATTTGGAAGAACTTTTAAAACGATAAAGTAACTTCTTTTGACGATTTTCGTTTCTTTGCTTTCTTTTTGAGATATATCAGTTTGTTTGATATGCAAATGTTCGGAATTTACGTCACACATGCATAATGACTTGTTGGAGAAATGTGTGTATCTCTTTCATTCTCGAACGAAATCCTTTAAAATTGAGAGGATTGGCGTTGTGGGAGAAACACGCACACGTGTTATTCACACTTTAGTGTTTTTATTTGATGAACGCAAAGATATATAACATTCTCTGATAACTCATTATGCATGTGTGACGTAAATTCCGTACATTTGCATATCAAACAAACTGATATATCTCAAAAAGAAAGCGAAGAAACGAAAATCTTCAAAATAAGTTACTTTATCATTTTAAAAGTTCTTCCCCTTTTTTATGTCAGGTGCACTTTAAAGCTATTTACTTGGCATTAATATTCCTAACTAGACTACGATTCTCGCCTGGTTCCTCCATTGCGACGATCTTGACAAATAACAGCTGATTTTAATTTCGAATTTTACCACCGATAGTCTATGTGACATAATTTTGAGATTGATATGAAACTTCACCCCACCTTTTAGAGTATTCAATTTGTATTTCTACACTACCTAAGCAATATAGCATGTTTATATCACAGGTGGTGAACTGACAAGATTTTTAGTAACGAAATACTGACGTTTCGAGCGGAGCCCTTCATCACCTTTTCACTTTGCTATATATCCAAAACACCGCCTACGCAGCACTCACACAGTTTATCACACAGTTTAACGTTCGAGCACATTCTTTTTAATAATAACATTGCTTTGTTTATATTTCGGTTTGTCTAGAACAAACGATTTCAGTATTTTGCCATTGATGATAGTATAATTATTGGAATACTACAAGAATCTGTCCAAAAACATGACGGTAAATAAAACAAAATTCTCCGAACTTTCAAATAAAGACACCTTGGTATTCAACAGCATTGACATTGTATTTTCTTTTACTTTTTCCGTTTATTTTTAAGGTCTCTCTCCAACAGCAACACTTTTATTACGTGGTCCCACTGGGCGAACAGCGTGGACAGTGCAGCTCCGACAAATCCCGGAGTGTAAAAAAGTATGTAATTACCCATAATGCATTGCGAGGATTACTTCCTCGAGATGAAATAAGGATAAGAGATGAAATAAGGATAAGACGAAAGTTTAAAGCTTAAAGGGGAAGTGTACCCCCGTTTTTAGATTTTCTTTAGCATAGAATAGTATTTCAGGGTCGAAAGTGATAATCGATATAACAAAAAAATTAAAAAATGGTATTTTGAAGTAAGTATTTTGAGCTCTGAGATCACTACTATTTAGGCCACCATTACTAAGAACGTGTTCCAAGTGAGCCCGCAATTTCAAAAGGTAATATTGTTTGTGACGTCAGATTCTCAATGCTACGCCTGAATTTCAGTCGAGGTTACTTGTTTTCTTCGAGAAGTATATGAAATGTCTAGCCTTTCAGACGAAGGATTTGAAAAAAGGACCTTGATCACTATGGATTTACTTGAAGCCATGCGGAGTCTTCGCGTTGAGAGTATGACGTCACTTCGTTACGCTGGTCAGGAATATGATCGATTAATGGCGGACATAACAACTCCAGATTCGGGGTCAGAAAAAATAATACTTGCCATCGTCGAATCGCAAAAAGATTTCGACCGAGTAATATTTAGCAGCTCTACTTTATAAATACGTAAAATATCGATAGGTAAAAATTTGATCGTAGTACCACTTTAAGTATGTTTAGAAATGTTAATAGTTCTTCATCAACATGTGAAATGTACCACGGCACCCTATACTTTACCTAAACTCTAAACTAGAAGTCGAAATTATATTTCGATGTTTTCACAGGAATTGCATGGTGCAAGTCAGAGTGAACCTCCTAAAAGACCAGAACCAAATTATAATATTCCAGTTTTACCCCAGATTATCCGCCAACATTTTCCACCAGAAGCAGAAACTGCACCTCAAACAAAGGCGTAAGTACCTTACTTAATATTACAAAAAGGACATATAAATACGTTCTTAATCTCCTTCAATGGACATCAAGGTATGATTGTAGAATACCCGTCTCCATTTTCACAGGAATATTTTGCGGCGGCCATCATGAAGGGACCACGCTATATAGTTTTACTATAGGCGACAGAGACTATCTGTCTCTGATCTTTTAAGATGCTAAAATGAATCAGTTGTCGAAGGTTTTCCCGTAATTTAGAACACAAATTACGGCTACATAACAGTAACGATGAAGCCGGGAATATTTCACGGCGGTCATATTGGAAGTGATCACAATCACTCCAATATGGCCGCCACGCGCGAATTCCGACTTCATAGTTACTATTATGGAGCCGTAGTTTGTGTTCTATATTATGGAAAACCTTGCACAACTGATTCATTTTAACATCTTAAAAGATCAGAAACAGATAGTCTCTGTCGCCTATAGTAAAACTATATAGTTCATGGCGGCCATCTTGTTGGCACCACGTTACTTCCGGCTTCATTTTCTGAACAAGACTCGATCCAGTCTTTATTTAGAGATTAGTGTTGCCAACCTTGACTTGGAGCCATTATTTTGTGAACATTGAAGGAAATGGATGAACATTCACTACTCAACGTTCATGAATAAATATTTTTTTAAACATTTTTTTGTATTTTCAGGAACTCAAGTGTTCCTCCAATAGATGCTATTCCTTGTGAGAAACTCTCCCAAAACAAAGATATTCTTCAATCTCTGATTGAAAAACAGGTTATTTCATTTTCGTAATTACAATCTCTCTGGGTTATAACTTTACTAAAGCGCTACACAGTACACACAGTGGCATAACGCACATTATTATTATTATTATTGACTATTCAGTTTATCACTCTTAGGTGCACGGAAAACCCAACTGACAGAGATTCCGAGGGACTACGATTTAAGGTCGTTATCCGAGAAGACCCGAAAGTCTTACCATTTGCTGGTGTTGTTGCAAAGGCAGCACCTTCTCCTCAATTATTTTTAAGACCCTGAGTGGTGGTCCGACCCAGGATTTGAACCCGGGTCTCCTAGCTCATAGACATGTGTGGTAACCTCAATAATAGAGTTTTAAGTAGCTTATTTTGTTAGGTATACCAACATGGCTGTCACGTCCTTTGAATCTCTGGGGGATTGTGTGGAAATGTGCCAGCCTATCAAAACACACATTGTGTTATTTCTTTTTAACTCTCATTTTCTTCATAGAGAAAAGAGGAAATGAAAGCACAGGAATTGATTCAAACAGAGAAGGATAACTCAGTTTTTCCTTGTCCGCTTACGGAAGTTACCCCGCCCAAGTAAGTAATAGATAAATATGCGGCATACAGCGCGTCCTCGGGCTGTATATCGCATAAATCCCGACGTTCGAGGTAATGTAATAATAAGATACGTTATTTGTTTTTACAAAAGCACGACATCTCACTCTGGGTTATAACTCATTAATTGTTTGTGATGTGATCTGAGCCGCTTAGTTTACGCCTGGGATAAATTAACTACCAAGGATTTGAGCTTGAACATCGTGCATGTATCGTATGCCTGCCAGAGGTTCTTGGGGCGTGACCCATTTTTACCGCCTCACATCCTCGTGTGCCCCCATAATCGCTACGAACGCGGAAGAACCTCTGGCACCAGGATACCACATTCACTACAACAATGACAATGTATATATATATATACAATACATTTAATATAATGGTGTATTTTATCATTTAGATCCGTGACGAGATTTAGTGCATGTCGTATGATTCTCGCTCGTCTAGGTCTTCTTCGACCAGAGGAGTTCGACAAAGTTCGTCAAATGGGCTCATTTGATCGTGTTGTCAACTCATTGTCTCATTTAAATCCTTCGGAGGAAGGTTTTAGCAAGTCTATTAAAGAATTAGATCATTTGCCAACAAGATGCTTCGACACTGTTTACGTTATCTACGTCAGAAAAGGTCAACACAACGCAAAACAAATATTAGCAAATGAGGTATACTATCTTTACATGGCTTGAATGGATTTCCAGTCCTCGCACGAAGCAACTCGCAGCTCTCTGCGTGCACTCGCAAGCTTGCTGCGAGTGTTTTAGCCCTCGTGGCAGATAGTTGGAAATTTTGAACTATTTTTTACTCGCGGCAAGTACTCGCAGTAAATATAACCAATCAAAACAAATTATGTCAACATTTCAAATCATCAGTAATTCATGGGTTAAAGGGAAATGGCAATAAAAATTAAGTTTATCTTATTTGAAAGAACTTTTAAAATGATATATGAAGACCTTTTACAGATTTTCCATATCGTTCTTGGTTCTGTAAATATTTCACTTCTTTTTAACAAAGAACGTTGAACATTCCGCCATCTTGGATATGCGTGACGTCACAACCAGGGTAGAAATGTTTTTTATATCAGCAATTATCGAGTCATTATAGATGCTAAATCGTAGTTGTTTTGGGTGTTGTATACTTTTAAGTGAACTAGCAATCTATTTGAACGCATTCCACTGATATTTGGGCAATTATTTACAACTTTTAGAATGTTTACCCTGGTTTTGACGTCACTTAATTAGATCTAATTATAAAACAAGATGGCGGATTGCAGATATTTTAGTTCACAGATATTTCAAAAATTTAGGAAGTTACGGAGAAATTTTAAAAGGTCTTCATATATTATTTTAAATGTTCTTTCAAATGAGACAAAGAAAATTTTTATTGCCATTTCCCTTTAACTTGCATAGATATTGAAGGAAGAAATTACATAAATTAATTGAACTTTCATAAATTCTGAAACACTCAGAAGAGTGCTTCATCAGGATATCCAAACACCTAGAAGTTTGTTAAAAAAACTCGGCTATCGCTTCATCTGTAGTCTTGAAACCCCGCGAGTTATCGCAACGAGCTACATGTGGTGGAAATACAGTGGAAACCATGCGAGTACGCGCAGTGAGCTGCTTCGTACGAGGACTGCATGAAATCCGCCTTTAATTTAATCAAAATCATGGTTCAATTCACAGGAGGCATTTTTATAAAAAAAAATTTCTTGTTTTCAATCGATGTAGATGAAAGAATGTAATAACAAAGAGATGTTTTATGAATTTCTTCAGTCTTTGGGCTGGCCTGTAGACGTGAAAACTCATCCAGGCTGGACTGGTGACCCTACAACCAGTTGGAAACTGAGTCAGTTTAAGAACATCAATCCACCATCAACAGAAGGCAAACAGAAGGCAACCACTATTGCGCAGGAGTCTGGGAATAGTGCTAAGTGTCGGGTAATATTGACGTCATTTGATGAAGAAGATAGTTCAAGTAGTAAGATAGAGGAAACAGCATTACCTCAAGATGACGACGACCAGCAGGGTAAGGACTACACTTGCCCCAAGTCTTATCCGCGCGTCACGCCCTCTAGCTTATCTGCGCGCCCCACGCGTTACTATCAATGTTGCATCTCATATATAGTGCGAACTTTTGTTCCTTTCTAAAAGTGCCTATGAAACGAAACATTCTACTCTGTATTTATGACCCATTTTGGTATTTCTTGATGCGCTGAATCTTATGGTGGTATCGGTTTTTCAATCACGACAAAGGAAAGTGCTTGTTTTTTATGTAAAAGTGGAAAAATTACACCAATTTTGTCCCATCTCATCGCGCGGTCAAATCGCCTCTTTGACGTCACACGTTAGAGCCGTGGTTACGTTACAGTCGGATTCTAGAGATGAAAAAAATCATTATTGATCTCGCTTTCAGAGGAGGAAGTGACTCTAACTTAAACATCAGTAATATTACCACAAAAAACATATCGATATTATTGATGACTCTAACGTATGACGTCACTAGACTGCTGCTTTGGTCCCAGACTCCGGACATTTTTTCTATCAAAATAGCGATGTTTGATAAAAGCACTTTCCTGTACCGTGATTGAGAAACCGATAGCACCATAATATTCAACGCATCACGAAGTATCATAGTGGGTCATAAAAACAGTTGAAACATTAAAACAAAGAAAGGGGCACATTAAACACAAAGTTGTAAAAAAGTTGCGGGTATTGAGAAAAAATACGCAGTAAGTCGCAAGCAGTAGCAGTGTCGCAAAGATAAGATCGTAAAATTGTTGATAATGTGGGCATTCTGATGCAAGTAATTATAAATTTGTTCATCTCAACCATTTTCTGACCAGAATGGTGCATTCTATTTCATTCCTTTTAATACAATTCTGTGTTTTTTTCAGACACTGACGAGGTTCTTATTCAGGATGATGATAATAAGAGAATCATTTACTATGGTAATATATGTTGTGAGATTGCCTTCGTCGTTCCTTCGCTCTATCCTCGAGTTGTCGTAAAACAACGAAAATCGTGCAGTGTGACAACGAAAAGAAACATCTTCTCTATGAAACGACCTCAAAGTGTCAGTAACCTACCAAATACATCATCCAGTTCAACCAGCCTTCTTGATGTTTTACCTGAAACTACAAGAGGACAAAGTTTAAGTCGTAACCCTACAGACACAACTATTGACTTGCGTCATCTCTCTAAACTAAACACACATTCACCATCATCAGAGATCACCATCATGGTGGTATGGTTAGAACGTTACGTAGACCACGAGACGTTTCTCGAGCAGGATGTTCTCTCTGAATTGGCGATCTGTAAAGATCCAGCATTCGTTGCAAGCCCGAGTGGTAAACCACAGGAAAAGGAAACAGCAGTAATTTTTATCACCCCTCTTCACAATGGCCTCTTTCGTGTTCACACGAAGAGTACCACCAAGTAAGTAGTACCACCATCAAGTAGCACCACCACCAAGTAAGTACCACCATCAAGTAAGTAGCACTACCATAAAGTAAGTACTACCACCATCAACTACTGTATGGACCACCATCAAGTAAGTAGCACCATCAAGTAAGTAGCACTACCATAAAGTAAGTACTACCACCATCAACTACTGTATGAACCACCATCAAGTAAGTAGCACCACCACCAAGTAACTAGCACCACTAAGTAACTAGCACCACCACCAAGTACTGTAAGAACCACTATCAAGTAAGTACTAGCACCACCAAGTAAGTAGCACCATCATCAAGTAAGCAGCACCACCATCAAGTAAGCAGCACCACCATCAAGTAAGCAGCACCATCATCAAGTAAGCAGCACCACCAAGTAAATACTAGCACCACCAAGTAAGTAGCACCACCACCAAGTACTGTAAGAACCACTATCAAGTAAGTAGCACCACCATCAACTACTGTATCAACCACCATCATGTAAGTAGCACCATCATCAAGTAAGCACCAACATCAAGTAAGCACCACCATCAAGTAAGCACCAACATCAAGTAAGCACCACCATCATCAAGTAAGCAGCACCACCATCAAGTAAGCACCACCATCATCAAGTAAGCACCACCATCATCAAGTAAGCATGTATCTATAGACACAGTCGTGTTCGTACACATTATACATATTTCACTTTTGTTTTCTTTGCAAAGGTCCCCAATGGCTGGTCCTTTGGTGGACGGTATGGTAGTGAGCCGGCGGTCACTGGGAGCTATGGTTAGACACACAGCTGTCAATATTGGGCGCAGGCGCCGTCTTGACATTGATAAGTATGTTGTTATCAACCTGAAATACTATCGTAATCTAGACATTTCATGGATTGTGTACCGAGGAAAAAATCGTAAAGTTTGTTCCTCGTGTTCATATTTATCCTTGACTGACACTATTCTGACTGACTCATTTTCTTCCTTTCTACTTTGTTCTCTTGTAGTTATTCGCCGCCACATGTTTTCCGTAAATTAAAAATCCAAGAGATTATACGAAAATGTCGTCGGCAAATGTCCTTCCCTGAGTTCTACGCCTCGCTGTTTACCGAACAGAGTTGATCAACTGAAGATCCACAAATTCTGTAAAATCTATGATGGCGGCTACGAAATATGTTCACTGCATTTGTATTTTTAAAACATCAAAATATGATTTGGTGCGTCGTGACATCAATTAACAGCTACATGTATCAATATCATCTCAGTATTTAACTAGAAAATGGAGGGACTACATATCGTACGAGAAATACGTATATCAAAGTAATTTATTAGACCAGTGATCTTCACCATCACAGAAGATGCTCTCGAACATCGCCAACGAAACGCTATTTTATACGTGTACTTTCTAGTATTTTCGACGTTTCATCGAAGTAATTGCCCGCCGTTTAGCCATATGCAACTATATATTGATAAAAGGTGATCAAATGCGAGCAACTGAACTATATATATATATATGTTACTCGAAAGACTTTGTCAAATGTAAACAAAAATTATTTGTTATCTCCAAATAAATGAAATGTTATTATTGACAATTTCGTTGATGTAATAAACTAATTACCCATGACGTTCATGTAAAAATAGGTCCGTAATGCGAACATGTGGCTACTGCATGGATCATTAATAATCAATAAACGACGTATTAGGAGCATTATACAATAGTCTCAATGCTCTTACAACAATATATTGTTAAAGTTACTTATAAAACTAATTACAGTTTCATGATAAGATAAAGCCTACTACATATATTACCACTAGGAACAAAAAACTATTAATTTTAAATTAATTAATTTTAAAAAGTAATTAATTTAAAGTGCTGACTTAAAATTACTTAACATATCAAAGCTTCTAATTTCCTGTGGTAATGAATTCCACAGTTTTGGTGCTGCAACCGAGAATGTTCTGTCTCCGTTTTGGATTTTGGCTCAAGTAGCAGATTTCGGTCAGATGATCTCAAAGCACGAGTAGGTTTATATTTAGTTAGCAAATCAGTAATATAAACAGGCGCCTGGCCATGCAAAGCCTTGAAAGTAATTATTAGTATTTTAAATACAATCAATGCCTGAGTCAGCCTTGTCAATGAGCAATGAGCATGGGGTGTAACCAAAAGGGAGGCCCATTTTTATGAAACAAAAAGACTATACGTTATCTAAACTGTGGAAAGATAATTATAAAATAACATGTATGCTACGCAAGCTCTGATTGGTCAATACCCGTGTTTGGATCAGGCCATCCAAACACGGAAATTTCCCGCCAAAATTTTACTCAAGTTTGTCTTGCTCGTTCGTTCGTATTATTTTATAAAATAAATACCTAATGGTTTTTCCGTGTTTGGATGGCCTGATCCAAACACTTGGGATGTTGCTCGACTTTCGAAAAGCTAAAAAACACTCGCCTAGCGACTCGTGTTTCTTCACGCTTTTCTCGAGTCTCGCAACATCCCGCGTGTTTGGATCAGGCCATCCAAACACGAAAACAATTAGGTATTTCTTTCATCCAAATCTGTGATACTAATTGAAATATTAGTATTATTCATTTATACTTGGGCATTTATATTCCCACTATGGGATCACTGTCATGGAGGCTCTTTATTATTATATTGATGTGGTGCCTTTAAAGTGTTTAATATGTCAGGTTTTTTATGATTGAAATGATGAAAAATGCCTTTTACACGCTGTTTGATATGTTATCCCGTTCTTGAATTATTACGCTTTATGTAATTTGAGCTGTGGCGTCACAAGAAGGACACAGCATTACAACAAAACTGAAAATCAGGCGTATCTTCAGACTGGTTCGACTAAATAGACATAAAAATGGTGCGCGCAAGGGACTGGAATTGACGTAGAAAACACCTCCCATGTTTGCCTTCAATTTTTCCATAGTCGATGAATGGAAGTCCGGTCTCCAGTAGCCTGCATAGCGGCCCTTGTTTGGGGTTGGCGTCGCGCGTATGACCGGAACGGGAAGTTTGGGTGTTTTAAGATGATAATTTTTTGTGGTAAAAATTAACAACTATCAACCAAATTCGAGAACAGTGACTGTTTATTCTTTTGTAGCTCCGCTGGAGAATCAAATTCAGATACCCTGCCTTTGTCGAGGACAAGAACTCGATCGCTGTCCAAAATAGTTTCAATTCTTTAAAGAAATAAAATATGAAACAAGTTAATAACATAGGCACTTTTTAAGGGTAGAAAATTGATTCCTTGAATAATATTTTGTCAGTCGTACCTGTGAGCAATCGTTAACACTGTGCTTGTCTTAAATTCTTGACGAATTGTTTTTTGTATTAACGTGTCTGTTTCAAAGTCGACACTTGCTGTAGCCTCGTCAATACATAACACCTATGAATAACAAGATACCAGCTAAGATTACATTCAAGAAAATTATTGTTACTGTTTTGCCGTTGTGTTTGTATAGCTGATGCAAACATGTACGAGGCGAACACCATTGCAAATTATGCGTCACATTACAAATTATGCGTCACATTACAAATTATGCGTCACATTGCAAATTATGCGTCACATTGCAAATTATGCATCATATTGCAAATTATGCATCACATGGTAAAAACAGTTTATATTTCTTTTATAAAACAACAACAAGTGAAGAGAATAAGCACAAAAGACCAATTTATTTTTACATCAATTCTTAAATTCTCCGAAATGAATGTTAAACGATGTTATTGGTGACGTAATTGCCACGTGTTTACATAGCCTTATTGACCAATCACAGCCACTTCTTTATAATTCAAAATATCTCAGCTTGCGTAAGTATCAAATTTAAGTTTGTTATTACCTTTGCACGTGTCAATAAAGCTCTTGCCAAGCAGATGAGCTGTCTTTGACCACAGGAAAGATATCGACCGCGTTCTCCAACATTGCCCTGTAATCCCCCTGACAAAAAAACAAAAGTTATAATCGCAAGTTATAATCACAAACGACGGAATAAACTGCATGATTGAAATCTCACCACTGATGACCCAGTTGTGGAAAATGTGCGGATAAAATTATGAAGATACAGACAAAGATATTTGACGTTTTCTGTTCAGATATCAAACAGAACATGCCAAACAAAACAAAACAGATTATTAAATTTGAATCAAAGATTAACGACCCTTTTGAACAAACGGTTCAGAAGCTAGCAAATTAATCTAGGAAAGAATCATTTTAGATTTCGGAAACTTTCGACAACTGTACCTAGGTCTTGGACAGCATCTTTTAGCGAACATCGCTCTAGGACATGCCATAACTGTGCATCGTCATACTAAAAATACAAAATATGATTATCAAATACGAAATAAATTTCCAAGTAATCTAACCCTTGAAATACAATATCAAAGTTTGTCGCGAAAGAGCAGTAAGTCACTCCCCGAGGTTGGGTACGAGGTTGAGCGCAAAGAAGCCTTCTGAGTAATCTCGTTCCCAGAGGCAGAGCCTTCTGAAGCAGCAGAGTTTATTTTGTGATAACCAATCTCTGCAGTGATAATGGCGCAATTTTGTGCACTGATACATCAAATGTCATCAACGCTTCCTTTTTTGCGCAGAGAGTCATTCAGCTCCGATCTCAAAAAAGTGGCTCATATTTGTACACTTGCAGCCCATGTTCCTGTTAGACTGTGGCAGATCGATGGTTCGCATACCTATCAGGGATCCAGATTTGAGAGACTTTTGAAGTAAATGTCCCGTCTACCCATCTATTAAAATAATCTCACATGATGTGATATACCATTAAAATATTCGAGAGTAGTAAAAAAGTAGAGTGCTGCATAGACAGTGTTTTGGATATATAGCAAAGTGAAAAGGTGGTAAACTACCAAGATTTTTAGTGACGAAATACTGACGATTCGAGCCGAGCCCTTCATCAGAATAAGACGAGATGAAATGGAATAAATAGGGCTTATATATATATATGCCAAAAGGATGTCACAACAATAGGTGTCACCATTAAAATATGTGATTTAAGATCTTTAGATTGTACTCAAAATTCAGGAAATGCCATTACAAAGGACCAGGAATTTTTGGGGAGCATGCTTAAGGAACTATCAATCGTCAGCGTAATATTTCGTCGAATTCCCCTCGCTCCAGGTCTTGGATACACTATACTGAGAGTACTGTGAGTGGCTTACTTGGTCTATTGGGTCCACATTTTTTCTCACGGAATCGCTGAACAAAAATGGATCTTGAGGAATGATGGCGAGAGAAGATCTTTAGAGTTTAGGAAAAAAAGTTTTAAATAATTAATTCAAAGGTGCTGTCACCACATGATGAAAACAGTTTTGTGTAACTCGTCTCTCAACTGCTGAAGCTGTGACGCTGCATGAATATTACTTAAGTATTTTTCAACATATTGAAGTTCTCTTATTTCTCCTTTTCATATTATTTAACAAGTATTCACCGAAGGCGAGGTGAATATCGGTGAATACAAACCGAGACGAAGTCGAGGTTTTTATTCACCTATATTCACTGAGCCTGAGGTGAATAATTGTTTTAGTATAAATACACATTTTCCCACTCTTAGGAACAGCATTTCCTTCAAAAATACTAGTTTCTTGACTTTTTTCTCCTGTCACTTTGACAAATCGGCTGGCGGCCATCTTGAAAAAACGCTGGAGGTGATTATCGAGAAATAATCCGAGGTAGCTCGACCAATCAGCGCACGCAATTTCTATAATCACCTAATGTATTTATACTAAATTCAGATATAGAGAGAGGCAAATCAAATATCTAAAAAGGTTGGTGTACTGCCGAAATAATTTGTAAGTTGTCTAACGTTTCGAGCGAAGGCCCTTCGTTACTCTCTGAAGGACTCTCTGACTTTTTTCTCTCTGACGAAGGACCTTCGCTCGAAACGTTAAACAACTTACACGCTATTTTGGCAGTACACCAACCTTTTTAGATATTTGATTTGTATTTCTACACTGCCTACGCAGCACAACACGTTTTATTACTCATATAGAGAGAGGTACTGTTTATTAGTGACTAAATGCTGTAAGATCAAATACCTTAATTTCTGCAAGTTCAAAGATGCAATATCGACATCATCAATGTACACATGACCAGTTTCAAGTGAAACTATTTTGAATAACACCAAAAATAAACTAGACTTTCCTGACCCAGTTCGACCAACAATTCCAATCTGCAATTGGAAAAAATATCAGACTGAAGTGTGTAGTAAAAAAGTAGAGTGCTGCGAAGATAGTGTTTTGGATATATAGCAAAGTGAAAAGATGGTAAACTGTCACGATTTTTAGTGACAAAATACTGACGTTTCGAGCGGAGCCCTTCCAAAAGTATGTAGAAGGCGACAGGTTTATCAGTTTTTACTGTCATGTGTTTACCCTCTCGAAATCAACTTGTGAATTGTCCATATTTGATGTGAATAATCAGATGAAATTACCACGAGTGTTCACAATATAGGCTTACTTTTTCAGATGGCAGTATTTCAAAAGACACTTGTCGCAAAGCTGGTGGCAAACCAGGTCTATAATTACAACGAAATATAAATATATAATTTATAAGTATATAAATCCTCTCTTCGTTAGATAATAGTATATTATATAATATATATACATAATATACTATTTTGAAACCGTCAAATTTCCCTTTTATAATAAACCCCTCCGATAATAAGTACCTCCGATAATAAGCTCTATCCGAACATAAACCCATCAAAAAGTCCTGCTCAAGGCTAATAACCTCGTACCCAGGGTCTTATCGGGTGGGCGGGGAGCGGAGATAAGAGGTCTGGGTACTAGAAACCATAACTGGCTTTTTATTAAGACCCCTAGTTTACATTAGATTTATTAATTTATTTAATTAAAGTCAATTCAAAGTTTTTGAATAGAAAGAAGAATAAGCTATAAAAATGATAAAAAATTAAGATATGAAAGAATTTTATGGATATTATACATATAGTATGAAAGCCTATGTGGTTTGGATAACAGTTATTTTGTACTACAGTACATGACACATACAAATAAAATTTAGCAGTGTACCATATACATACATGCAAGCACATACGTGTATCGTACACATGCATAGACAGTGCCGTAGGAACGATTTTTCACCGGGGGGGGCAAAGTAACTATAACGACCCATTTTAGGGTCTGGGGGTTTCTCGCCCGGGACATTTTGCATTTCTGAGACAAATGCATTTCCTGGGGACTACTTCATGTATGCCGATTTTTGTGTCCCGACACATTTTGGTTAGGATTATAGGTGTGTTGGGGACAGGCTTACATGAAGTAACCGGCATACATGAAGTACCTGCCCATTTCCTGCATTTTGGAGAGCAGAAGTTAACAAAATTTAAAGGCCGAAATATGTAGTGTTTAGTGACATTTTTTCTCGAAATTGTGACAAATCTGCAATGGGTTGACCGCAAGCTTGTTGGTAATCGTTGTGATACTGCAAGCCTGCAGCAAACACATCCTCCAAAGCTCGTGTAGCCACTAATAATTATTTGGGCATGGCTGCAAGACTATTTGTTTCTTAAAGTTGAAATACACTTGCATATAATTACTTTTCAAAGTATCTTTAAATATTCTAAAATAAAATAAAAAAATTTGGAAAAAAGTGGGGACGGCCATGATAGATAGATATACATATACAACGATTAGGATTGAGATTGAACTAGTTCTTGAAAATGCGATGGTCGTTTTGAGTGATCTATTTTAGCCTTCACCATAAGCCATAAGTCACAGGACATAACCATAACTTGATATTATGTATCATAACTTGATATTATGTATCATAACTTGATATTATGTACCATAACTTGATTTCTATATTAAACACAAACCTACAATAAACTAGGATGTTTTGAATTTCAAGATACACATCAGGCGAACCATTAACGTTTTTGGGTCGGTCATGAAAGAGCCATCAGTGGCGACATGGAAAACTACATAGCAACAACAACGACTCTGAGTATTTTCCCATCAAGGTGGCAAAAATTAAGCCAAGTATGTTAATTTTATCAGTGTTAAAAATAGCACTGTAAGTGTAAATATATATTTTTAAGTTCGTTTCCCGTATATTATCTAGAGAATGACAGAAGGTGCTTATGAAGCAAACACCAATATAGATGATAATTTATATTCAAGATGATTGCTGTTGTTGGTTTAGTTACAACGTCGTATGATACATAGTTGAAGGCTTGAAGCTAGAATTGAAGTACACCTCATGTTGTGAAATACAAAACCTTCGTGTGGAATGAATGATTGGTATTTTTTATGAAGAAACATGATCACAATCGAGCTTTCAACAATTAATCTTTCTCATCAAATTGTCAAGCAAATGTCGATCAATGCACTCGAGAGATGAC
Organism: Chrysogorgia sp. JL179-B06; assembly: GCA_035772405.1. Lineage (NCBI taxonomy): Eukaryota > Metazoa > Cnidaria > Anthozoa > Scleralcyonacea > Chrysogorgiidae > Chrysogorgia > Chrysogorgia sp. JL179-B06. Next base: position 597,201 of record JAYKKM010000466.1, on the reverse strand, counting down.
AGACCTTAGCCACACCCTTTGTTTAACAACAATACGGTGAACCAATTAGGAAGCGCCACCCTCAAGAGCTGGTCATGTGACCATATATTCCTGAGGTGCACAGTAAGGGTTGAGGTGTGGGCGGTTGAAGCTCAGTTGACAATAACCATTTGAGAGAAAGCAAGCGTTTAGGTGAATTTCCGTCGAAGAATAAACAATAACAGCGAAACGTAATGGAGATTCTACAAGACATCCCTTTACCGATGGCAGAGAACTACCGTGGAAACAGCTACACGAGTGGTGCAGAGCAACTGGATTGTACAGTTGGGATTCTGACGGAGAGAGAAATAGACTGTTTACAGCAGAGCATGGAGAATGCTTTGAAGCGACTTGCTCAGGAGAACAGGAAAAAGAAACAGCCCAAAAAGCGGATTTTTCGTTACTACATGCCAAGTCTTGAAGAGATAGCGGAACACGAGGAACTGTGCGAGCGAAGTCACTCGAAGGTGGACCTTACAAGTCTTCACAAGGAAAGAGCTATGAACGAGGGACATTTAAGATATTCAAGAAGCAGCCGTAAAACAACACGAGCATCAAAACAAGAGCGGAGATAATCACGGGGAATGTGCAATTAAGCGATTCCTGATAATGAGTTCACGAAGATAGAAATAGGACGTTGTTTTGGAAACGATAAAGATGGATCAGAAAACTAGTCGAACTAATTACAATTAATATTAAAGAAAACATACACGATCTAAATCTCTACCTGGAATGTTTATTAAATATCTTACAGCAACGGAGGTTTGGACGGATGCCAACTTTGTAACAAACAAAGATTGAACCTTCAAGACAAGAAATGATCCTAATGACGTTTCTTGCAGATAGAAAACATTAAAGAAACTCTGAATTACTGCTCAACACTTGAAAGATAACAAATATTCGCATTGAAAAACATTGCACTTATGAAGAACAGTCTGTAATGCATCATACTTGTCTGCAATGTCCATACATATCTTCATTCCCCTCCATATGGTGCCAAGGAAATACATGACCAAAGATATACGAAACAACGCTAATTTGATTTACACTATGTACAGATGTACAATTTGTTGATTCCATACGTTTAATAGATTCATACTTAGCATACACTGGTCAATATAATAGCGGGAATGCTATAGTCAACAGGTTTTTTATACGTACAAACACATATATATATACAAAGACGGAAAATACACCGTTAAAAGATGTAATGCTGTTGCGACGACAACTTAAATAATGTCTCCTTCGTATTGTATATAATCACAATATACAAATTGGGTAATGTAGAAGATGAGAATCTTAAAGATTTGTAGATATTTTTCGCGGTTGTTTTATATTTGTAAATTTTGTATATACACTTGTATTACTGTAAGAGAATATGTATATATTATGTGTGTATACGCGTGTACAGATTATAAGGGTGAAAATATAAAGCTTCTTTTAGATAATTAGCAAGTCTCTGTGTAATTAATTACCCGACAAAGTGTCGCTTTTCGACAGATGTATTCGTAGCCTGCGTGCAGACGCTTCCCTTTTGTTGGATATCTTAATAAACACTCCGAATGCGAACACATTTCATTGGCTGGACAAATACACACCCGAAGATATTAATCTTCTCTTTGAAAAGCAAAAGCCAAGAAAGAACAATGATTTGTAAATATTTACATTCAAGGGAACGATTAAGGATAAAAATAAATCATGCATTGCTTTTCTTTGAATATAGAACAAAGAAACGTCATAGGGGGGCATACGAAGCTGAGATTGCTAGACAGAGTTTGTCGCGACAATAGCAAATGAAAAAGCATGGACCGATATCGATAAGTTCTTACGACTGCAAAAGATCACATCAGTAGCAAAGCGAAGGAAACGGATATTTATCTCACCGCGAACAAAAGGAAAAACATTAGTCGGCTGAATTGCAGATTAAAATAATACGGTATAAACAAAACAAAAAAAGCATCCTATATTTAAAGATGTTTAATAACAGATATTGTCAGCAACTAAAATTGCATGTCCAAAATATGATTGAGAGCAATCACTTGAACGAGAAACTGAAGAAATGCTTAATTATCAAATTTCAAAGAAAAACCAGCAAAAATTACGAAATAACTAACATAAGAATTAGAAATTCAAATTATGGGCCAAACCTTATAATAATTGCCGCAGCAAAATACAACAGGAAGAAATAGCGAAGTTTCAAGTGAAAACTATTATCAAAGACCACAAATGACAGGAAATTATTTTAGTTTTAAAACCACTTTTTAAAACCACATTATGAAAACCAGTTCTTATAACCGGATTTCGAAAACAGGTTTAGTGAACTTCTCATAAAAGACAAAGTTATTTAAACCAGAGTTGGTTAAATAAAGCATGCGATAATTAAGGAAATACGGAATGGTAAAAGTTGAGTAAAGTCGTATATGATTAATTAAATATATACGACTAAAAAAAAGGAGACATCAAGCAAGAGATGTTTTGATAACCTTTGTTTCATACTCAGCATGTCAAGTGTCAGGAAATAGCGGCGCCATTAACGAGAATATTGCGCCGGAAGATGCGGTGTGTGCACTTGATTCTATCATGTGATGTGTGACATACAATATATTTTATTCAACATGTTGTTTTGCCATTGTATTCCCAATATATTCTGTGGTTTTGATTTATTTGGGAGATCACGGCACATTTATTTGGAACATTTATAAAAATAGAAACTACAAATTACTATCGCACTACTGCCTCAAAAGCCATCGGAAGACTAATTTTTGCGGTATGCACTTGAATCAATCATGTGATGTGAAATATATTCTATTCAACATGTTGTTTTGCCATTGTATTCCTAATATTCTGTGGTTTTGATTTATTTGGTAGATCACGGTACATTTATTTGGAACATTTATAGAAATAGAAACTAGAAGTTATAATATATTTTATTCAACATGTTGTTTTGCCATTGTATTCCCAATATTCTGTGATTTTGATTTATTTAAGAGATCATGGTACATTTATTTGGAACATTTATAGAAATAGCAACTAGAAGTTACTATCACAAGGGAAGTGCTGCCTCAAAAGCCCAAATTTTTGCGGTGTGCACTTGATTCTATCATGTGATGTGTGACATACAATATATTTTATTCAACATGTTTTTGGCATTGTATTCCTAATATTCTGTGGTTTTGATTTATTTGGGAGATCACGGTACGTTTATTTTGGACATTTATAGAAATAGAAATGATTTGAATAATATAAAGGAGTGTATACCAAGAGAAGTAAATCAGTCTCCAAGACATGTTTCATTTAGGATTCTGGAGGGGTGGGTTATAACTCATGAAATTCTTTCTTAAGACCACATTTAACCATGATTTAACAGACCAAACAATCAATCAGTTCTAACTTCTGACATAATTTAACCAGTATGTTGTGCAGGTCTAGTAGTTACCACACATGTCTATGAGCTGGGAGACACAGGTTCATATCCTGGGTCAGACCACCAGGCACCACTTAGGGTCTTAAAATAATTGAGGAGAAAGTGCTGCCTTTGCCATATTATCAGTAAATGGTAAGATTTTCAGGTCTTCTAGGATAACAATCGTAGGCCCTCGGAACCCATATCAACTGCGCTTCTAGCTTGTTGGGGTATTCCGTTCACCTAAAAAAAGAGTGATAAATCTAATAATAACGTATAGTAGCCTGATTTTGGCGGCTAATTGAGAAATGCCTACAACGTAACCAATACCAAGACAAGTACCGGAGGAAAATCTCTTATTGGCTATAAGTTATAGAATTGAAATGATCTAGAGTTCTTTGTTGAATTCTTTCGGTAATCCTTTTAACCTGTCACGTTCCAGAAATGCAGACTGATAACATTAAAAGATGATAAAAAAAAAACATCAGAGAAAATTACGGAAATGACACGAAACCTCTAGATTAATCAGCCATTGAGTTATAGTTTAGTTTAGTTTATTAGATTTATCACTCTTAGGTGAACGGAATATCCAACAGGCTAGAAGCCCAATTATAGGGGTTCCGAGGCGATTTAAGGTCGTTATCCGAGAAGACCCGAAAGTCTTACCATTTGTTGATATTATTGCAAAGGCAGCACTTTCTCCTCAATTATTTTTAAGACCCTGAGTGGAGGTCCGACCCAGGATTTGAACCTGTGTCTCCCAGCTCATAGACATGTGTGCTAACCACTAGACTACAATGAAGCTCGGCTGATGAAATGAATTAAATTGCATACGTGCATAAAAATTAACAATGAAAATAAATAATAATTAAAACAAGAGATTGAGACTCTTATATAAACATTTGTAAGCTTTGTGCCAAGGGACATAATTCTAACCAGCGATGACAAGTTGATATAACAAAAACAAATCAATCCGCCTGTTACTCCCGATATACCTTATCCGATAAGGCTTGAGGAGTTGAAGAGTTTGGAAATAAGCCAATATGGCCACTCTGGCAACTTCAATTTCAGAGATAAGAATCAATGATGAACGTATTTATCTCGTGTCAGTGAGTTATTAGGCATATACTGAAAAAATAAAGTCATAGATAAAGTTATACTTGTAAGAGAGATATTTTAGTTCTTTTATTCGAATAAAAACTAGGATGTTTTCGTTTGGTTATTAAATTTGCCGTCGGCAAAATATAATTTTGGAATAAAATAATCTTTGAAATTGCCAAGGATTATGTTCCAAGGATAAGCTTACTGGCTGTTTATATATATGAAAGTGGCCAGCTTGGTTATGCACGGGGAAATATAACCATTGTTTACGGGTATTTCATCACGCATGTCCATTTTTCAAACTGCCATAACTTCGTCAATGTTCGACCAGATTTACTGATTTTTAGTGCATCAAAAAGAGCAGAACTTTCTACTGTAACCAAGTTGAGTAAACTTATCAGATTTAATATATTGAATGAAAGTGTTTATTACCATGTTAAAATGATAATAAGACCGAAATATTAGGCCGGGATTTAACTCCACAGGGCCTGGGGAAGTGCTGCCTCGAAATCCAAAGCAGTCATATTGTGCAAAATTGCAAAAATAAGTGGTGGGCTTATTGAAGTCAAAGTCGCAGCGGAGTACAGCCTCGTACCCATGCGGTTATGGTTTAGGTAATACCAGAGCAGTGAGTTCTATATATATATGGAGCTCACAATGAGCTTGCTCGGCTGGGGTACGTCAGACATCTGGCTTACGTTAGACATCTATGATCTATCTGGGGTAAGACATTCATTATGCACAACCAGGGCCCCCTCATGCACATGCTTCATCAACATCAATTCACAATATAGTGGTTCATGGCGAAGAAGCGATTCCCTCAAAAAGAAATGAAATTAGACAATAACTGAGCAGGGTATTTTTACACCAGAGTGACATTTTATGGCCAGCTTTTTAACAAAAAAGAATAATGTCCGGAGTTTCAATTGACTATATAGTACATAAGCATTTCTGGCTCACGTTTGTACGAGTGAACTTCATGGCACGTTTTCCTAGATGATAACAAAAAAACGATTTGATAACAAAAAACGATTTGATAACAAAAGCATAAAAAACAACTTTATCACCGTCTACTAGCTAGCCCCCCTTAAATAACCCTTTAGGTCAAATGCGCCCAAACATATAATCGGTTTTATTATCACCTGATTGAGATGTGTCACGTTTCATTCAAAACAAAAGAAAAACTAGATCATTTTCAATAAAAGAATATAACAATGGTATACGCCCAAAGCAAGGGGGATAAGACTAAGATATATATAGACTACGATATATATAGTCACGCTGATGTATGGGATTTAGCGAAAAGTACGTTTTGCAAGATTACGACAAACGAAAGGAAATAGGGCTTTATACGTGAAGCAATAACCTAGACTTAAGCTTCTAGTTTTTGTACATGTGTAATTAAGGTGTTACTCTAGGAACCACAAGAATTTGACGACTATGATGTTGATCATGTGTTGATGTAGTACGATATTATTTACAGATCACGATAATAACTTAGCCAACGTGACGCCATGTAGCCATAGAAACGACGTGACACGAAACTTAGTGGTACATAATGCTGGTATATATCTTTCTCCTTCGCAGAGGCTTTCAATGCGGTTCCTTTTCCTTTGCAAAGGAGAGAGGGTATATATATATATATGTATAGTGAATTAGAAATTAAATGAGGCAGCCAAAGGCCCAAGAGTGTCCACAACACACATTGACAGCCGCTCACGAGTATAGAGTTAAGGTTCATTTACACTTATTTTACACTGGCGAGTCTTCAGTCTTGGTACGATTTTTCTCACCTAGGGCATGCAATTGCTGGAGGAACTTCAACCAAATAATTAATTTACTTCTTCCGTCAAATAAACCTTTGTGTTCTGCGTCTCAAGAGATCGATTGCAAACCACCATAGCTTTGCACAAACTGTCCAATAGTCAGTTTTGTAAGTGAATCCACTCGATCGTATGCGCCAGGAGGAGAAAAATCGTACCAAAACTCGCTAGTATAAATGGGCTTATAGTCTTTGAGATACGAGAGATAGACATGACTGTTATGTATAATATGGCAGAAATATATAGATCCGTAAACTGAGATAGATTAATAGAAATGCTCGCACAAAGAGTCTTTTCCTCCGCGGAAAATACAAACAAAAAAACAAAATAAAAAAGCGGGATCGCCATCGGAAGGTATTAGTTTGAGAGAACAAAGAAGATGATAACGAACTACATGTACAATATAAGAGTTTCACATTGCTTTTGAAGTATAATATTGAAAATATTAGATTCTTCGTTGAAAGAAAAACACTTGGATATAAATATAGCGACATCAATACCTCATTAGTTGACACTTAAGAGAAGAAGCTCTCATAAATCTCACTCTCTCTCTCTGTTAAAAAGTGAACTGCATTGATTCACTACCTGTCAGGCTGTTAGCATGCAAACTACAGAATATAAATCATTCTCAAGTCTTGTCACTGCTCATAAGCTTATTTTGAAAAGTGTGAAGCAAAGTAGGAAGTAATAATACGCCGAGACAGATCTTATAACACTATGGACAACGTTTTTTCTCAATGCTTTCACGGGTTTAATTCCTAGTCGGAAAGGTCTCAAAGTATTCGAAACTCGCGTAATTTACCATCATTTTCATCTGATTCCTCGCGAGCGTAAAAGCGAAATTAATTTTAATATTAAGTATTGACGACAGGACGTGCTTTAACACGTTCTCTGTCTCAAAATATCACGCACAACAGGTTTGAACCCATAAGGGGTATCATGAGAAGTTTGACTAGTGTTTGGATTTTCTCTGTCATCGGGACGACCCAACCTAGCTTTCTCCGCAGGCAACTCTGTGCCTCCTTCCAAGGATGTTTTGGCCTAGCCTCCTACGCAGGCAACTTTGTGGCTTCTTAGTTTCTGAGTCAAATCGCTTCCAAGGCTGTACGAGCAATATTTTCGCTGGGATTGCAGGAAAATATAGGGATTCTGGCTCGGCCAAAAATGGCCAAAACAGCGTTGGAAGCTATTTGACTCCGGAGCTAGGCTAAATTTGGCCGAGCCAGAGAAATTAACAAATCCCAACAATCTCTATACTTCTCTGAAATCCCTATACTTCCCTGAGATCCCAACCAAAATATTGCTCGCACAGCCTTGGAAGCTATTTGATTCGGAAAAAAATCGGAAAGAAGCCACAGAGTTGTCTGCGGAGGAGGCTAGGATGTATCTGGATATAGTCTTAAGATTATGGGTCGTCCCGATGACAGAGAAAGTCCAAACCGCACTAGGAGTGTACGTCACTCGTTTCACACTAAATAATGACATAAAATTCATATAAAAACACACGAAATAACCACTCAAATAGTTTGTGTGTATCTTCCTATATAAAAAACATTCATTTCAATGTCATGCTCAACGCTAACTTCTATCATCGTTGCAGTTGCCAAGTTTTTTAAAGATCTTTATGTTCATTGGATTTTGAAATTCTATACACGCCGACATTAAAAGACAAAAGGTTCAAGGGGCACTTGAAAATTTGGACAAAACACAAGAAACACATCTATTTGAGACCCGGTTTCATCACGAGAGCAAAACTATATCCTGATTACTTATATAGTAATCTCATAACCGCATTCCTTTTACAATGGCAAATCCGAAACAGTTTTGTAACGAATCCGGACACTTTTGAATCGGAAATCCAATGTGAATCTTAACGGAAAATTAACCTACACTCCCGAGTCAAACCAGACGTATATATAAAACTAGACGTATATATAGGCAAACCTGACAAACACGCTTTACTCGACTCTGAAGGTGACCGCCGCTGAGGCCGTCGGCCCGTCGAAACATCAGTCACCAACAATATGTTGAAAGGATTTATGGAGAAGGAAAATTTCGAGTGTTGGAATACATATGTAGTTTGATCGAGTGAAATGCCAAATATTACTTATAGTCACCAACAATAGTCTTTCTCAAGACTACAACAACTTCACACATCTAATGATACTCCTATAGGTTCAAACCATTTCCTTTACTTAAACTAAACGATAAACAAAACATCTAAATGTATGTCTGCGCATGCTTTAAAATACTGTCTCTTTTCAGTCTCACCAGGAGATTCATTATAATCATGAAATCTTAAATGACATGTGTGGGTTTTCTAATTCTAAACATAATCTAAACATAATCATAAATTATCATAATCATAAAATCATAATTGGATTATTTTCAAGACACTGTTCTTTACAAGGCACCTATATATATATATATATCAGTGATTTACTGACTAAATATAACGCTACGTACAGTATTACCGAAATGATCGAAATCTGTTATTTGTGCCCAAAAACGAAGACGTTACCTGCATGGATCATCGATAGAACATTCTCGGTTGCCGCTGCCTGCGAAGCAGGCGTTGGGTGGGGCCGGGCGCCAGGTTGAGTAAATTGAAAGAACTGACTATTTAAATAGTTAATAGTTTTGTAGTTGGTCCACGACTTAAATTTTTACTAAACCTCCCGAGGCTTGAGGGACATTTAATCACTAATCAACCGTAATGCCATGCTATCACTGTGTAATATTATGGCTACCGAGACAATAGGAACGCTTTTAGCCGATTCAACAAGTTCAAATGGAATAAAACTTTGTGAGTTGTTATTAATGGTTATTGAGGATTCGATAATTGTCACTTCATGTCTTGTTAGTTATTATATTGAAATGTTTTAGAGTAGCATGTACAGAGTGTCCCAAAAAAAAGGCTACCTTTTCAAATTCAAATGAGCGTGTTAATTCAAACAACCTATTGTGTTTAATATCCCATGTGTATAAAACTGTGTGTTTTTACGCATTCGTAGTTCAAAAGCGATAATGAATTTCAAAGAACTACAATAGGTTGCTTGAATTAACATGCTAATTTGAATTTGAAAAGGTAGCCTTTTTTTGGGACACCCTGTATAAGTTGGATGAGTAGCGTGTTTGGTACTGGAAGTGCAATTTGAGTAAAATAAAACAGGTCTTTTGCATAAACATTAGGTAAGATTAGTTACTAATCGTACCTAATGTTTTATGCAGGTGGTTGATCAGGTTATTTAGAGATTAATCGTCCTTCGTGAAACAAAGGATTTCGAGGTAGCCATGATATTATTGTATTAATGCTGCTAAAACGTCTTTATTATTATTATTATTATTATTATTATTATTATTATTATTATTATTATTATTATAATACTAAACATAACCATACCCCCCGTTGTTTTAACAAAATAATTTAGAAAATAATAAGGTATTTACCTGTAAATCAGAGAAACGTTGTTGAATACTATCCTTCCTTGACTAGGCCAATGCAATGGCGGCTAGAGAGAAAAGGAAGATGCAAAATTAATACTTACAACAAACAAACAAACAAACAAACAAACAAACAAACAAACAAACAAACAAGTAAGTAAACAGACAGGTAAACCACCATACAAACAAGAAAAGACAAACAAGAAAACACAAACAAGAAAACATACAAACAAACAGGATTATATATAGTTATCATACAGTGTCTAATCCATCTATTTCTTTTGGTACTCCGCTGACATACTGCATTGCTCTCTCAACGCTGACCATTTGTTTCTCTGTTTCAGTAAACGACGACACAAGACCAGAGAGTTGGTTGGTGATTGTCAGAGCATAAGAAATTGCTAGACCTACAAGACCTGTAAATGTTCATAAAGATACCATGTTTAACATTTAAACTGCTGGGTTGAGATTTCAACGGTGGTGGCAGATTCCTAGAAATAGAAAGTAATTAATATTCCACATTACCAGGATCCACTGAGCCAAAGCGGTGCTCCAGAACAGCGATAAAAGATACACAGGTTACCATAGCAACACCAAGCATTTGTAAATTCAGACTCAACCACTGTGATGCAGCCAGACCTGGATGAGTAAACAAACACAACAACAATAATTAATTGACGGGACCGAAAAAGATGGCGACTTGTACATTTAACCATACTTCCTTGCGCACAGTAAACATTGAATCTCGTAGAAATAACAGAAGATAGAGTTTCATAAAGATTAAGTTTGGTAAAAGGAAGCTTTTACGTATTTAATTCATGTTTACAAGGTAAACAATGTTTAGCTGTTATTACAGGTGATTTAAGGTCGCAAAGCATTCTGGTAAAATGTACAGCCGCCATCTTTGTCGGTACTGTCAATTAAACAATCTTCTTTTTTAAGATACTACTTTTACATCAACCGCAGAGAGTATGTTAGGCAGAAAAATATAAAGAAGAAAAGCGAAGTGGAGAAGATGGACTCCTGACGTCAACCTTATCCTCAAGTCCACATTAAGGACCTTAACCACATTAACGACGGTAACCTAGGACGACGACGTCGTTCAAACAAAAGAATCTTTATGCGAAACAAAAAGAATGAATAATTTCTATTCCCAAGAGTAATTTCAACGCCGTCCTCGTTCTGTTTACAACGCCACTGAGAACATTTTCACGTCTTTAGGACGACGGTAACTCACAGAGAGATGAGAACTGTTCCTTAAGACTGACTTAAACACAGACACTACAATTGTTTTAGAAATATTGAAGCGTTTTGGAGATCATAAAACAAACTTTGAGTGTCAAATACGCTAGTCAATCGACCGTGGTTTCATTCAAATTCGAAAATTTATATTATGTTCACTGCCGTCGCCGTCCTAGGTTGCCGTCGTACATCTTAAGGTCTCTATTACCTGGATGAGGTTGTCCTAACTTTTTTAAATATCCATGCTCAAATCCCGCGGTACCTGAGAAATTAGCGCGTTGATTGTACTCCAGTTTTTGTTCATTGTCTGTTGAGAATCGTTGCGAAGCACGCAAAGCTCGAATAGTGGAGAGGCCGGTTAATGTCTCAGAGAAATGGGCGTAGACTGGAGAAAGAGTCACGGTCATCAATCTCTTCACTTCTCTAAATTGAAATAATGAAGATATGAGGAAGTTTAAAAGTAGTATAAGATTATAAACATTGACAGTGCTTCCCTATCCGTCTCTCTTTGTCTTTTACTTTCATACCTCGATGTTTTCCTGTAGTAATTTTGTATTTTATAGTAGAAAAAGGCGAGAGGAAAGAGGACAAGTGCAAACCAAGGCAGACCATAACATGTGATCACAATTGTTCCTGCAACGCCATATAGTTGAGCAAGGAAGATATTCATGATAAATGGCAGTGAGTCGTCGATTGAATACTAAATAAAATAAATTATAATTGCTTTGGAAAATGCATTTTTGTCGCCAGTTAAAATCAGGATACGTTTTGCGCAGTGTATTCTATATGGATAGTCCAGAGTTGCAAAAAAGCTGTGGGTATCCGGGTACTACCCGTGAAGGTTTGCTAGTAGTGAGAATCAACGTTGAAAAAAACGCAGTGTAGCAGTCAGCTGCAGTCAGTATTATTGTAGCCTTGCAGCAGTATGGCAAAGGTAAAAATCACGCTATTTATGAATGTCACAAAAGCCAAAATTTCGAAGAAGCTATAGATAGAATAACTTTATTTAACCACGCTGACCCCGTCAACCGAAGCTGATTTCCACAGGGGGCGTGTAAAAAATAGGAATATATACAATAGTTAATGATAATTACAAAATATGAGGCACAGTTATAGTGTCCAACAAGCAACATAACAATATTCAAAGTATTTACAAAATATGAGATAGTATTAGTGTCTAATAAGTAATAAAATGTATGAATAAGTAACTATTTACAGTAATTAATAGTGTTTGTTTTTGTCATGATTGAAAAATGTGAGTAGCAATTTTCTTTTTAAAACAAGAAAGGGATTTACTCTCCCTGATTTCGTTTGGAATAGAGTTCCATAGGTGAGCACCGTCATATATGAAACTGTTTTTCATATTGTTGGTACGTGGTTGTGGTAAACAAAGACTACTTGAAATGTCTCGAAGTTGGTAGTTTGTCATCTCACTTTTATAAGTAAAAAGGTCAGTGAGTGACTTCGGACCCATTTTGTTTAAAATTTTATACATCATTTTTGCTTTTACCATTTTTCTCATCATTTTAAGTGGCTCCCAGCCCAGGGCATGTAAAGCAATAGAATGATCTATATCATTGCTCATGTTTGTGATAATTTGAGCAGCTCTATTTTGTAGTTTTTGAAGTCTTTTCGATTGTGTTTCGCCAAACACATCCCACACTTCACAACAATAATCGAAGTATGGGCGAACAATAGCATTATATATGGAGATAAGTGTATCTTTATCAACAAAAGGTTTGACACGACGGAAGCTATACTTTGAGGAATGTGGTGAAAATGTGAAATCCTCCGCGGAGGAAGGGTCAACACTTTTTGCGGAGAGTCACTGTCTTAATACTAACCGTGTCAGAAGAAAACCTATTTATCACTCGACCAATCTAAAACAAGAAACAAAAACTTGAATGTTTTAGGAAATGACTGTCATGGGAATGTTCATAAACTAACAATTCTGTCAAATATTACCGGTGTTACATCGAAAAACGAAATAGGAGCTGCAAGGATACTTTTCAAAAGATTCTTGTGTATCACTCGAGCGGCCTTCACACCACCATAAGCAAAGAAAAATGCACGACACAGAGTGAATATCTAAAACAAGAAAAAATAAAAAGAACAATGGAACAACTACTACGCCCTCGACGACAAAACATGGAAGCTTTTCTGATTGCATATGACGCACTAAAGAAACGGTTCTTGATTTGGCGCTCTCCAGACCTCGAAATTAGTGCCGGGCACTTTCCATTTGACCGGCAAATATCGTCGCCTACTGGTCATCCATGACCGGTAATTTTTTTCTCACAAAAAGGCGAGTGAGATCGAGTTTTTGGTTTCGGGAAATCTTGCTTTTACAATCGTTGCAGACGTTTAGTTTTGGGAAAAACGGATGTCTCACACCTGGAAGCATTACTCAGGGTACACTCATGCGCGATACCTCGTCACACATAGCAGCAGTGTTCTACCTCTATGGAGAACAACTGTTCTGTCTATCACTGTCTAAATACTAAGTATTCATGCGTAGCTTATGCGGTGACCATTTGTAATGTGTGTTCTGTGCCTGCCAACAAAGGCAATCTTGGCTATAGCGAAGAAAAAAGATACTTTTACTTGCTATTTAATACACAATGTTATTATGTTATCACAGTTTCAATCGTAACACGTATAGTTAATATTTTGTTGATTAAAAATCATTTTCTCCTTACGAAAGCCGAAAATTTGGAAAGTTTCTGATTGGTCTGCTGAAATTCCCGCGTTCCACGACAGCCAATCAGAAGCTGCGTTATATTATAAACACGCACGACAGCCAATCAAAAGCGACGTTATATTAATGTGCTAATATCGTCAGCATTAAAGAAACACATACTGAATTTGCAGCAGCTATTCCTCCATAAACAACTAAATAAGTCACGGTTCCTTTTTTAACGTTTAGATGGATGGAATTTACTGAGCTGACATCAGCAGGTGGCTGGTGCCAAGTCACGTGATGAATATTCGATGAACTATTGGCCGAGGGTTTGTCATCATGTGATATCCAGTGAGCCAACCACCAATCACTAATGTTACGAGAGGCTGGCAAGATAAAAAATAATCTTAGTCTTATAGTAGTCCTAGTAGCTTGGCTATATTATTTAAATTAAACTGGGAATTATAAGTGAGAAAGGTATTTAATTCTTGTTATTTAACTTACCTTGCATTAACAATAACGAAAGCAAGATACTAAATGCCAAACAAGTTCCAACTGCTTGCCAATACGAACGATAAACATCATATTTCACAACACCAACATCCTTTTCTTCTTCTTCAACTAGAGCATTGTCAAATATATCTTCAATCTCATCAGCATTCTCATCGTCATTAGCACCACTTGCTTTCTTATCTCCATCACCTTTACGATTAGAATACAAGTTTTATATTCAATAAAACTCACCCATCTCTTCACCCATCCCTTCACCCATCTCTTCACCCATCCCTTCACCCATCTCTTCACCCACCTCTTCACTCATCTCTTCACCCATCTCTTCACTCATCTCTTCACCCATCTCTTCACCCATCTCTTCACCCACCCCTTCACCCATCTCTTCACCCATCTCTTCACCCATCTCTTCACTCATCTCTTCACCCATCTCTTCACCCATCTCTTCACTCATCTCTTCACCCATCTCTTCACCCATCTCTTCACTCATCTCTTCACCCATCTCTTCACCCATCTCTTCACCCATCTCTTCACTCATCTCTTCACCCATCTCTTCACCCATCTCTTCACCCATAAATATAAAACTTAAACATAAATACCATGAAATAACAAAGAGAAAAACAGATGTTTCTTCACGTAAGACACATACCAAAGTCTGACATCTGTCTGATTACAAAGTCATTCTTCAACACCTGGTGTGGAAGTCCAACATGCATGATCTGACCATGGTCCATAATTACAATTAAATCTGCATCGTGAAGGAACTTCTTGTGGTGAGTGCAAAGGATCCTGGTCTTGTTCTTTAGAAATCCCATAATGCAATGCGTAAAGATGTGGGATGCAACATGAATATCGACAGATGCCAAAGGATCATCGAGAAGATAAATATCTTTGTCCTGAAATACAGGAGTGAGTGTAAGTGGAAGGGAGAGAGGGAGGGAGGGGAAGAGAGGGAGGGAGGGGAAGAGAGGGGAAGAGAGGGAGGGAGGAATAAATGAATGAAGGAAGTAAGGGAGGAAGGAAGGAAGGAAGGAAAAAGTGAAGGAAGGGTAGATGGGCAGGAACAAAGGGAAGGGAGGGAGTTAGGAAGGGAAGGGAGGGGAGGAAGGGAGGGAGGAAGGGAGGAAGGAAGGGAGGGAGGAAGGCAGGAAAGAAGGAAGGCAAGAAGGAGGGAAGGAAGGAAGGGCATATGGACATGAACAAGGGGAAGGGAGGAAGGAAGGACGTTAAGGGTACAACAAAGTACTATACTTGTATAAGTATCACAGTGTACCTGATAGACAGCTCTTGCTAATGCTATTCTTGACTTTTGTCCCCCACTTAAAGTAACACCATTTTCACCAACTTCTGTCTGGTCATGAGCTGGAAGAATGTTGAGATCCTAACAAGAAAAAACAACAACTTCAGATCTTCAAGTTCAGGTCAAATCAAGGCAATAAATAGAAGCAAGTTTCTACCTCTTCCAGAGCACAAGCTTTTAAAACTGCCATGTATTTCCCATTATCATATGGTTGCCCAAATACAATGTTCTCCTTCACACTTGCATGCTGTATCCAGGGTTCCTGAGAAAGAAAGAAATTCAGCTTTCGAGAGAGAATATGAGCTGAGATGGTATCCAAAAACTGTTGTGAAATCAGAAGATAAAAACAGTACACCTAGCAGTAAAGGAAAATCCCAAATTGAAATAAAAAACTAAAATATTTGGCGAGGAATTTGCATTTAAAAATATCTGTTCTAGCTAAGTAGTACACTAGCATGCAGTGTGGATATAACACAGAAATAGACATAAGAAAAAGATGTAGCTTTTACCTGACAAGCCATTCCAAAGCCCATCTCAAGATTAGCAACATAAACCTGGGGAAAAAAGCTTAAATTCAATTTAGAAGACATAGGTTCTGACACTGGTGTGAGCAGACATTAACTCGTTATTCCCCAATATCAACATAGTCCAAATTCTCCTAGTTGGGAGAAGTTGTGAGTTCATCTTGGGTACTGACCACTCGTGAGTATAAAGAGTTAAGACCCATTTACATGCTTCGATTTTTCCTTCAGAAGAAACAATCCGTTTACCTGTCCTTTTGTTTTGTCCATTTCTGCAGTAATAGCTGAAAGAAGAGAACTTTTACCGGAACCAATTTTACCTATCACACCAATGAGCTGTCCCTGCAAGTATCAAGAGTAGAAAGCAGACATTTTACAGTTTGCCATACACGTAACGTCTTATAACGTAACGTAATGTCTCACAACTTAGCGTAACGTCTCACAACGTAGCTTAACGTCTTACAACGTAACGTAACTTTTTT
This sequence comes from Chrysogorgia sp. JL179-B06, assembly GCA_035772405.1. Lineage (NCBI taxonomy): Eukaryota > Metazoa > Cnidaria > Anthozoa > Scleralcyonacea > Chrysogorgiidae > Chrysogorgia > Chrysogorgia sp. JL179-B06. The sequence continues at coordinate 580,677 of JAYKKM010000466.1, read as the reverse complement.
TTTTTGAGGTCCGTAACTGAGGTCCGTAACTAAAATAGCCTTTTGATTGGCTGAGTACGAGGTCCGTATCACACCAGTACGGACCTCTCGCAACTTTTCGCGCCAAAAAATTGCAATTTTTTTTACTTTGCTCGAAAAAATAAACACGTTATTTACCGTTTTGGTCGGTCCGTACTAACTTAGCGTAACGTCTTACAACTTAGCGTAACGTCTTACAACTTAGCGTAACGTCTTACAACTTAGCGTAACGTCTTACAACTTAGCGTAACGTCTTACAACTTAGCGTAACGTCTTACAACTTAGCGTAACGTCTTACAACTTAGCGTAACGTCTTACAACTTAGCGTAACGTCTTACAACTTAGCGTAACGTCTTACAACTTAGCGTAACGTCTTACAACTTAGCGTAACGTCTTACAACTTAGCGTAACGTCTTACAACTTAGCGTAACGTCTTACAACTTAGCGTAACGTCTTACAACTTAGCGTAACGTCTTACAACTTAGCGTAACGTCTTACAACTTAGCGTAACGTCTTACAACTTAGCGTAACGTCTTACAACGTAACGTAACGTCTTACAACTTAGCGTAACGTCTTACAACTTAGCGTAACGTCTTACAACTTAGCGTAACGTCTTACAACTTAGCGTAACGTCTTACAACTTAGCGTAACGTCTTACAACTTAGCGTAACGTCTTACAACGTAACGTAACGTCTTACAACTTAGTGTAACGTCTTACAACTTAGCGTAACGTCTTACAACTTAGCGTAACGTCTTACAACTTAGCGTAATGACTTACAACTTAGCGTAACGTCTCACAACTTAGTGTAACGTCTTACAACATAATGTAACGTCTTACAACGTAGCGTAACGTCTTACAACTTAGCGTAACGTCTTACAATTTAGCGTAATGACTTACAACTTAGTATAACGTCTTACAACTTAGCGTAACGTCTTACAACTTAGCGTAACGTCTTACAACTTAGTATAACGTCTTACAACTTAGCGTAACGTCTTACAACTTAGCGTAACGTCTTACAACTTAGCGTAACGTCTTACAACTTAGCGTAATGACTTACAACTTAGCGTAACGTCTCACAACTTAGTGTAACGTCTTACAACTTAGCGTAACGTCTTACAACTTAGCGTAATGACTTACAACTTAGCGTAACGTCTCACAACTTAGTGTAACGTCTTACAACATAATGTAACGTCTTACAACGTAGCGTAACGTCTTACAACTTAGCGTAACGTCTTACAATTTAGCGTAATGACTTACAACTTAGTATAACGTCTTACAACTTAGCGTAACGTCTTACAACTTAGCGTAACGTCTTACAACTTAGTATAACGTCTTACAACTTAGCGTAACGTCTTACAACTTAGCGTAACGTCTTACAACTTAGCGTAATGACTTACAACTTAGCGTAATGACTTACAACTTAGCGTAACGTCTCACAACTTAGTGTAACGTCTTACAACATAACGTAACGTCTTACAACGTAGCGTAACGTCTTACAACTTAGCGTAACGTCTTACAATTTAGCGTAATGACTTACAACTTAGTATAACGTCTTACAACTTAGCGTAACGTCTTACAACATAACGTAACGTCTTACAACGTAGCGTAACGTGTTACAACGTAACGTAACGTCTTACAACATAACGTAACGTGTTACAACGTAGCGTAACGTCTTACAACATAACGTAACGTCTTTACAACGTAACATAACTCCGCTGTAAGAATTGTACGGTGTAAAATGCTAATGAAATGAGCTGTCTAATATTTACAAACTAACGTTTTAAACGCGAACAAATTAATCTACCTTCTTAATTGACAAATTAACATGATGTAAACCATAGCGAGAGCTGTCATCTTCTCCATTGCTCCCAGCTGTAACTTCCCTTTCACCCACAATCTCCCCTATCACCTTGCCATTCTGTACATCACTTCCCTCTTTGTTCCTCCTCTCTGAATGTCTATTACCCCAAGTAAAATCTCCATCAGAAACTGAGATGATATCAGGCTCATCCTCTTTTCTGCCAATATTTGTGGAGTAAAATTTCTGCAAGTCAAGTTCTTCCAAAACCAAAAACCTATTTACTCTTTTCAATGAAATCCAGGCTTCAATCAAACCATTGATTACCCACGGGAAGACGTTTAAAGGGAATATAAGCATATTGAACAGCGCAATGCTTGTGAAGACCTGACAAAAAAAACAGAAAATATTACGACTTCTCTACATGAACTGTAAGTTGAAATATTTAAACTTTACGAAACTTACCCAAGGGGCATTGCGAATCCACTTTGATTGCGTGTGGTGTCCAGTCCACTCGAATCTTATTTTACACGCATTCAGACGTCACAAATAAATTAACCAGGCCACACCACTGACCTCTATATATAGAGGTCAGTGGGCCACACCATTGATAACCATAGAGATCGCAAATAAAACTAGAGGGGGCATCCAATCTTCATTTCAGTCAACCCCGGGTAACCAATTGAACGCCGCCATCTTGAATAAATTAGAGGCCAATTCATATTAAAGCAATCATTTTGATCTTTTACTCAGCAGAAAATGGTCCAAGTAACAATAGAGCAACAGGCTTAATCGCCAAATAGTTAAAAAGAAATGCAAAAATTGTAGAATTTATGATTCCTTGTTTTGGACCGCGAGGTTCTCGAATTGCAGAAAAAGTCCTGGAACCAAGAGGTTTTGGCACCCTCCAATTTGACCAAAATGGCGTTGTTTAATTGTTTATCAAATTCTGGCCCCAGTGCCCCCTCTAGCTTTATTTATGATTTCTATGTTGATAACGGGGATGGCTAAAAAGAGATGACTCAAAAGGGCCTTTCTGTTTTTCTCTGGTCTTTATTTTTCGTTAGGATAGGGTTAGCTACGGTTAGGGTTAGGTTTCAGGTTAGGATTAGGGTTAGGATTAGTAGTGCTAGAAAATGTGAAGGTCCTTTTGAGTCATCCACACACATAATAACTTGCTTAGTTTCATTTTAGTCCTGCTTTTTCAAACGAGATTTTGCCCAATTTTAATACTTCCACAGTTCCGCCGTCCATTTCTGTAGTGCCGAAATAGCGTGTAAGTTGTCTAACGTTTCGAGCGAAGGCCGTTCGTAGTTCACTTTACGTTTCACTCTCTGACGAAGGGCCTTTGCTCGAAACGTTAGACAACTTACACGCTATTTCGGCAGTACACCAACCTTTTTAGATATTTTATTTGTATTTCTACAGTACCTACGCAGTGCACAGCACAATTTATAAATCCCCTGAAGTTACCTTGGCAGCAGTAAGTGTATTTCCAAGTAAAACATAAGTAGAAAAAGTAAGAATTGAGATCAACACAGGAGTTGTTGCCCAAAAATAAACACACCATGCGTCGATATATTTCATTAATTTTAAATTTTTCAGCTCCCCGTCTCTTCAGCAATAAAAACAGAAGAAAAATACTTTAGTACTGCAACAGGAACATAGAAAATATTAAAATTTTAAAAACTTGTGTAAGTATTGTGTGAAAAAAGCAGCTTACCTCAATTCATGGATCTTTGCGGAAAATATTTTCTCCCATGCGTAAAATTTAATCACTCTTATACCAAAGAGTACTTCATTCATTGCCTAGTGCATTGAAAAATATAAAAATGGTATCGCGTCACGTGGCAAAGAACCAATAGACAAAGGGCGGCCATGTTGGTGTACCATATAAAAGCTAATTAAAATTCTATTGTTGAGGTAATGTACACCAATATCGTAGTTATGGGGATATACTTCATGGTAACAATACATATAGTCTCCCACGTATTTTACGGTTATTGTTAGGGTTATGGTTAGGATTAGAGTTACGGTTAGGGTTAGGGTTAGGATTAGGGTTAGGATTTGGGTTACGGTTGGGGTTAGGGGTATAAAAAACAGATGGAAATCCGGTCTAGTGTTACCATGAAGTATATACCAAGTTATGTCATGAAAATTACCCATACTTCGGATCGAGCAACTATTGTTCAGAAAATGAAGCCGAAAGTAGCTCATGGCGGCCATCTTGTTGGGACCACGTTATATAGTTTTACTATAGGTGACAGAGACTATCTGTCTCTGATCGTTTAAGATGTTAAAATGAATCAGTTATCTAAGGTTTTCCCTTAATATAGAACAAAAATAGGTACGCAATGCGCACATGCGTCTACGTTTGGGATGGGGCGTAATTATTATCGTGGCACAGATGTATAGTACTACGGCTCCATAACAGTAACTATGAAGCCAGAATTAGCGTGTGGCAGCCATATTGGAGTTACCACCATGATCACTCCAATATGGCCGCCGCGCGCTAATGCCGGCTTCATTATTATTGTAATAGAGCCGTAGTTTATGTTTTAAATTACGGGAAACCTTCGACAACTGATTCATTTTAGCATCTTAAAAGATCAGAGACAAATATCGCCTATAGTAAAACTATTTAGCGTTGTTCATTCAAAACAACACTTGCTCGATCCAGTCTTTACTTAGAGAGCAGTGACTGATATGAATGGAGTACCCATGAACGAAGCACAACAAAGTAGGTTTGTTACTTATATCATTCAGTGAAAACTATAGATGGCCAGTCTAAATATTCTTTTATATACATGTAAATTAGCCTTTCTGGCCTCGTTACAAAGCAAAGATTCTTTGGAATTACAGACACACGAACGAGGTCAGAAAGGCTAATTTAAATGAATATAAAATAATATTTAGTTTAGGTACCTTATCATTTGTTTAAAAAATGTCACATATTTGCTTAATTCCTAACCTTAACCCTGGAATCCTTTTTCTCCATCATAGCTTCCGAATATTTTCGAATTTTTACAGCAAGAAATTTGTTGACAGGGATTAAAACCAAAGCAAAACAAAGACCAGCAAGGAACGATAAACCAACCTACCAACATGATTTAAAAAATAAACCATTATTAATCATTTACTCCCCAGGATCAGCATACAAATTCTCCTTATTGGTCTCCAAACATTTCTTATATTACTAGTTGGGAGAAGTTGTTTTAAAAACATGTCAGTTTATCTTTGGAGATCATTTCTTTTAGTCTCATTACCTCTATACTTGGTTAACCATTGATATTGTTATAAAGCTGTGGTTTCCCTAGATATAATACAGACTGTCATTGGTTGATTTGTGGTCATGTAGGCTTAGATAAATTCAAATGTCTACCGAGCGGGCAATAAGTTGTTAACCCATAAATGAAATTTTCGGCTGACAATATATATTATGATATTGCTCAGGAAGACCCAAATATTATGGATATGTAAAATCCCAAAACGCGAGATAGTCACTTTAATAAAAAAGTTAAAATTAAAAAATAATAGTCCCAGGTGAAGTTAGATCCGAAGAAATCAACCACCAACTCTTGGTGACCACCGAATCAGCGGAGATATACCGACGAGAAACCCACCAAGACAAAACCCTGCTGGTTATACTCATGCGAGTAGTTACGCACCAAGACAAAGCTACCAACTTCAGAAAAGCACCTCAAACCTCGAGAATAGTAGAGACAATCGCGGAGAAAGTTCAGAAGAAACAAACCAACCAGCGCAAATACTACAACTTGCACTAAAAAACACTCGACACACTACAGAAGAAGGACGTGGTGTGAATGCAACCTTTTGGGCACGGAAAGAGGGAGTGAACAAAGGCCCAAGCAGGGCCGTAGCGAGGGGGGGTATTGGGGGGGGTGTTTCACCCCCCCAACATTTTTGAAATTGAGATATTCGGAAAATCGAATTACTCGTTCGGAAAACTACGGCAACGTAGGTTAAGCGAGATTTCAGTCAGTGAACAGCAAAAAACTCATGTTAAGTTTATAGAACTTACAAAATAATATTCACAAGGATAACAAATCTATTTTTGTCGATTTACTGCATACGTACATCAGATAGATGACACCTTTTGGCTTTTGCTTTGCAATAAAATTTATCATTTCCGGATTTTAAACAGCCTTCACAAAACCACGAATTATGATACCGTACCGTAGAATTAAATTGTTTATATTTCGCCTCTTTTTTATTGTTGAAAACTAAATTCCTACATCTGTAAACTGTGCAAGGAAATCTCTTAAAACTGCTCCCAGAATGCGGGAAATGCAATTTCCGAGACCCTAGAATTAAAAATTTCCCGGGGGAACATCCCCCGGGACCCCCCTATATTCGGAAAAATAATTTGAGATTCGGAAATTTGGGACTTACACCCCCCCAACTTTCACATGCTAGCTACGGCCCTGGGCCCAAGGGATGGAGAAAGTTAAAACAAGATCATACAAAATCCCAACGGAGGAGGACACACACATCCGGAATCGAAAACACCTACGAAAGTCACTTGAAAGATGACTTTTCTATTTACAAATTCGGAATGGTTTTCTACTTGGTTGTGCACACGAGCGCTCATAAAATAATTGGAGAAAGTATATTCGCTTAATGGAAATCCAGCTTTATCGTCATCGGAGTAAAGTTTAACTAGTAAATCAAACCACAAGCCTGTAGTAGAGAGCACAGTCAACAAGGTCAGACGTAAGCCAAGTGAAAGACCACAAAGACACGCAGCAGACACATTTCGAGAAAGCTCAGCAACTTTCAAGATTACGTATGGGAGTCTTTATATATACATACCGTATGTATATATAAAGACTCCCAAACACTCTATGCGTAACACGTTCTTTTTTTAGTTTTTAAAGAGAGATGTTACACTTGTTACTAATCAGCTATATATGGATAAATTTCATGACGATAAAGAGATAGAGTAACGGCACCACAGACGAACTATATCCCTTAACAAAGACGCTATTTATTCCATTCCGTGCAATGACTGTGTCAGACTAAACGTCAATGTCAGACTAAACGTCAGTTTCATACGCGTTTAAAAGAACACCAAAAGTTGGTTGTTTTTTTTAAAGGAAAATTCTGCTTTGTTGGAGCACGTGCGCGTGAGAAAATTCCAAAATTATTACCACTAATCCGCGGTATCATCAGAGACGTTGTTTGGAGGCTTGGCATATCAATAGCGCCCACGCCCCATTGAATCGCGATGACAGTGCATGGTCTATTAACAGCAGTTTATTTGCATCTTGTTAATAGATAATGTCATCATCGGTTTTATGAGGGTATAAATAGGGATCCTAACTTTACAATGATCACCCCCGATGAAGACACTATAGATTGGAGTGTCGAAACGTTGGGTCATGGACAGTAACTTTTAAAGTTACTTTCAAAAAGATTTTTAAAGCCAGAGTAGCATCAAACTATGTCTGATTTATCACCTGGTTGGGAAATTATTTATAAACCAACATACTTCATATGTACCGTACCTGTAGATACAAGAGATAAAGTGAAATGGCAATTTGAAATGGAAGACTCCAAAACTGATGAAAACTTGGACAAAAATTCACAATTCTGTCAGTGTCTGTACTCATAAAGTTCAAAACCTAGTATATACAATTAAAATATCAATTACATACTTATTGAAAACCATTTACAATTTTAAGGAACTTATGAATGAGACACATGGTCTATAAAACCTAGAATACCTCGCCTGTTGAGAAGGTAAAAAGACCAGTTGCTTTAACAGCCAAGGTTTTGTGATAGACAGAAGTTATAACAGCAGCTCTGACCTGTAATCCAACTTTGTTAACCTATAAATAACCAGGAATATATATGTTGTAGACCATGTTTATTATATATATTCAAATCAGATCACAGTATCACCTTCCTCCAAAAACAATTAATAAAGAACAGGCTTCACTGGTTACAGCAGGTTTTAAAAGCAAAATCTCTGTGCGTGGCACACCTACAGGCTTTTAGCCAGGATTTCAAAAATGGCCATACAAAAAAAATTGTGGGCGTGGCACGAAAAAAATTTGTGGGCGTCGGCGTGAGCAAGTGAGCTTATCAAACGTATTGAACAGTGGTTCTATTAAACAAGGTTTTTGCTACTTCATGTTACAGCATATACATATACATTAAATCAATCTTGCAATCAAACGTCATGTCTGCATGTTCTTGACAAAAATTAGTAACCAAAACCTACACAATATAGCTATATTAAAATAAACAGCAGCTAACAGAAATCAAGAAACATTAGAAAGGGGAAAACATGTAAGTTGTTGTTTGAGGAAAATATGAAAAGTGGCCGTCCATAGGACAAAAGCCTGCACACCTACCAGGTAGCCATAATGGGCAGAGATGAAAGCTCCAATCAATGTAGCAGAAAATAACCCAGCTACATAATAATATCCATGCTCCATTGGTTCCTAATAACAAGGCAAAATCATTGATCAAAATAAATTAAAAAATTTAGTTTCTTGTTAGCTGATAAAATTTCGAAATGTCATAAAAACAGGAAATTACTAGAAATACGTGTACGCAACAACTCCTCACTAGTGTATATGAAATGAAAATTAAGTCTCATTTGAAAGAAATCTTGAAATCTTGAAAAGAACGAAGAGCGATATGGAAAAACTATAGATGGAATCCCTTTATCATTTCAAGAGTTCTTTCAAGTAAGACAAACTTAATTTTCATGTCATAAACACTTTAATACACTGATCTAAAAGCTTTAATTAATAGTGTAGTGCTCATTAATACTTATTATAGTGTTGATCATTACTTATTATAGTACTCATTACTTGGATTTCTACAGGATATATGTGTGCTACTATATATAAAATAAATTTAAATTATTAGATGCCGTCAAGTCCTTTCTGCGCATGTCCACGTTTCTGGGTTTACATCGTTTGTTTACATTGCATTATATAAATGTCATTGAACATGAAGTATTGCGGATTTGTTTTCCACACTTGAGCTTTTCTGCCTAAAAAGCATGTTATAAGAAGCTGTTCTGTTCCTAAATGTGGATAATATATCAAACTACCACTCGCGCCTTCGCCACCTTTGACAAATACTTGCTTTCGAACTGTCGCAAATCTATTCCGTTAAAGTTTGTTGACATTATTATGGATCCCCCATGTTTGAAATATCACACATGAGCAGAACGGACTTGACAGCACCTTTAAGCATTCATGTAAATTATTAAGATAATTAAAGATAAAAAGTTTATTTCAATTTTCCTTACATTTTTGTTCTCCATGAATGACACAAGGGCATGTAACAAAAGTGGACCAGCAAAACCCAAAGAGTCACCAATAAACTTTAGCACACCAACAGAATAATAACGTATGCCAAATGCTTTATGAAGAGCTGTTAAAAGGAACCTTACTTGACCATGAGTTAATGAAGATTTTTCTGAATCCTTCTCAGAGTTGAAATCCTTTGTTTTCCTAGTTGTTCTGTTTTGCAGTGACTGTAAAATGTTCTTAAATGATTCTGCTATTGATTTTGTTGCTAGGGATGGTGGGAGACAAAACATGTCCTCTGGGACCACTATTTTCCCTTTTAACCCCTTTTCCATGAGTTTGTACACCCACCAGAATGTCAATCTTGACAAGAAATTAGTGTTTTCATCCACAATTGATAGCTTTTTGTGATGTCGCTTCTCTTTGTAATACTCCACTGTAATAAACATGGTAATCTTCAGAAGTTAACCAGTTAAGTTTGTCAGTTTCAGAGTTCTCTGCTTGAATTCCAGAGTGTAACCTTGTATTTTGAGGATCATTTGAAGGCCATTTTACTTGAAGTATCAGTAAGATGAAAACAATGATCGTTTGGAGAAATAGTCTAAGTAAAATACCAAAGTTTTCAATTCTATGATCAACATTGTATATGCTTTCTTTCTTCAGTCGTATTATAAACGAGGAAAATGAAACAATTGTAGTTCCCCAAGAAAGAATTATCAAAATACAGAGCAGAATAGATGGTCTATGTTTCTGATAAAACTCAAAACCAGTCAGGAGCCAAGCAAATGCCATAAAAGCCAATGATAAATAATATGATGGTGGATGAAATGTTTGTAAGTTGCCAACTGAACATGCAGCTTGAGAAACCACTATTAAAACAACAGCTAAGGCAATAAATTGATTGATTTTCTGAAGTTTAGATAGTAAGCCATGTGTTCTTGTGGAATTAGTTGTGTATTTAGCAAGGTGAAAGACATTGACAGCAGCTAAAAGACCATGAACTGGACACACAAGACAAAGTTCAAGAAAACAATGTCCAATGTGATTTCTTGAAAATGGCTCAAGTGTATTGTTACTTCCACAAAGCTGATTACCAACCATGTTTCTTTCTTCTGCTCTAATTTATATAGATAAGTTGAATTCCTATGTTAACAAGAAATAGATTATAAGTTGCTACAGGTGAAGAGATATTAAATGGTATAATACATTTCTGATATCTACTACTGTACCTTACTTTACCTGAATTTCAAAAATTAAATATAAACAAAATAAAATGATAATATACAGAAGATGTTAATAATACAAACCATTGGAATATTTGACAATTATTTGAAAATATTTGAAAATTTCTATAAATCGTCTTAATACGACCACTTGAAGTTTTACCTATTTGAAAGAGCGCCTGCTGACTCAAACATATTTGTGTCTTGCAGGCTCAAGTATGAATGACGCTGGTGATTTGTGAGTATGGAGGAAGAAGATGAACCAAACTCTGGTATTCCTTTTAAAAACAACTTGAATATTTCCCATGTTAATGTACATGTTGAGGTCTGAACCTCGCAAGACAAATGGATGTTCTGAAACTATCATGAGTGACTTACTCAATGCGGGTGATATTATAAAACAGAGATGGAAAGTTGTAAGTGGAGTTTGATTGCGTTTTGTCTAGACTAAAACATAAAACCACACAAGGGCTGATGTCTATTCTGTACTATAGGTTAGCTATTTAATTCTAGACTGTTTTCACTCATTATTTAAAAGAAATAATGTGTGGTGTTGTAGTATAATACGCGATGTCTTTGAGTACATATCTTTATATATATTTTCACTTTTCTTTTTGTATAATGTTTAAGGAAGTGGTATATTTCGCGATGTAAACGACGTTTATACAAATATCTTGTCTGGCGTTTGCCTCTCGTTTAATTAACATATTGCTTTAGTATTCTTGAAGATGTTTAAATAGTTTTAAAGGTTTTATGCTAGATATATTCTTGGTCTTTCTTGTCTTTGTAAAAGAGAGTTTCTCCAACTGACAGAAAATTTACGTCGTTGTCATCATCGTTTCCGGTGAGGTAATTCTTCGAAAATAAAGACAATTAGTTTAGTGAGAACGCAATTGCATGGTTGGAGACAATAATTTAACATTGTGGCCTCATTGTAACTACATTGTTGATTGATATCATAAGACTTTATGACATATCTTCAAAATATAAATATTAAGACTGAAGGATTTTAAAAGACTTGATGAAAAGTATTCAGAACTGAATGAGGAAATTAACTCTTGATGAATAAATAGATCATTGTAAACCTATAATCTAATAATACAGAAAGTTATATATTAAATCTATGAAAGTGCCAATGAATCGAAAATTAAGTTTATCTTGTTTGAAAGAACTCTTAAAACAATGAGGAATAACAATTTACAGCTCTTCCATATTTAACTTACTTCTTGAGATATTTAGACTTCGGTGATATTCAAATGAGATAATCTATGACGTAGCAAGTTGTACACAACATTGGAAAATCCTGTATATCTTAAAGATTATTGAAGGAAATCGCTTGAAGCTTGTCTTTAATGTTTTGTTTCATGAGCTGTAGCAATTACAAAGTTTTGAGTGATTTATTTTAATAATATTGGAAAGATATACATGATTTTTTAATGTTGTGTACAACTTGCTATGTCATAGATCAGCTCATTTAAATATCACATAAATCTAAAATATCTCAAGAACTCAGTGAAATATGGAAGAGTTGTAAGTTGTTGTTCCTCATTATTTTAATTCATTTGCAGTTTAAATTCTATATTTAAATTACAGTATACAACTATTATTAATGATATACAGTAACTACACTTTACGATCTTGTACAAGTTATAATTCAGTAGCAAATGACTTTAGCATGTGCAGGCCACCTTAATTATCTTGACCATCTGACTTTTTCATCCCAGAAATCATATGTAGGCAATTTCTCATGCTATAGTGCCTTTATTAACATATTTCTAACAAAATACCAGACACATCAATGGTACTGTAATACATAACATAGCACCCATTGTACTTAGCTGTGGGTGGGAGGGTGGGCTATCAACTGGTGGCAAAAAGACAAAAGATGCTATCTCACTGAGGCACATGCCTATAAGGGATAGTGCCTCTCCCCAGGCTTCCCAACGTGAGAAATTTGTTTCTCGCTTCTTTTATACTTCAGCCAGTGAGAAACTCTAATTAATTTTGCTGATAAGCAACTAGTTACTGAGATTTGGAAACCAAAAACACATTTATTTTACGGTTAATTTTTATGGAGAAGCATGACAATATTGGTCCTAGCCACTTTTTTTATCTAAATATTAAGGTATTATCCCCAAATTAATTTTATTCATGGTTTAATTAGTCATCCCTCAATTCTCATTAACATTCGTATTTTCAATTATCCAAACTCTTGATCAATTAATCAGACTATTGAGTGGGGGGCATACATATCTGGATAATTAAGGTTTTGACTACATCATTCACCTTGTATACAGGCTAAGTGCGAAAAGTATAATGGGAGCTTGCGTGTGTATGTTAGTTTGAATTATTGCGGGTTGTGCATGTGATACAAAATACCACAAGCGTACAGCGACCGCAATAATTCAAACTAACCTGCAGATTCAAACTCCCATCATGCTTTTCGCACTTAGAGTTTGAAGTTTTGAGTTTTGACCTTAAGGACAACCTTAATTGAATTAACTACAGTATATGTGTTGTTATTCATATTATTTTTATGTTTTCAGATAAAAAAAATTGGTGGAGGGGGATTTGGTAAGATATGAATTATTTTTACCCTATTTCCATAATTAGCATTTATAAATATTTCTGTAAATATTTACTGTATATTTGCTCACAGTATTATCATATCAGACACTACTCTGGCTTTAAAAAGTTTTTTGAACGTGACTTTAAAAGTTACTGACAGTCCATGACCCAATGTTTTGACACTGCAATCTAGTGTCTTCATCATGGGTCACTTTTAAAGTCATGTTCAAAAAACGTTTGAAAGCCATACTATGTCTGATTTATCACCTGTTTGCATTGGGAAATTATTTGTATTATCATATTTCATTATTTCAAAGTTTCTTTGTCTCCAAAACTATAGGAGAAATATATGAAGGTGTAGATCAAGAGACAAGTGATGTAGTGGCTATAAAGTTAGAGTCTATCTCACAGCCCAAACAGGTTCTTAAAATGGAGGTTGCAGTGCTTAAGAAACTTCAAGGTCTGTTGTAGTGATTAGAATAATCCCCTTGTCCTGTGCCCAAAACGGCCTTTTGCAATTTGTGCAAGTACTGCAGTCAATTTATGCCGGGCATTCTATGACCCCCTTCCACAAGCATTCGTCTTCTGGACGATCTTTTTTAGTATCCGTGAGAGGCAGGACGAAATGAGAGATTGTACTGCTATCATGTATGATCGGATATGCCTGTTATGATGAAACTGTTAGAACTGCTAACCTCAAAACAACTTTGATCCTAACCCTGGCCTATAACCCCCCATGCCTAATGGTTTTCTAATACTAACCTTAATATTAATATAAAGATCGTCCAGAAGACGATTGCTTGCGGGACAGAATGCCCGGGATAAATTGACTACGTTCAAATACACGGTATGTAATGGAGGGGTACTGGGAACCATTCTGATTGCAAAACTTATATTCTTTGAAATAAGGATGAGGGGTTATTGCATATACGTATATGAGGGGTTATTGCATATACGTATATGAGGGGTTATTGCATATACGTATATGAGGGGTTATTGCATATACGTATATGAGGGGTTATTGCATATACGTATATGAGGGGTTATTGCATATACGTATATGAGGGGTTATTGCATATACGTATATGAGGGGTTATTGCATATACGTATATGAGGGGTTATTGCATATACGTATATGAGGGGTTATTGCATATACGTATATGAGGGGTTATTGCATATACGTATATGAGGGGTTATTGCATATACGTATATGAGGGGTTATTGCATATACGTATATGAGGGGTTATTGCATATATACGTATATGAGGGGTTAATGCATATACGTATATGAGGGGTTAATGCATTATTATATGTGTTTCTAGTTTATACTGACTGAGCTTGTGTTGCCCCTTATTTTAAAATGACAATATCTCATATTATCTTATATAATGTGTCAAAAAATACTTAAGTAAGAGTACTTACACATATACTCAAGTCATCTTCCTTCCAAAACGTTGTCCACGAATATATGTAAGTACTCTTATTTAAGTATTTTTCAACACATTGAAGTTCTCTTATTTCTCCTTTTCATATTATATCCAGTTCTTTTGAGAACTTAGCAGCATTCATATTTATTCTTAGATTGTCTTCTTTCTTGTTACTGTAGGTTGCGACACTATCTGTAAATTTTTGGGCTGTGGACGAAATGATAACTTCAATTACATAGTTATGTCACTACAAGGTAGCAACTTGGCCCAGTTGAGACGTGAACAGCCACAAGGGAAATTCTCTCACAGTACAACGCTACGTTTGTCACATCAGATACTTAAATCAATCCAGGCTATTCATCTTGCTGGTTTCTTACACAGAGATATTAAACCAGTATGTTTACTAATTATTACTTTTTATCTTTTTACACACCATATATTCAAAAGTCTAAAAAATAAACTATTAAAATAAATGTCAATAAATGTAATAAACATAATAAACTTAATAACTGTCTCCTTTATTTTCTTCTAGTCTAATTTTGCAATGGGTGCCCATTCAAATTCACAAACCTGTTATATGTTGGACTTTGGACTGTGCCGTCAATATACCAAGTCTACTGGGGAAGTTAGACCAGTAAGAACTAAATCTAATGATACTCCTAGGTTCAAACCATTTACTTTAATAATAGGTATACTGTATACTATACAAATTATGAGTCATGATTTTAATTTAGGCAAGGAGCAGTGCTGGATTCCGAGGGACAGTTCGCTATGCTTCACTCAATGCGCACAACAACAAGGTAAGTCTTTCAAACTGACACTTTAGTTTTCACAAGAGGTCTCCTAACACAATATGTGCTGTAAATACTTCTTATATTCTTTTAACATGGACATCTTATTATAACTTTAAATGCAATTTATTATAGGAAATGGGTAGACAGGATGACCTGTGGTCATTTTTCTACATGATAGCTGAGTTCTCCAATGGCCATCTCCCTTGGCGAAAGATCAAAGAAAAGGTAGGAATTTGTCTGTATTTATCTTACAGTACATACAGTACATGTACATGCACTGTACCTTCAATGTGTTGTACTACAAATTAATAAGAATTATGAGGAAAATCGTATTGTGTAGATTGACCTTTTATATGTATTTTTTTGCCAGGAAAAAGTTGGCAAAATGAAAGCAAATTATGATCACACATTACTATTGAAGAACATGCCAAAAGAGTTCCACAAAATTTTGAACCATATCTCATCTCTTAAATACGATGATAAACCAAACTACCAGGTATGCAGTGGATAACGTATAACCCTTTGAACCCCAGGAGTGATCAACAACTAACTTCTCCTAGGAATATCAATGGTTAACAAAGCATAGAAGTAATGAGAATAAAGGAAATGATCACCAAAGAAAAATCGACATGTTTATAAGAAATATTTAGAATAAATAAGAAAGCTGCTAAGTTCTCAAAAGAACTGGATATAATATGAAAAGGAGAAATAAGAGAACTTCAATGTGTTGAAAAATACTTAAAGTACCGCTGAACTCAAAATGTTTTATTGTCTGATTTGGAAGAACTTTTAAAATGATAAAGTAACTTCTTTTGAAGATTTTCGTTTCTTCGCTTTCTTATCAGAGAATGTTATATATCTTTGCGTTCATCAAATAAAAACACTAAAGTGTGAATAACATGTATGCATGTTTCTCCCACAACACCAAACTTCTCGATTTTAAAGGATTTCGTTCGAGAATGAAGAGATACACACATCTCTTCAATAAGTCATTATGTATGTGTAACGTACATTCTGGATATTCTTCATATCAAACAAACTGCAGATATACAGTATCTTAAAAAGAAAGCGAAGAAACGAAAATCTTCAAAAGAAGTTACTTTATCGTTTTAAACGTTCTTCCAAATAAGACAATAAAACATTTTGAGGTTATGGGGGCACTTTAAAAGAGAAACTATTTTATTTACTGCTTCTTTACAATCTCGTTTAACATGCTTGTTTACAACTGTGGAAATGAAAATTCTTTTTAATTTTCTTGTTGTATGCTAGTGTCTGTTAGAGTGGATTGAGACAGCAATGAAGACAGAAAATATCAAAGAATCAGATCTTTATGACTGGGAGACATCTTCAAATGATCTGTCTGCTGCCACTACCACTACAACAACAGCAGCTTTACAATACCACTCCACACCTCCTGAGAAAAAAACACCAAATATTGAGAAGTCTGATGTTCCTACTGGGTGTTCCCACCACCAGAATAAAAATGAGCTTGTCTATGAGCAAAATAAACTGAATAAAGGTGATTCTTGTTATACTTTTTGGTAATAACTTCTTGATGTGGTTATGATTTATAAATCGAAAATTCTAAAAGCTTGGTACACTGTAGCCTGTGTACAGCCTGAATATACACCTGTAATACAGTCTTACAGGTGTATATTCAGGCTGTACACAGGCTAGGTACACTGCCGAAATGAAGATCTTTATGTTTCATTCTAATGATGAGCCCAAAATCGGAAATTAATGAGTAGAAGCCGATAATCGGCAACTTTCAGGCTGATCGGTTGTCGGCCGATCACATCAACATATATCGGCGGTCCGATAAATACTATTCGGGATTTTATACTTGTGAATTTCATTTTCTTTTTAAAGAAACGCGCTAAGTTGTAGTGATTCAACACAGAAACTGTTGAATTTCATTAATTTGATAAGGTCCATCATGTTTAACACGTCATATTTCTTGTTTGGTGAAACATTTTTTGTTTCCGACTTTTGTCAATCGTATTTCATTTTTCATATTTCAACTTAAGCCAAACACAAATTCCCGATGATCTGATAAGTATCTTCAATCATATGTACAGTAATACTGAAAGATCGAAAAATAAACACAACTTCACTTACCTTACATTTGGGTTAACATCGCTTGAACTTTATTAGTTAGTTCATATTTAGACTTAAATTGGGGTAAAGATTTGTTGAGATTTGTTGGTTAATATCATAGTTAAATTTACAAAAAATGTCGAGTTATTAAAATTATTTTTTTTGAATTTGAATTTAATGAATATTTAACCAGACGGCCTACTCGCAAGCGATTTTCAGTAGGGGCCTAGAATAAAATACTTAAGATAATAAAAATTACAAAAATATATATATTGTTAATATATAAATATATTGTTTATATATTATATATATTGTATATTATATATGATATATATAGTATATATATTGTTATATATATAAATATATTGTTGAGTTATGTGTTAAACTTTTGAAGTACTTTATTACACCCAAAGACAGCACCCACAAATACGCTAAGTAAAAAGAACTCGTGTATGTCGCATTACTGTTCATTGTGCAGCTAGTGATCGACTTTAGCGAATTTGGAAATTGTGAACGAGATGGTAAATTTGATTTTTCTTGATCGGCTCATCGTCCCTATTTAATTCTCCTTCGTTTGAAACATTAGTTTTCCTGCACACTGTTCCACCAACCTTTTAGAGTTTTCGAAAAATATTTTGTAGAAATCTACACTGTCTACGCAGCAAAATACGTTTATATATTACTTGGTGTTCATATCTGTTAATCTCTTGTCTATTCACTTTCCTTAATGAAGATGGGAGCTTGGAAATTATTTCAAGAAAGAAAGAACTTATTCTGCCATACAATGGCTTGGTGAACGCCGCAAATAAAGATGGTCAGAAATCAGAGGATAGTAATAAATATTACGTAACAGCCGAGAACTCGAAGGTTAGTCATCTCTTTTCACTGTATCTGCACTGGTCCATCAATTTGTGTTAAGTAATGATTTTCCTTCACCTGAAATCATTATAGCAATCACTTCCAACGAATGTAAATACCAAATATTAATTGTTTCCAGTTTTACTACCGTACATCTGTGCCACGATGGTAATTACGCCCCATCCCAAACGTAGACGCATGTACGCATTGCGTACCTATTTTTAATACTCTAAAAGTTTGGTGAACCTTCACTCGAAACGTTACACAGGCTACACACTCGATTTGTATTCTTCCTACGTATGAGCAGGGGTGGCGGCAGGGGGGGGGCTACAGCCCCCGCGTCGGGGAACCTTAGCCCTCCTGTCGGGGAAAAATTAACAATTCGTTGGGGAACGAGCTGGAAGAAAAAAAGAAAAAGCGACGAAAAAAATAAAAAAGTTCGTCTTTTGTTTTCTTAGAATCGTAAATGTTTTTTTACGCATTAACAAACGTTTCGCTAAACAACGTCAAAGGTAATCAACTTTCATCTCTGGCACAAATCTATCACCTCTGTGTTGTTTCGCGCGCTCACTGTCATCTAGTTTTTGCGTGAATATTATTGTTAGAGTTAGTTTCGTATACAGTAAGGAAATACTGACTATAAAATCATGATTTTCACTGTTTTTATTTTAATTTTTTTTGTTAAAACTGCCCCAAAATGCAGGAAATAGCGTTTCAGAGGCTTAGAAAATCAAAAATTCCTCGGGGGAGCATGCCCCGGACCCCACTAGAGGGTCCTGTTAACCCCCTGTCGGGGACCTTATCCCCTGCGTCGGGGAATTCCTGGCGCCACCCCTGCGCATGAGCAAAACGTTACTTTTAGATAACTTTTCATTTTTAGCGTTCTTTCAAACGCAACTCATCTTCTACAATATTTTTGTCTCGTAGGATTTAAGGGAACGCGCGAACACGGGCGAAAGTACTAAAGAGATTCTCGACGTTGTTGGTTTGACTAGCACTGAACGTATGCAGAGAACTAATGTTGAATCCAATGAGTTTGCCTCGTGTCCAAGAAAACCATCAAAGAGTGAAGAAAAGATGGCGGGATCAAACTTGGAGCAAGGAAAAGAAGATGGTTTAGAAATACTGTCTCGAAATGAAGAAGAAGAATATGATATTGATCCAGAGAATATGGAGGAGAGAGACATGAAGGAAGGCAGCTCTAAAGTTGATCAGACACCCAGGGAGTCTGAAGAAGTGACAAATCATCCTTTGGTTGAAGAGTTAGTTGTATATACTGAAGAAATGGCGATGTTTCATCGTCATGAAATTACATCACCCCGCTACTCCTTCAACCTCCCGAATAGCAACCTCGAGAAAATACCTGGGTACGAATTAATTGATCCGCTCAACCCGCGATACGTTGGCGATGTTGTGCAGCGTAATGAGGAAGTGGCAAGAGTTGATTCTGTTGGAGAGATCCTCGGGTTTACGAATGAGAAGGAATTAGGCATGGGTATAGACATCCCTATGCCACCAAATAATTATGTAGGAAACAAACATGATGTTCAAAATTTTCCTGCGATTTCATACGAGTTTGGTCGGGTATCCCCGAGACCTTCTGGCGGATGTGAAGCAATGGAGAAATATCCTGATTCTCCGCGAATAAGTACGGGTGCAAGAGACTTGCTCACCATTCCAAAGATTTCTGATATGTTTGAGCAAGATGGTGAGGACATTAGTGGAGTGGTGATGATGGAAGACAGGGGGGTGCATGCCGAGGATACACACTGGTGGAGGTATCCCCATCTTGGTTATGGATTAGATTATGGATCAGGTTATCGTATGAGAGATGTTTCGGATGTTAGTGGTGATAGTGGTCAAGATGAAGTTGATAATGAGTATCTCTCTCCTGTTCGTGGTGTTCCATACAGCTATGAGGTAGGAAATGATAAACACTTCGCAATGGACGGTACTAGTTCGCAAGTTGTGACAAACCCAGGTGATGTTATTGATGATGGCAACGTTGTTATGAAAAGCGAATCAAAAAGTGTGATTGACCGTAAAGAAGCGTTAGATAGCGAGGAAAACGATTACAGAGATGATGAGAGAGATGATGATGATGATGATGGTGAAAAACTGGATCCTAATGATGGCTACATTGCAGAGGTTTCTGAAGACATAGCGACTGAGCAATCCGCTGACCAGGAACCGAAGGCTTTTGTTAAACAAAACTCCCATAATCCATTGGTGAACGATAATGGTGCGAATTTGATAGATGATAGAACAGCTGCCGACCATTCGAACGGTGTGTTGTTGGTTAAAAACTCCGAACAACCGATAGTGTCGACATCTTCTGGGGGAACATCGCCTGCCATTCGAGAATGTACGATTGGTGCTCGGGTAATGAGTAGAGACAGTTTGGCTGGCCTAGCGCCAGATTGGGAGTCTCACTCTTCTTCCGAAGATATTGGTGAGCTGAAGAATCCTTTGGAGAAATTAGCCATGGATAGCATAACGTTTGCAGTGAATCCAGCTCCTGTTATTAAGGAAAGTGATAATGTTGGCAAGACTAATGTCAGTTTTGCGTCAAAATTAAAAATTGAGCTTACTAAAAATGAAGGTTTGCTTTTGCCAAGCATTCAAAATACTGGGTTTCTACGGTTGTCGGAAAGACAACAGAAGCAGCAAGAGATTGTGAAAGAGAAACAGGAAGAAGAAAGACATCAGGAAGAGGGAAGACAACAACAAGAGGATGGATATCAACAGGAAGAAGAATATGAGGAAGGAGAAGGACAAAGTCAGGGAAGACAACAGAAGCAGCAAGAGATTATGAAAGAGAAACAGGAAGAAGAAAGACATCAGGAAGAGGGAAGACAACAGCAAGAGGATGGATATCAACAGGAAGAAGAATATGAGGAAGGAGAAGGACAAAGTCAGGGAAGACAACAGAAGCAGCGAGAGATTATGAAAGAGAAGCAGGAAGAGGAAGGATATGAAGAGGAAGGATATATAGAGGAAGGAGAAGATGAAGGAGAAAATCAGGATAGACAACAAGTATTCGTTGAACAATACGAACAACTACAAGGGAAACCACAAGAAAAACAAAAAAAAGTGGAAGAGGACAAAGAACGACAGTTGTTGAGGGATATCTCAATGGACAAAACAAACAATGAAAACGAAGAACAAAGAATGAAAGAAACAAAACTACAGTGCGATCACGAGAAGAGCCTTGAAAGAAATAATAAAGAATATCAGACTTTTGGAGACTGTCCATGGTTTGAGGATGTCGTAAAGGATGTCTTGACAGCAACTGTAACACACGATATTGTAGACCATTCTGTTAGTGGACGAACTGATGAAGATATTAACACAAGGGTTTTGCAAGATGAGAACGCCGTAGTGGAAAGTGTTGACGAACCAGATATCTTTCTTACACAAAATATGGGATTTTCTATAGAAAAGAAAGGGGTGTCCAACAATATAACAAAAGTAGAACAAAGGGTGCAGGGAACAACGAGTTCTGATGGGAAGTTTGTAGTGACGACGAATCCCGAAAACGAAGGCCATAACAATGAGATGTATAATCCAAATAGTAAGGAAGAAGTGTTCGTTGATAGTGACACAAAGTCTTTTCTAGATACTTCTCCCAACGAAGCAGACAATAAGGACAGTGAAGATGAATTTGCTGATGAATCTCTAACATGGAAATCAAAACATCGAGAACCGTCGTCGCATGAAGCATTTCCCAGTTTAGCTTTAATACGTGTTGGCTCGTTCTCGGAGAGTTCTGTTAAAGACTTAGGGAATGAGGAAGGACAGGAGGAACAAAGTGGAATCGATAAGGATCAATGGAGTGAGTTCACGCAGCCTAAGCCACCTCTTAAGGGATCTTCTAGAGGATGCGTAACTGCCAGGTTAGTTGTATATATGCAGGTTAATTGCTTGATTTTAAATTAAATAAAGGGAGTGCTGTCAAATTACCGGAAAAATAGCTCTGTGAGAGTCGTGGAAAACTCCTCTCTAAGGGCTGTTTACATGAATCCAGATTGAGTTTCATTCCAAACTGAATAAAATCCCTTTAGGTGTTTACATGAATCCAGAATCAGATGTAGCAAAATCGGTTCTCATTCCGGATTGAGTTTCATTGAAATGGGCGGCGCGAGGTTTCATTCTGGAATGAAAAATACGACCTAGACTGAAACGAACAACATGCGTGCTTTTCGCATTTATAGATGACAATTTGCAGCTAGATACAGGAATTGCGTCGACGTCATATTGTTCAATATAAATAGCTCTTTGTTGACGACGTTATAAATTAAAGGTGAATTAAATGCTTGTTTACTTGCGACCGCATCGATTATCGTTGCTAGCAATGCTTTTCCCCTTTTCTTTATATTTATTCTTCGCCAAATTATCAGTTTAAGACACATGTTGAATTGTACAAGCGCAGAAATCGTTGAAAGAAACATACCCGCTATAATGTTATTGATCGCCATCTTGAAATTTCAGTTTTAGCGCGATTTTTGATCCTGGGATAGAATTCCTATCAATTTTACTTTTTTTAATCGATAAGTTGTTGCTGTACAAACTGTAAATAATGCAGGGAGGAAAATCCCCGAGCGGGGATAGAACGCCAACAAAAGCAGTTCCTGACCCCATTTCGTACTTATATATAAACATGAATTAAATTAAGAACTTTGTCTCATGGAAAATATTTTATTAATGCATTTATTCTATCCCTGTTGTTCATATTTCAGCAGTTGATATTATTTTTTGTTTTTCTTCAACAGATTACGTCGTTTCAAAGCTAAACGAGGTGGTAAAGCTGTTTGTGCACCCTTGACATCAGATAGCGACACACCAATAACAATATGAACTCGATGCCATGAAATAGGATTTATACAAGAATAAAATATTATATAAGCATATAATTTTATTTACAAGTAATTTCAACCGTATGCTGGTCATACATGAACAATATATTTCCCGTAATATATATATATATATATATTCTCATCAACCTCGTCCCCAGGGTGTTCAAGGGGTTGGTGGCGCGGCGGGAGAACGCCCTGGAAAATGCTAGAAATCACGTGATAACATTTTCTAATTTGTGAAATTTTACTGGCAATCAGGCGATAACTCGTTGTATTCCTAGGTTATTCAAATATTTATCTAGAAGCGAAGCAGATATCAATAATGAAGGCGTTGTTTTGGGTCGTGGTCAAACTGGCGGGAAAATTTTCCAAAATTTTTGGAAATGTTTGTCACGTGATCTGCAGCCGTTCTCTGCAGCCTCGCTGCCAACACCTTCAATGGCCTGGGAACAAGGTTTCTATTTACATTCGATTCTTTTCTGACGTGTACACAACATGAGGAATATTTAGTGAGAACAAAGAAAAGCTCCTAAGCGGTTAATTTAATTATAATTTAATTAATTTAATAATTAAATTATAATTATTAAATTAATTAAAATAGAATTAATTTAATTAATTAAATTAGAATAATTAATTAAATTAATTAAATTAGAATAATTAATTTAATTCTAATGTGGACAAAAAAACGATTAAAAAGCAGAAACAATTAGGAGCTTTTTAAATGAGCCTGGGCCATTGGCTTTGACTAAGATCTTACCCATGGCAGTAAAAAACCAACCAAAATGAATTCGTTTAGTTTGGCAGTGTAGGAACAACCCAAAGGAAATGTTTGCGCAATGGCTCATCAGACAATGCCCCAAGAATCTTTTCACAAGAACATTAAGTTAGATAATATTATAATCTCGGTAACAAGGTACGTCTAAAAGCACAACTACAACATCGGTAGACTACCGGTATATGTCTCTACCGATTTATGTCGTGTATATTTTATCGCGTTCTAAACACAACCAAAGAACTACCTGTATCTATTTCACAATGGCGACAATTTAAATATTCCTTTATGTGCATCTTAATTAGCCTTTACGGCCTCGTTTGTGTGTCAGCAATTCAAAAGAGTCTTTGCTTCCTAACAAGGTTATTTGAGTGTCAGGGTCGTGCATTGCGGGTGTTTGTTATTGTTTTCATATAGATCAATACGGAAGTTTAGAATAGCAATAAAAATATTCAGTCTAGTATATTTTCACTTTGGAAATCGACAAACTAACACGTCTAATGAAAAGATTGCAAAGATATCGACGGATTCGGATTAGGCGTCCCACAAAATGGCCGGCGAGAAAAAATACAAGCGCGCAATGCATTACCCTGACACTCTTTAAAATGGCAGCCATTATGAAAGAGGTCTCTGGTTGCCTCTCTGTATCTTTGTTTAACTATGGTTAAATCTCTGCGTAGTTGTTCTTGTTGCAAAAAATCTCGTAGTTAAATGAGCAGGGACTTTAATATCTACGACGCAGCAACCTCGGCGACGTGTCCCTCAAAGCTTTAACAAGCAGTGTGAATTTAAAGTGCCCATAACCTCAAAATGTTTTATTGTCTTGTTTGGAAGAACTTTTAAAATGATAAAGTAACTTCTTTTGAAGATTTTCGTTTCTTTGCTTTCTTTTTGAGATATATCAGTTTGTTTGATATGCAAATGTCTGGAATTTCGTCACACATGCACATGCATGACTTATTGGAGAAATGTGTATATCTCTTTCATTCTCCAACGAAATCCTTTAAAATCAAGAAGTTTGGTGTTGTGGGAGAAACGCACACACGTGTTATTCACACTTTAGTGTTTTTATTTCATGAACGCAAAGATATATAACATACTCTGATAACTCATTATGCATATGTGACGAAATTCCAGATATTTGCATATCAAACAAAGTGATATATCTCAAAAAGAAAGCGAAGAAGTGAAAATCTTCAAAAGAAGTTACTTTATCATTTTAAAAGTTCTTCCAAATAAGACAGTAAAACATTTTGAGGTCAGGGGCACTTTAAGCATTTGAAAGTGACTACCGTATATGAGGTTTGAAGTTTGTTTTATGACCTCCAAAACGCTCCAGTTCTGCTAAAACGATTGTAGTGTTTGAGCTGAAGTTAACATTAAGGAACACCTCTCAGCGAGTTCACGTCGTGCTGAAGACGTGAAAATGCTCAGAGTTGCGTTGTAAACAGAACGAGGACGGTGTTGAGAATACTCTTGGGACTACAAATTATTCATTCGCTTTGTTTCGCTGAAGAATTCTTTGTTTTGAAGGCTGCGTCGTGCGAGCTTGCTGCGTCGTAGATCTTAAGCCAGGTTCACACGTAAGCATAACCATAAGGACAAGACATGCAAAAGGTAAAACAAAGGAATGAAGTCAAGCCTGCGACAAAGATGGACAATCATAAGTCAAGAGCAAAACAAAAGAGGAAACAAAGAACAATTCTCGTTGTTTTGTCTTCGTACGTCCCAGAGGAAAAGTCATGCTTTGTTTTCGTTGCTTATGCTTATGTCGCTCGTGTGAACCAGGTAGAGTTTAGTTTCCTAGAATTGTACATGTATACGAGACAGGAGGTTTTATATAGAAACTGAGTCCGCCAGTGCAATATTAACCACTGTGTCATATAAGGTTAATAATGTAGTGTATATAACGACTATAATTGTATCATAGGTTCTTGTTAGGATTATTTTTAAAAAAACTAAGAAATTGTATAATTAAAAAAAGTGGATGTTTGATCACAATTGTGAGTGTATTTCTCATGTCAATACTAAGGGAAATCCAAAATTTATTTACTGAAACAAATTAGGGGCACTACAATTATAGAAAAGAAAATGTCAGCTTATAGATAGTTTAAAAGAGTAGTATTGGTGATGCATAAAATTTGTGGAACAAATTAATAGTACATTTAACCCAAAGGCGACGGAATACGGGGGAGCTATATCCACTGATCTCGAAAGAAGACTGAATCGGGTAACTATTGTTCAGAAAATGCAACCGGAAGTCCGCCATTACTAAGGGACCAACTGAGGATCCTATGAGGATTTTTGTTGGATTATGTGCTCTTACCATCGACAAAATAAAATAATTTTACTATAAAGAGGACCAGAAATCAAATTACTGGGTAAAACGATTCATGGCCTACAGATTTTACTGCGACTTTGGTCCCTTAGTAATGGCCGCCGTTGGCTCTAATTATCCAGTGAGAGAAGCCTAATCGGAGACGTCAAATTAGGTTCAAGATTTTATGCATTTAATGTTAACAAAGAAACTATATTGGCTAGACACTAAACCTATTTTGCTAGCGTCAGTTTGATTTGCTTGCAAACTCGGAGCTTCTAATGATCTCTCGCCAATTTAGATTATGCAAATATGCAGGCTTCAAAATCAGGTCATCAGATACAATAGTAAGCTCAATCCAGTCCTATTTATGAGATTACTGGCTATATCCCATCCCCAATAACAATACTGCCGTACTCGGGGTTCCCAATATGAGGTATATCTACGGAAATAACTGGGAGATTCTACTGGACGTTTGTACATGTCCGATGCACAGCTTTTGGTTGAGTTTGTGGTGGAGTGATAGCTCTATTGGAATGTTATAATTTATAACGTTATGTAATTTATAACGTTATGTAATTTATAACGTTGTGTAATTTATAACGTTATATAATTTATAACGTTATGTGATTTATAACGTTATGTAACAGAGTCCTTTAGACCTGCACGAGCTGGTAAAAGCTGCCCATTTCATAAAGCTGCTAGCTCTAGTCTGAGCTGTCTGAGAAGGTCTTTACTATCCCAGTGTTCAGGAAATGCCTCAAGGGATTTATTGACGGCCGAGTAACTGCTTTGTAGGTCACCAACCTAAAAAAAAACAAGTTATAAATATTTACTACAGGTATGATGATTTTTCCATAGAAAATAATAGTAATGCTCTTTCCTCTGAGTAATGTTGATAAAGAAACGACTGTCTTAATACTTACCTTTTGAGATAATAATGCGTAATTGAAATTAGGTTCATATGTCAAGGAAGCTAAGTTTTGTGCGGTTTGGAAGAACACTCTTGCCTATTAAAAACAAAATGTGCATATAGTGGTAGCTCTTTCAATTAATTCTTTTTTCACTTGCAGTTTTCTGTCTGTTACAAACTAACATTTTGGAAGTGATAAGTGAAGTAAGCTCTGCTCAATTACGCGATACCTGATCAATATTGCCTTTCCTAAATTCCAAAACACCAAGATTGTTATAAGCCTCGGCATGATTATTATCAGCAGCTAAGGCAAGTCGAAAAGATTGATAGGCCATTGCCAAGTCCCCAATACCCTGAAAAGAACGAAACAAGTCAATCACTATAGCACTAGAATCTGCTAGAAACTCCGCGGAACAAAACGGAGAAGATATAAATGAAGAATGAAACAATATCATCGCGATAGAAATTGGAAACACGGATGAAATATGAGAAATAACGCAGAAAAAAGAAGTGCAAAAGCCGAAATCATAAATAAGTCGCAAGTTCTAGTTGATTGGTGGATGAATTACAAGGTTGCATTTACTTCGCTGGAACAGGTCTAAGGGACAACAATAAGATAGGGTGGGAGTAAATAGGTCTGGATATAGAGTAGAGTAGAATAGAATATAGAATAGAATAGAATAGAGTATAGTAGAATAGAATATAGAATAGAATATCGAATAGAATAGAATAGAATAGAATAGAATAGAATAGAATAGAATAGAATAGAATAGAATAGAATAGAGTAGAGTTGAGTAGAATATAGAATAGAATATCGAATAGAATAGAATATCGAATAGAATAGAATAGAATAGAATAGAGTAGAATAGAATAGAATAGAGTAGAATAGAGTAGAATAGAGTAGAGTTGAGTAGAATATAGAATAGAATAGAATAGAATAGAATAGAATAGAATAGAATAGAGTAGAGTTGAGTAGAATATAGAATAGAATATCGAATAGAATAGAATATCGAATAGAATAGAATAGAATAGAATAGAATAGAATAGAGTAGAGTAGAATAGAATAGAGTAGAATAGAATAGAGTAGAATAGAATAGAATAGAATAGAATAGAATAGAATAGAGTAGAATAGAATAGAGTAGAGTAGAATAGAATAGAGTAGAATAGAATAGAGTAGAATAGAATAGAATAGAATAGAATAGAATAGAGTAGAATAGAATAGAATAGAATAGAATAGAATAGAATAGAATAGAATAGAATAGAATAGAATAGAGTAGAGTTGAGTAGAATATAGAATAGAATATCGAATAGAATAGAATATCGAATAGAATATCGAATAGAATAGAATAGAATAGAATAGAATAGAATAGAATAGAGTAGAATAGAATAGAATAGAATAGAATAGAATAGAATAGAATAGAATAGAATAGAGTAGAGTTGAGTAGAATATAGAATAGAATATCGAATAGAATAGAATATCGAATAGAATAGAATAGAATAGAATAGAATAGAGTAGAATAGAATAGAATAGAATAGAATAGAATAGAATAGAGTAGAGTTGAGTAGAATATAGAATAGAATATCGAATAGAATAGAATATCGAATAGAATAGAATAGAATAGAGTAGAATAGAATAGAATAGAATAGAATAGAGTACAATATAGAATAGAATAGAATAGAATAGAGTAGAGTAGAGTAGAGTTGAGTAGAATATAGAATAGAATATAGAATAGAATAGAATAGAGTAGAGTAGAGTTTAGTAGAATATAGAATAGAATATAGAATAGAATAGAATATATAATATAGAATAGAATATAGAATAGAATATAGAATAGAATATAATAGAATATAGAATAGAATAGAATAGAGTATAGTATAGTAGAATAGAATATAGAATAGAATAGAGTAGAGTAGAATAGAATAGAATATAGAACAGAATAGAATATAGAATATAATATATAGAATATAGAATAGAATATAGAATAGAATATAGATTAGAATATAGAATAGAATAAAATAGAAATTGAGAGCGGATAATTTAATTGTTTTAGTAAAAATAAACTTATGTTCGTTATTTCTTCAAAATTATTTCCAAAAACGAAACATAAGTATTGTTTTACAATATATGCCGATATTACCAACGCTACTTGTCCAATGTTATACCAGACATCAGCCATGTTTTCATCAGTTGATAAACTCAAAGCCCTCTCAAAGCAATTTAACGTCATATCATATTGTTGAGCATAGAAACAACACAAACCAATATTGTTGAACAGTTCTGTGTTGTAAACACCCATCTGAAGAAGACGTCTAAAAACAAATAAAATATTTATAACAAACAACAGCATGTTTGGTAAAGTAAACAGTTAGAAGAAACAGATTTATAACCTTTTAACAGACGACAACATCAATTACATTATTTACAGTGGCGTACAGTGATTTTATTAAAGTGACCATCTCATGTTTGGGGATTTTACATATCCGTAATATTTGGGTCTTCCTTAGCAAAATCATAATATATTGTCAGTCGAAAATTTTATCCTCATGGACTTTTTTGCTGTTAAAATTATCGGATGTGATGTTACAAGAGGCATTTTTGTGGCAAGTAACAAAAGAAAACTGGTTTGGAATGCCTCTTTTGACATCAGGTAACTTTGATAGCGAAAAAGTCCATGAAGATGAAATTTTCGGCTGACAAGATATATTATGATTTTGCTCAGGAAGACCCAAATATTACGGATATGTATGTAAAATCCCAAAACCTGAGATAGGCACTTTAAGTAGGGAACCGATATAATTATTTTTACTACATTTTACCATTTATATTATTGTTGTCTCTTCAAATTTATCAGTGTATACGTCTCAGCTTCTGTTGAAGCCATCTTCAGTACGTGGCTTTAGCAGAACCCTAAACATCTGCACTGATAATTTTGAAGTCAGAGACAACAACAATATAAACTACAACAATTGGATATAATATGAAAAGGAGAAATAAGAGAACTTCAATGTGTCGAAAAAGAGTACTTACGTATATTCATGAACTTCTTCAGGTCAGAAGGACATCAGTACTCTTACTTCAGTATTTTTCAACACATTGAAGTTCTCTTATTTCTCCTTTTCTTTTGAGTTCTTTTGAGAACTTACAGCAGCTTTCATACAGTATTTATTCATATTTATTCTTATAAACTACAACAATTCCTAGTGTTTCGGTCTATAATACAAAACTCTATCAATTTCAATGAAGGTTCAGAATTTGAGAGCGTCAGTATATCGAGACAAAAACACCCCCACATAAAAACAGGTACCCAGTGGCTACAGGTTATCCAAATACCTAAAATATCTCAAAGCGATCTCTGGTTGGTCAGTGTAGAAATGTTGTGTTGCAATACAAGCAATGGCTTCAACATGTGTATTATCAAAACGAAGAACCTCCTTATAAACTTGAACAGCATCTGTCATATTATTCAAAGCCTTAATAAAGGAAGTGAGAAATAAAGTTAAGGAACTAGAAAATCGCTATAGCTGTATATATCATGATGAACACAACACGTTATTTAAATCCACATGCAAGTGTCTACCTCATGAATTCTTGCTATCCCTGTAAGTAACGCAGTTTCTCCTGGAAATTTTTCAATTCCCTATATATATATAAAAAGATTGTCCTTTAAGTAGTTCCATGAACTCACAGCACGTGTTAGGTCTAAAACGCTGCAATTTAAGAATTTAAAAAAGCAGTTTTAATTGTTACAAACTGGTTAGGCCAAGAAAAAAATACCTGGGTTTCCTATTTCATGCTGAAAAAAATTAGGTAGGGTAGGTCGGTTTTTATTTTTTTTTAAATTTTTTTTCCCCAAACATTGCATGGACGAATAATAGGTTACCAAACCACTCTGATCTTGAGGATCAAAATTCCAATAGAAAGATTAGGGTCGGTATTTTACTGGCCAAATCTAGGTAGGGTCGGGAAACCAAGTTATTTTTTATTTTGGCCTTATTAAAAAATACATAATGGCAGGCTCAGTACTAATAGTCGATAAAAAAGATAAACTATTGCTGTCCTGACCTTCTTGAACACCTCAATGGCTGTCAAGGGTTGATCCAAACGAACATACACCTTACATAAATACAAATACGTATCAACCATTTCCTGGTCACGAAGAGAGGACTTGAGTTGTTTTTCTGAGTCTCGAAACATTCCTAACCTGAAAATCAATTCAGAGAATTTACAATGACAATATATATTTTGAAAAATACTTGCGAACCTTTATACCAAAGCCCAAAGGGAAATATATTTTTCGTAGGTTTGATTTAATTGAAAGATTATAATTTCATTCGTTACTTATTTACCGCGAATACTAGATATTTTGGGGAAAGAAAATTTATTTGAGGTTTTCCTACAGACCGAGCGACAAACAAAGGATCGAGATGTGCATGCAAAAAAAGAGGAAACACTTTTAACGACAGAACAAACGAGGTTAATACATGATTATTGCTTTTTTCCTTCGTCGTCTTTAGTGTTATGTTGGTGTGAGTTTATCTATGGCTTCGCGTTTCTTCATATCCATTTCGTTTTCAAGACAAGCTTTCATAAAATAAACACTAAAAGCTAACTAATATCTATGTAAAAAAGTAGAGTGCTGCGTAGACAGTGTCTTCGATATATAGCAAAGTAAAAAGGTGGTGAACTGCCAAGATTTTAGCAACAAAATACTGACCGCGTTTCGAGCGGAGCCCTTCATTAGAGTAAGATCTCTATGTACATTCTAGGAGAGATCTTATGTACTGTATCATCGTATAAGATAAAGGCCCTCGCTCCAAATGTCAGTAATTTCTATTTACGATATCACCACTTTAAGTTTTACCTGTAATAACACTTAGCTAACTGCACTTTCCACCACCAATCTTTAAAATTACATGCACCAGTAGCTCGTGCAGCCAACTCTAATGCCTTAATTAAATAATACAATAAGTAACAACAACACATAACCACAATATTGTATTATTAAGTCAAATGAGAAATAAAGAATGAACTGATTGATGTCCTCAATTGTTTCTTACATTGCGAACGTCATTTTCTTGATGAAATATATACTCAAACAGTGACTAAATATAATGACAAGATAACAATATAATTACTACCTCAGCGTGAGAGTTTACATGTTATAAAATTCTCCCTCACACTCTACCACTCCATCCTCTCTAACACCTTTCCATTTCCAAACTCTCTCCCCCATCCTCTCTAACAGTCACACCTACCCATTTTGTAACTATCTTTCCCCCCATCCTTTCTAACACCATCTCTAACACCCTTTCTAGCTGCTTCTAAGTCCTGAGTCCAACACTCATTATCCCTACACGTGCCTCACATTCCTCCCAGACATTCTATTGTACCTTGGCTAGATTTTGTCGTTGAGAATATTTCACTAAATTCAACTTGGGGACATTAATGAAGGGTCCATCTGGCTGTGAGAGCATTGAAGCCTAACATGAGAAAGGATACACATTAAATCAGTAACTTGACTCTCTTACCCATTCTCGACTCTTTTAGCAATGAAAGTAAACATATTGTATCACTTACTGTTCCAAGTCGAACAAACCGACCAGAAGCACTTGTGACAGGCCTTTTTTATGAGAGAGGAAAGGGATATTTGAATGAAGCAGAATTTAGGGACTATTTATTAAAGGAAAAGTTGTCTATACAGCATATATAGGTTGTACAGGTTGACTTTGTCAGGTAATGCCTGCTATCCTTTTTACTGTACATGCTAAGAAGAAGTTACCGTAGTTACAATCCTGGTGATAGAACAACCCTCATTTATTTGACAACTAACCTAGCCGTGCTTGCTGTTCTTGAGGTACGAAGTGCTTGTTCCATTGTTCCAGGCCGAGCACTTTGTGTGCCTGGTCGCACAAATCCACTTAGAGGCCGACCAGATTGTGACATTGGCCTGCAAAAAACAAAAACTAACTCTCTACCATGTACTAAATACACCAGCCTTAGAAAACTAATATTACTGTATATTACTGTACCTGACACCAGGAGTGGGTGCACCAATCCCTGTCCCAGGTTTTTTTAAAGATGTCCCTGGTCCTAGAAAAGCATTCAAATGGACAAATACCCTATGTATTAGGCTTCTTTATTCTTGAATGAACATGAGTTTCCCACTGCTACCAGGATTAAGATTAGGATTATCAGTATAGTTTTGATCTGGCTTTAAAAAGTTATTGAAATGCAATTTAAAAAGTTACAATTCATAATCAACATTTCTCAGGGATGATCAATGTCAACAGAACTTTGCAACATGGAGTAACATCAACCTATATCTGATATAGTACTACTGCTGCTGCTGCTGCTGCTGCTGCTGCTGCTGCTACTACTACTGCTGCTGCTACTACTGGTGCTACCACTACTACTACTGGTGCTACCACTACTACTACTGGTGCTACCACTACTACTACTGCTGCTACTACTGCTGCTGCTGCTGCTACTGCTGCTGCTACTGCTGCTGCTACTGCTGCTACTACTGCTGCTGCTACTGCTGCTGCTACTACTACTACAGCTACTGCTGATCATGCTGCTGCTGCTACTACTCCTACTGCTACTACTACTGCTGCTGCTACTACTGCTGCTGCTGCTGCTACTACTGCTGCTACTACTCCTACTGCTACTACTACTGCTGCTGCTACTACTACTACTGCTGCTACTACTGCTACTGCTGCTACTACTGCTGCTGCTACTACTGCTGCTACTACTGCTGCTGCTACTGCTGCTACTACTGCTGCTGCTACTACTGCTGCTGCTACTGCTGCTGCTACTACTACAGCTACTACAGCTACTGCTGCTCATGCTACTGCTACTGCTGCTGCCGCTGCTGCTACTGCTCCTACTCCTACTGCTACTACTACTGTTACAGCTACTACTACTGCTACTGTTACTACTACTGCTACTGCTACTACTACAATTACTAGTACAGCTACTGCTACTACTACATGTACTATACTACCACTGCTACTACTACTACAGCTACAGCTACTGCTACTGCTAATGCTACTACTACTGCTATAGCTACTGCTACTACTACTACAGCTACAGCTACTGCTACTGCTACATCTACTGCTGCTGCTACCGCTACTACTACAGCTACTGCTACAGCTACTGTCCTACCACTACCATGGTTACTACTACCATGGTTACTAAACAAAGCAGTTTATAACCTACTGAAACCATGTTTCATTACTTTCCTAACAATACCCTACACTACCATAAACATTTAGAATACCGGGAACTTCAGTAAGTTTAATATCAAGACTTTTGGAAAGTTTCACATACTTGGCAACTGTGCCATTGAGTTGTCATCCATCAAAACTTCAGCAATGCCCTCTTCATCAACTTCAACTTCATCAACATACACTTGTTCTGTTAATGCACGTGTTTTCAAACACCACGCAGCCTTAAGAATTGAGATACATTCAATGCACTAATGAGATATATATTTAACTTTTCTACTGCATAACAACAGTCAAGTTAGTCAAAAGCGACATTATTTGGACATAAACATAAACATCATTTCCTCTTGAATTACTCACTTGGTCGTATGGGTTTTTCTTTAACAGTTGCGTACAAATTTCGGCACATTCTTCAAACTTTCGCCGACGAAAAAAGCTTAGAGCTAAGAACAAGGGATCCATAATTTTTTGTGTTCTTTATACGGCTTTACCATCGCAAATTCGCAACAAACGTTTTTCGCCATGAACTTGGTGTAATAAAAACAACTTGAGTATTACCAAATATGGTAGAAACCAAGATGGCGGACGAACCAAGTTATTATGAACTTTTGGGTACAAACAAAGATAGCAGTGAAAAACAGGTAGTTATCATTATTTTTGTTGCTTTTCTGTTGTTTAACTCTATCCATAGTTATTTGTATCCCCTTTAAACCTTTTAGATAGCCAAAGCTTACAGGAAAAATTGCTTTTCTGTTGCTTTTCTTTTGAATTTAACTCTATCAATAATTATTTGTATCCCCTTAAACCTTTTAGATAGCCAAAGCTTACAGGAAAAAAGCTTTGCAATGCCATCCTGATAAGAATCCAGATAACTCCAAAGCAGGTTCGAATGGTATTCACTCGGTTGACATGTTTATAGAAACAAATCTAAAAAGCATTTTTGTTGTATTTTTAATAGCCGAATTATTTCACAAATTGAACAAGGCTTTTGAAGTGATTGGCAACCCCAAAGCCAAGGTGATTATATATAGATAAATAATTATTATATTCTCAACGGGTTGTGTATAACAAAAACAAAAGATCCCTTGTTAAAGACTGACCTTGCAAAAGGTATTCATGCAGGACTCAGCTGAAGGGACCCCTCCAAAGTTGACACTTGATACCCCCCGGAATTAAATGCAGAAAATAACACTGTACCCCTGATTTGTTTGGGGGTGGACGGGTCAACTACAAACTTTTTCTTTGGCCCCTGGATTTTGTCCTGTGTGCCTGACAGTAATTGACACATCTGATCTATCTTGACAGTCCTGGCCAATCCGATGATCCAAGGCAAATCCGATGATGCAAGGCCAACTTGATTTTAATATATTTAATCCAACATTTTTCATAATCAGGCTGCATATGATAGGACATTGAAAGCAAAAGAAAGAGTTCGATTACGAACACAAGCATATGATAGCAAGAGAAAAAAGTTTAAAGAAGGTTGGTTTGTCCTACTCTCCTTCAAAATGAGACATTCTTATGGTTCTCTTCCCTCCAGACCGACATCTGCGAATGAGACTATAGGTTTGTCTTCTGTAGAACCTTATTTTTTACAAAAAGAAATACCAATTTTTATAGTATTCATTTTAGACTTGGAAGAAAGAGAAAAATCATCTCAAGAAGATCTTATGAAGGAAGTTGTTATTGTGAAGAATCTTGAACAAGAAGTAAGATCCCAATACATGGACGATTGTCAAACTCATATCCTCAGAAAAATAATTATAAGTCCCAGATAGGAATCAAACATGTAATCTTCTGATTTCCAGTGAAATCACTCTAACCATTGAGCTCTACTGAGACTCAGAATGCAGAACACAATGATGTACTGCAGGTTTGATTGATATATGTACTGCACTACTGCCTATGCACTTCTGTAAGATAGAAAGCATCTCTCTCAAATGTTCTTTATCTGTTTTCATTATAGATTGAACGTCTTCGTGAGGAGGGGTTAAAATTGTTGGAAAGAGAGCAAAAACTGGTTCAACAACAGATTGAGGAGGAAAAGAGAAGTGGAGAATGTTCAACAGCTCAAGTAGATACGAGTGTGACACCCAAACTGAAAGTACTTATTTATTTTATTTTATTTAAGACATTTGTGACAGAAAAGGCCAACAGGAAACGAAGCAATAGGACACAGGGTCCCTTGACACATACATGATGCTATTTATATGTTTAAATATAATTTCCTAAGACATACTCGTATTTTAGGTGCACTGCACATACATGTATAGTTTAGTCTTATGTTCTTCAAACATGACAAGATAGCATGTTTTTTATGATTATTAGATTCGATGGAAAAGTAAAAAAAATGATGATGCAAATGGAGGTTATTCATGGGAATTGCTTAACTCAATATTTCAAAAGGTTTTTAGTATATTTTATGATCAGTTAGCAAAGAATATTTCTCTTAAAGGGAAATGGAAAGAACATTTAAAATAATATATGAAGACCTTTTAAAATTTCCCCGTAACTTCCTTAATTTTTGAAATATGTGTGAACAAAAATATCTGCAATCCGCCATCTTGTTTTATAATTAGATCTAATTAAGTGACGTCAAAACCTGGGTAAACATTCTAAAAGTTGTAAATAATTGCCCAAATATCAGTGGAATGCGTTCAAATGGATTGCTAGTTCACTTAAAAGTATACAACACCCAAAACAACTACGATTTAGCATCTATAATGACTCGATAATTGCTGCTATAAAAAACATTTCTACCCGGGTTGTGACGTCACGCATATCCAAGGATGGTTATGCATATCCAAGATGGCGGAATGTTCAATGTTCTTTGTTAAAAAGAAGTGAAATATTTACAGAACCAAGAACGATATGGAAAATCTGTAAAAGGTCTTAATCATATATCATTTTTAATGTTCTTTCAAATGAGACAAAAAAATTTTTTATTGCCATTTCCCTTTAATGTTTATTAAATAAATAAATAAATAAATAAATGTACTAGATAATTATTATATAGTACATGTTTTGTTACTTCGTACTGGGTAAAAAAATATAGGTCCGTATTAATTTCCTTTTTAACCATGCCATTGATATGGTACACTGCTTCTTTATAGTATGGTAAAATTGAAAATCTTTTGGTATCATCCAAAAAGAAAGGAAGTGCAATTATAGAATTCAGAGATTTTAAGTCAGCAGTAAGTTTCTTACGTGAAATTAATTTCAAGCTCTGAGATATAAGCTTTTATGTCTTTAGTTTATCCAGTTACCCATATTTCTTTTTATGCAGCAAATGGCAATTGAAAATGAAAGAGGAAATCCAGCTAATCCACTGAAGATTTCCTGGCTACAACAAAGTCCTGCCGAAGCTGACAATTCAAGATGCAAAGATAGTCCATCAACAACAAATTATGAAGTTCCAGTAAAAGTTTCATTGTTTTATTATTCATTAAATTAATGAAAGCAACAAGATGCAGTTGGGAAAGTGATTTAAAAATCAGATAATGACAGTTTTCTTTTCTTAAGGCTGCACACACAGTTCAAGACCATTTGACAACTGGTAAAGACTTTGAAACTTTAGTTATGAGGAAGTTACGGCAAACAGAAGAAAGAAAAAGACTATGTGAGGAAATTGCAAAGGAAGATGGAGAAGACAGCTAGTATACACTAACAGTAAAGTCAGGTTGTTCGCTGTAACTTACACAGTTACCTGGTTGGCATCTGCACAGCTACAGCCTCATTGGTCACACAACCACGATGCAAGGTTCCAGAAACATTAACACCTGGTTGCATTTAAGAAAAGTCAAGAGCTTTCCATAATAGCATGCAAATACTTCATTACAAAGAGTTACATTATTATTTTCATTGATTTGTTTGTATTGCTTCATTATCTTGGGCTACATTGCCCTGATCTGCTTCTTTATGACACGTCCATATACATGTCTGGCCAACACCAGTCATTGCAATAACCCTGTAACCAAGCTCTTCTAGTCTGTTGAGAATAACTCTAGGACAATGCTGTGTATAATACTCTTTACTATAAAAAGAAAGAAAGAGAACAAAGTAAAACATGTTAACCCTTCATTATGCCCCAGAAGTGATCAGTATCTAACTTCTCCTAATAGTATCAATGGTTCACCAAGCATAGAGGTAATGAGAATAAAGGAAATGATCAACAAAGGTTTACTGACATGTTTTAAAAACAACTTCTCCTAACTAGTTCTATAAGAAATGTTTGGCATTTCATTCGATTAAACTACATGTTCTAAGGTTTTATGGTGAAGGAAAATTTCAAGTGTTGGAATATATACATTTTATGACCTGGTCCCGGTTTGGTCTTAAAATGTATATATTCCAACGAAATTTTCCTTCACCATAAATCCTTAGAACATGTAGTACTATAAGAAATGTTTGGAGACTAATAAGGAGAATTTGTATGTTGATTTTTATTTTATTTTATTAGCTTCACCATTGTGCAAAAAAACACCAAAAAAGAAACCTAACATAGATTACATTATATAGTAATAAAACAATGGCAGGGTGACCGCAACAGCATAGCCAATTACTGCGGACCCAGAATTTAAAAGTATATTTACAAATAATAAATAATTACTGTTAATTTAATAATAATACATGATGCTAGGGCTTAAACTGTTAACCCTTCATGATACCCCAGGGCTTAAGGGTATATAATTAAGTTGTTGCTGCCGACCCTCAGGGAAGCAGCACACTAATCTTGACTTGGGTCTATGTGTTTTGGGTCCATGTATTTTGTGTCCAGACCTCTTCGCAGAACTATGTAAAGCGAACATAGACTCGGCACAGTGGATGTCCTGAATGGATGTCTGTCCAGTTTTATGACATAGGTTTCAGTTTCGGATATTATTAGAAGAGTATATTCCTGTACATTCATTTGTTCAATTTGAAATATGACCACTCAATGTTTTTGACAATGGTGACATCTCGCATGATTTCCGTATGTTATTTTAATATTAGAAGGGTATTCCCGTTCGTTTGTTCGATTTGAAATATGACCGCCAGAGAACTCGGACGTTCAATTCAGCAAATATTACAAACGTGAAGTTCGATTTGGCAAGAGTGTTGCTTGAATGGAAAATTTATAACTTTGTGAGGCTTGAGTAAATGTTATTCAAATTAGATGAATGGTGTTCAAATGGTCATATTTTGACATTATAAATGCGCCATATGATTACCATATGTTATTTTAATATTACAAGGATATGATTACCTTAGCTTGATACATGGTTTATATTTTATTTATTTGATCCTCTATGCTAGCCTGATCTTGAACACCGCTTACTGCTCCTGTGTCAGCCCAAAGGCAGCATTTCACTTTAGTTATAATTTGTCATTAAGTTGTTATCATTTAAAGAATGTATGCTCAGGTCTAACATATTTGTAAAAGCTTTTGTTTTTTGTATATTTCACTACCTACAAATTATTACAAACGTCTTGTCGTAATTCTGCACCAAGCACTGCCATTAAGTTTGGATCAGACCATTCATCGCCAACAATCGTTGGACCATTTTCCTTTCAATGAATCAGAAATAACATTTTAAAATAAAAACATGGGAAGGGAATGCTTTTACTAAATGTAGAATAAATCATCTTGGATTAGACAGATGATACACTTACCAATCTTAGTAGAGTAGTGACAAAAATGTAAGGCATTTTACAGATTAATTATCAACATTGTAGTATTCACCACGCGTGACGTCACTGCTCGTCACGTGATGCTAGTCGAGCCGGTTTTGGGATTTTACATATTCGTAATCTTTTGGTTCTACCAAGAAGAAATGTAATATATCTCATCGTTCAAAAATTTCATCTTCAGGCCAAGTTGATTTACTATTCACAGGAAATGACGTCAAAGCTGGCACACGTGAAGTCAACAGTGAAATACAAAGAAAGTTTGGGCAGCATCAGCAATGAGTGGCACCTAATTCAAGCCATACTCATAAAGGGCATGATCCAGGATAGATTGACGCAAATTGAGCGTTTAATTCTGTCAACGTACTCATACTGTGCGAAAGGCCAGTTTGCGCAATTGCGGGCGCCGGGGCCCGCCGGTACTCTGTCCTAACCCCCCCCCCCCCCCCCCCCCAGCAAAAACATTGCTCGCACAGCCTTGGAAGCGATTTGACTCGGAAAAAAGAAGCCACAGAGTTGCCTGCGAAGGAGGCTAGGTGAGGACAGAGTCTGCTTTCGCAGGCTGCAACCCGCGCTGAAAATGTGCCCGGGCCTGAACTAGCGACATTTGCGTCATCGCAAACGGTCATCGCGACTGTTTAGGCCAAGTAAAACAAAATTAGTTTATCGTCCCCGCCCGCATCCTTTTTTCCGCCGCATCAAATTTTTTTAATTTTTTAATTTTATTTGCATCGAAAATCTGTCTTGTTTTTGGAGGGTTTTGCGCCACCTTTCGGTCATTTTCGTGCGTTTCGGTATCTTCCGGTACCTTTCGATTCATTTCGGGTTTTACACGCCACAATTTGTTTTGGCGCAATCTTGTATCGAAGCAATTGCAGAGAAATCCATTCGTTGCTGTCATGGTTTTTGTTTGTACTTGTAATACAACGTTCAATAGATTTAATATGTGTTAAAGTTAGGTTTTGGTAGGGGTCATGGCCATTTCGGAGAAGTCATCTTGAAAAAAAAATAATAAATAAAAGTGCCCGCATTCTCCTCTTTTTTTAAAGTATATTTTTTTACTTGGCCTTAGCGCCTGGCTCACCAGGCTACAGGGGGAATTGATATTTTTAATTGAGCTCATCTTTCCCTTACGTACAATATTGTTGACATTACTAAAAATATATATATAGAATCATCCCCAGGGTAACACTTGGTTATCAAAATATATATGTTGACCGAATTATATGCTCAATTTACTTTGCTCTGGCCTTGATTGTGCCCAATATGAGTGTTTATTTCACGATTGAGTCGGTTTTCTTTGATGTACCGCGGTCATTATCTAGCATAAAGACCATGAATACTAATTAGATAAGAAATGAAGGAAAAACTAAGGGAAATCTTTGTCCAAGGTGGATAAAATGGACAAAACTTTGTTGGAAAACCTCCTCACTCGTGAAATAAGTCGGATAAAGCCCTCGAACGTCGGGCATTATGCTATATAAAGGTCTCGGACGCTGCGCGTCCTCGGGTCATTATATAGCAATATAGCATAATCATAATGCCCTCCTTCTCGGGCTTAACATATTACTGCATAACAAATTGTCAAAGTACTAATTAGTCATATCATCAGTTCGAATAAAAATGGTTCAACTGACCACAGAGCAACGAGTTTTTACTGTTATACATTATACCGAAACTCAATGTACTTACTCAATGTAAAAACTCGTTGCTCTGTGGTCAGTTGAACCACTTTTATTCGAACTGATGATATGACTAATTAGTACTTTGACAATTTGTTATGCAGTTATGCTCCTTCATACGATTAGAAGCTATTTTAAATTCCCAGGAACATAAAATCTTGTGCTTAACAACAATAGGTTAATTTCTAAAGGTCTCGTTTTTATACACCTGTAGATCGGAGAAACGGATTGAACCCCAAAAGTGCATTCTTTCGATCGTGCAGCTCGTCATGATATGGCTCCAAGGAAGAGCACTTTTTGTGAGTAGACGGATAATCTAATTAAAATATGACGACGTATGGTAATCCCAACACGTTGGCCACTGCCCGAGATAAAATCCCCCGTTATAATCGAGTATAGCGCGTGTTGCCCGTAAGACTAGACGTCTAGACTGTACACTACCATATTGCCAGAGGCGAATTTGTCAGCACTCGACTAGAACTAATAGTAATATATCATATCTATGCAATTTGCACAGTAGAAATGTCGTCAAATTCGCGTTGTAGTAACCGGCTTTCGACCACTTTTGCGAAATCCTTGAGATGATCGCTCAGGAATAGTTAATACTAAAACTGCCCCCGCGGTTTCAATTTTTCTCCACAGGTTCAAGAATTCTGAATTATATGCTTTGAAAACTTTACCGAATTCCGTTATTTGAATTTCTCTGTTTTAACGTTTTTTAAATGCATGCAATTACCATTTCTAATTCATCTGCAGAAAAGATCATGTTTGCGAGGTTCCTTCAAGAACAATGAAGCAGATATTCTTGTTTGTTGTTCACTTACTACCAATTGGTAACCTAGTATATGATAGTGTAATACACTCTTCATCTTTCGGCTCGTTCGGTGAATTATTTTCTGTCACACATGTTATTTTGTAATATCCTCATCGTGTTTATAACTTATATATCATATTCCAAATATATTACAGCCGGCACGTTATAGAGAATTAAATTCAAAATATTTTCCAAATAATTGTATAAATCAGTAAACAAATAAGAAATGATATATCAGTGAATAAGAAATTATATCAATCATAGAATCTTGGCAGTGCGTTACAGCAAGATTGACACTTTGGATTAGACTGCGTCTTGCAAATCTTTATTGATTTAGCTTCGTCTTGATGCGATCTGTGTTTATTAAACTGTGGGCTAAGTCTTTCAATTCCTGTGATGATTTGTGGCTGGCAAATAGACTGAACAATATATGGGCACCCTGGGTACGAGGTTGAGACCCTGGGGACTCCTACAATGCCTCCTCGGGTTTTGGCCCTCTGGGGCAATTGCGGGGGCAATTAATACTAGAAGTTACTATACTAATCTAACATGAAGTTTTACCAGTTGGTG
Source organism: Chrysogorgia sp. JL179-B06 (assembly GCA_035772405.1). Lineage (NCBI taxonomy): Eukaryota > Metazoa > Cnidaria > Anthozoa > Scleralcyonacea > Chrysogorgiidae > Chrysogorgia > Chrysogorgia sp. JL179-B06. The sequence continues at coordinate 537,783 of JAYKKM010000466.1, read as the reverse complement.
CACAAAACAACGATACAAGTACAACTAAAGAAACTATGGATGCAATCTAACATTGCAATGGAGAATCAAAAATCCCCGTCTTTTCTGGGACGTTGCGTGTTTGTTGGCTTAGGACTTGGTGCAGGAATAATGATTGGTAATTATATCGGGAAAAAACTCTCTCAAGATGATAGAACTGGTGAACTTGTGTTAGCACTGAATGATGTATCTCGTGAGATCAAGGGGTTACGAGATGACGTAATAAGACACTTTGAAAAGACAACTGTTGTTCATCGTTCAAAGAAATTGCATCTGCACCAAGTTAGCAGCCATGAATTAACGACCAAGACTCAACTAGCAGTTGATGATGAAGAAAGTACGTCAGAAGATGATTTCTTTGATTTACAAGATGATGAACTGGTTTCAAACAAACAAAGGTTGTTATATAAGAACAATATATTATAGTAGCAGTATTAGTGACAATATCTCATGAAATATTGAAGATAATGCTGCTAAATTGCGTGATATAAACATGTTGTGCTGCCTAGGCAGTGTAGAAATACAAATCAAACAATTTAAAAATGGTTGGTGCACTGCTGAAACAATTTCATACAGACTAAGACTAAGAGATCCGACATTTCATACACACTAGGTGGTCTGACATTTTTCTGATGAAGAGCCTTTGCAAAAATGTATATATGTTATTTACCGGCTGGGAGGTCCATACTGGAAAAATATTTTCCCGAAGTCTCAGAAGCGGCCCGAGACCAAAGGTCGAGGGCCGCTTCTGAGACTGAGGGAAAATATTTTTCCAGTACGGACCGACCAAAACAGTAAATAACATGTTTATTTTTTTTGAGCAAAGTCAAAGCCAATCAAAAGGCTCTATTTTAGTTACGGACCTGAGTTACGGACCTCAAAAAAAATAATAGACTATCCTACACATTATTTCAGCAGTACACCAAGCTAGTATGCTACTAAATTAATATTTTCAAAGTGTCTATTAGTACGGTAGCAGATAACAACAATATATTATAGGCGTTTAGTTTAGTATATTAGATTTATCACTCTTTGGTGAACGGAATACCCCAACAGGCTAGAAGCCCAATTGTTAGGGGTTCCGAGGGCCTACGATTTAAGGTCGTTATCCAAGAAGACCCGAAAGTCTTACCATTTGCTGATATTATTGCAAAGGCAGCACTTTCTCCTCAATTATTTTTGACCCAGGATTTGAACCTGTGTCTCCCAGCTTATAGACAAGTGTGGTAACCACTAGACCACAACAGCTGATTGTATCCAACCCGTGATATTTGGTCGGGTTCAATAAAAATTAATTTGCCTTTTCTGCATAGTTTTTTTGGTTAGGGTTATGTTAGTATTTTGGTGATATTAGGGTTAGCATTTCGTTGAATTCTAAGAGACTACTGTACAAATAGCAAATAAATGTTGGTGTACAGTATGTCGAATAGCCACAGCCTAATATTTTATGCTGTTAAATTAATATGTCTTCCATGATCTTGTCATCTTAGCCTGCAAGATAACAGTCTGTTGGATATTAAAAAATTGATTCAAGAATGTGATAACCTTGCTGAGAAAACTGATATTATAGACAATGATAAAGCATTAAGAATTTTAGAAGACCTCTTAGCAAGAGTAAGTCTTTTGATCTTGAGATTCTTTAGGCGAAAAAAAAGTATTCTGTTTCTGGTAAGCGGGTTTTTTTATCAAAACCACTGATCAGTTGCGTGTTTGTGGGAACGGACACCCTCGCAGACAACAATGGCGACCACTGATGCATGTTGAAATATTTGTTCTGTTAAAAGCACAAAAATCAATGTTTGCACTTTATATAGAAACTAGATTAAAAGTACTCACCATTTCTGCAAAAACCGTTTCCTTGAATTGAAAAAAAGTGGACTGACCCACTGACCAGAAACAGAATACTTTTTATTTGGCCTTAGGGCTTAGTCTAATTAATGTGTCAGTCTTCTAGCACACCACAAGTGGTGTACTAATTGGGGACACCTGTGATGATTGTTATATATATTGTATATATTTCTAATCACCTCAGAATCCTAATAATGTGGAAGTGCTATGGAGATTTGGCCGTGCTCTTAAAATCAAAGCATGTTTTCTTTCTGATTTGGATGACCAAGAAGAAAAGAAGAACATTGCTTATAAAGGTAAAAATAGGAAAAATAAATTTAGAAGAAAAGAATGGGAGGAAAGGCTAACTAGGCAGGCAGATACAGTATGTGGATGGATATCAGTTGTGATATAAACTCAAAAGGGTTATTATATATATACCATCTTATTTGTAGGTATGCAATTTCTTGATAAAGCTTTGCAAATTAACGCAAATCATGGAGATACTCATAAATGGTAATTACCATTTGATATTTCTCTAATTTACACTCATTTTCAGCAAAGTTATTTGTGTATAGTTCACCATTTCAGACAAACAAACCATTATAGAAGATCAACTCAAAACTCAAATCATAAAATATTTTGACATTCAACCATTTACTTCATGTAGAATATATAATATATCAGTATATATTGTATTTATAGTGACTTTAATGTTATTTAACAGGTATGCCATTCTTCTTGGAATAACTGCTGAATATGAACCACTTAAAAATAAGATAGCACTTTCTCATAACTACAAGGTAAGTTGTCGAGTAAGTAAGTAAGTAAGTAAGTAAGCAAGTAAGTAAGTAAGTAAGTAAGTAAGTAAGTAAGCAAGCAAGTAAGTAAGTAAGTAAGTAGGTAGGTAGGTAGGTAGGTAGGTAGGTAGGTAGGTAGGTAGGTAGGTAGGTAGGTAGGTAGGTAGGTAGGTAGGTAGGTAGGTAGGTAGGTAGGTAGGTAGGTAGGTAGGTAGGTAGGTAGGTAGGTAGGTAGGTAGGTAGGTAGGTAGGTAGGTAGGCAGGTAGGCAGGTAGGCAGGCAGGTAGGCAGGCACGCACGCATGCAAGCAAGAGTAAGCAAGTAAGCAAGTAAGAGTAAGCAAGTAAGTAAGTAAGTAAGTAAGCAAGTAAGCAAGAAGTAATAGCAAGAAGTAAGCAAGAAGCAACCATGCAAGAAGCAAGCAAGTACTGTAAGCAAGCAAGTATGCAAGAAGCAAGCAAGCACACAAGAAGTAAGCAAGCAAGAAAGAAAGTAAGTAAGTACTAGTAAGTATTAGTAAGTACAGGTAAGTAAGAAACTTAAGTAAGAAAATATGTAAAAAAAATATATATATATATATAATAGAAACTGGCAAAATCGTGGCCGCAAAGAAGAAGAAGAAAAATGATATTGGATGTAAATCACAAAATATAGAAGCTGTAGTTTATTAATTTAGCTAAACCACAATTCTGTTTTTAGGAACATATTTTGAAGGCAATTGAGTTGAAACCAAATGATCCAACAGTGTTTTACTTAATGGGACGTTGGAGTTTTGAGGCAAGGAGATATACATTAGAGAGACAGTAAATTAAAATATATGGGTTCCTTCCTTCCTTCCTTCCTTCCTATGTTTTTCGTAAATTGTTCATTCTATGCTGGTTTCTTCTGAATCATGTTAGCAACTGGGATCAATTGTATTTTATTGAAAAAATATTTATAATATAGATTGCAATTCTTTCGTGGTGGCAACGTCAAGCTGCATCTGCATTAATAGCTGAACCTCCTACATCATCTTATGATGAAGCATTATCAAACTTTCTACAGGCAAGAAAACTAACATATTCTGCTAATACAATACATGTAGTTGTTTGAAACATTTGGCAGTTACATAGGTGTAACAGGCCTCCCCCAAGTGAATTTGTTTATGGAAATTCAGGCACTTTTTCATGATATACAAATCAAAAACTATAAAATGTTGGTCATGATGTGTACTGTGCCAAAATTATGAATAAATCATACATACAGTAGTTTGACGCTACTCTGGCTTTAAAAGGTTTTTTGAACGTAACTTTAAAAGTTACTGACCCAACGTTTCGACACTCGATGATGACGTATATTATCTATTAACAAGATGCAAATAAGCTTCTGGTAATAAACCACCGTCATCGCGATTCAATGGGGCGTGGGCGCTATTGATATGCCAAGCCTCCAGACAACGTCTCTGATGGTACCGCGGATTAGTGGTAATAATTTTGGAATTTTCACACGCAATCTCATTTTCTCGCGCAATCTCTGCTTTGTCGGAGCACGCGTGCGTAACCTACCATGAGATTGCGTGGAAAATTCCAAAATTATTACCACTAATCCGCGGTACCATCAGAGACGTTGTCTAGAGGCTTGGCATATCAATAGCGCCCACGCCCCATTGAATCGCGATGACGGTGGTTTACTACCAGAAGCTTATTTGCATCTTGTTAATAGATAACGTCATCATCGGTTCTATGAGGGTATAAATAGGGATCCTAACTTTACAACGATCACCCTGATGAAGACACTAGATTGGAGTGTCGAAACGTTGGGTCATGGACAGTAACTTTTAAAGTTACGTTCAAAAAACGTTTTAAAGCCAGAGTAGCGGCGTCAAACTATGTCAGGTACTTTAGTGTTTTGATGAAACGTAAAGTAAAGTAAATCCTTATCTTAATTTTTTCCCAATTTACAGGCAGAAACCTTGAGTCCTGGTTATTTTAAAAGTAATACATTGTATATTGGAAAGGTAGTCCTTTTTACTTCTAAATATGATGAAAAACTGTTTTAAGGCAATTCAAATTTCATAATAACTTATTTCTATAGCAATAAAATTGTTGAGACAAATCTTTTTCTGCATTCCTACTGGAATATTTTCAGTGCTATCAAGGTCTTGGTGACATTGGTAAAGCCAAAGAGTGGGTTAGGAAGTCATTAGATCTTGATATAAAAGATGATGAGGTAATGAATATTATACTGCAACATCTTGTTTAACTTCTTTACCAACATCTTTTATATTTTAATTTGGCATAGTGATGATGGTGATATGAGGTTGGTGATGATGTTAATGATGATGATGGTAGTAGTGATGATGGTGATAATGATGATGGTGATGGTGATGATGACTATCTCTAGTGATGATGGTGATACTGATGTTGGTGATGATGTTAATGATGATGATGGTGGTAGTGATGATGGTGTTGGTGGCTATCACTAGTGATGATGGTGATAACTATGTTGGTGATGATGTTAATGATGATGATGGTGGTAGTGGTGATGGTGATAATGATGATGGTGATAGTGGTGATGGTGATGATGACTATCACTGGTGATATTAATGATCAATAATGATGGTGATAATGATGGTAATGATAATGTTTAGTGTTGGTGATGATAATGTTGGTTCTGGCAATGGTATCATGATGGTAATAATGGTGATGATCTTGACATTGATGATGATGTCAGCAAATCAAATTCTTTTCTTCCATCTTCTGATAACAAATTTATTTTACCAGACTAACCTTATCAGTAAAAAATACTGTTAGGTCTACATCATTGCCATAAAGCATTCTGTCAAAGTATTTTTCAATTTTTTACAGGATAAAAAAGCTCACGAGGAAGCAACAACACTACTAGCAAGCCTATGAATGTTAATAACACACATTCTCCTTGTCACACCCAAGGTGATTTATGAAGGTTAAAGAACTGATAGATTTTATTTTATTTTATTTTACAACAAAATAACTAGATGTTAAACGTTGTCAATCAGGTTAGGTTATATTTAAAAAAAATTTAAAGACATTTTTATTCAAGAACGCAATTATTATATTGAGAATAATACATCGATGTGAGGACCACAATATCGAACGAGTGAGAGCAGCGAACGAGTGAGATATCCTGGTCAACACAAGAAATAAATTTCATATTTCCAAGCATCCATGTATTTTTCTGTTTATTATATAAAAAAATGTCCAATTGCTTAGAAAAAAACAGCTTTAAACTATAGTGCTGTATCAGCAATAATCGTCACATGTGAGATTACCATAAATAATCACACATGTGAGATTATCACTTTTATTAGTTGTGGTGGAAAAATCAATAAAACACTCTACTTTATATAATAAGTAAAGTTTAAAACACAAGCAGCAGTGTTTTATCAGGTTTAAAAACAAGAGGTGATAGCAGATCTTCAAAAACGACTGCATCTAAATAACCATGTTTACCAACTATTTCAGTGATTCAAGCCATTTTCGCTGAGAAAATCGAAGGAAACGTTTATGTAAATCAGGACGAATCTTTATCACATAAAAAGACACGATACGGTCATGATTTTCCTTTGTGTTTTCCTCATGAATTATTTTAATGATTTTTGAATAACTTTTTAACAATTTATTATAATTTATATTATAATTTAATATAATATTATAATTTATTATAATTTATATTATAATTTAATATAATATTATAATTTATTATAATTTATATTATAATTTAATATAATATAATAATTTATTATAATTGTATTATAATAATATTATAATTTTTAGCATACATTAAGATAAAATAATATGGATCTTGATCTATCTTTATATTGTAAAGCGCTCTTGGTCTTTGACCACCTGCTATAAAAAACGAATATTATTATTGTTATTATTATTTGTCTTCTTCGCACAACTTGATATTCGGTTGGTGTTTATCAGTGTCAGCTGTCTTCACCCAGTAGACTAAGGTGACACTGGGTTGTTTAGTTTTCTAATGTTTTTCTTAGTATCCTTGCTGTTCCAAGTAGCGTCGTTTTCTAGATTTGCTCAATCTTCACCTGATTCCAATCTTTTCTATTCACTGTTCAAACTTTTTACTCACAGCTCCAACTACAACTGGAACTATTTCTACTTTCCTCATCGACCACAGTCGTTTAACCTCTCGCTTCAATTCATCATATTTCTCTATCTTTTCTCCTTCCTTCTTTCCGACTCTGTTGTCTCCCGGGATAGCAATATCGATTATCATGCATTTACGTTCTTTTTTGTCTACTACGATTATATCTGGTCTTCTACACTCTATGTATTGGTCACACTGAATCATAAAATCCCAGGCCTTGGCCAAGGGGGGTGCAGGAGGGGTGCCAATTGCCTTGTCAAATCCTTTTTTTTGGATTTGGCAAGGTAATTGTCAAACAAAAATAAAATAGAGACAAAATAAGATAATAGTATGATAACGTACAATAGTTAGACAATTCAAATTGCAAGCAAGTCTTCAATCTTCAGTACAGACTACAGACTATAGTGCCTTGCTGCAGTGGGATGTGACGCGTGTGTCCCAATCCCCTGCCGTATACAGCTCCATCAGCGGCGCTCCACCCTGTCTCGGTCGCGCCCCACACCGCAGGCCTGAGTACTTCGCTCCCTCAGCACCCCCTATCAGATCAAGCTGGATCCATCACTGTACCATCACTATTATTATTATTATTATTATTATTATTATTATTATTATTATTATATATACTGACATTCATGCATTTCGCTTTCAAAGGTTGCATGGTCCGTCATCATTATTTATTCTCTCTTCTTCTTCTCTTTTCCTTCGTGAAATAAAACAACGCTGGATTTCTTGTATCATTTACGTTAGTACAAGGATGGTCATAAATCTGTCTCATAATCTTCCTTTTTCGCTGTTCAAGTTCCCACAATGATCTACTCACTCTAATTTTCTCTCTTTTCATTTTCTCGAAGTAGACAGCCTTCATTGTATCGAGATGATTTGTGAACGATGTTAACCTTTTTGTTTCAAAGTAGTTTTTCATCACCGCATTTCGGTTGTTTTCGTGCGTTTTGCGAAACTCCAGTGTCACCTCTAGAGGTCCTCGTTGCTCACGTCGCTGTGTACCTTGGATTATTGGTAAATTTCTCGCAGGGGCGGCACGACGACGTGGCTTGTTTCCAATTGAAGGTCTTGGTAATTCACCTGTAGTTGCCGTGCTCTTTGTGTTCTTCATGGTAAACTGAGGATGGTTCTGAAAAATATATTTCCAAAAACTCTAAAAAGGTTGGTGGGTGGTGCAGATGTTTAAAAAGGTTGGTGGGTGGTGCAGATGTTTAAAAAGGTTGGTGGGTGGTGCAGATGTTTAAAAAGGTTGGTGGGTGGTGCAGATGTCTAAAAAGGTTGGTGAGTGGTGCAGATGTCTAAAAAGGTTGGTGAGTGGTGCAGATGTCTAAAAAGGTTGGTGGTGTTTGCAAGTGTGTAGGAGGTCTAACGTTTTGAACGTCAGAGTGTGAAATCCTCTCAACGTTTCACAGAACTCTCTGACGATAATAGGCCACTCCAAATTAGACTTTAGTTTCCCGGGCGGTCCATTACCATTACCATTATCCATTATGGTTAATATAAATGAACATATACTCTAAATCTTGTGTTCCGTCTTTCCTAACCAAATACTATCTATCTATTCAGTCATATTTCTATTTAAAACGAAGAAAATGCTTAACGGCAGTCGAAGACATTGCCGAATTTCCGCGGGAATCAATGTGCGTCGTCACACATTATCAACCAATATGTTGTATTCGTACGTTAACTTTCAGCTATGTTTTCAGTTGATATATAATCGCTTCAACGGTAGATTGTTCGGAAACAGTGGATTTTTGTTATTCTTGATTACAGAAGAGTAAATAATGGAAACAAGAGCACAGATGGACAAATCACGCGGGCAGCTCTGAGGAGATGCACTGGACGAGAAACTAAAGTCATATTTGGAGTGACCTTACATCAACCTCAGTTTACATATTTTTATTTGTACTTCTACACTGCCTACGCAGTACAGAAGTTTTATATCTTATAGCTGAAATATATTTCCTGTTTGGTAACTTTCGTAACTCTTCTTAACCCTTTATACTCGTGCAGGGCATAAAACTTTCAGAAATACAGAACAATTTGCAAGTAGGTTAGTTGATTGTCCTGACTCACTATGACAGTTCTACTAACACGTACACTACTAAAATTTGTAGCTCAATATAAAGTTTCTTACCCTTGATAGAGACTAGCTGCTGTGGTCTAGTGGTTACCACATATGTCTATGAGCTAGGAGACACAGGTTCATATACTGTGTCGGACCACTACTCAGGGTCTTAAAAATAATTGAGGAAGAAAGTGCTGCCTTTGCAATAATATCAGCAAATGGTAAAACTTTCGGGTCTTCTCGGATAACGACCTTAAATCGTAGGCCCTCGGAACCCCTATCAATTGGCTTCTAGCCTGTTGGGGTATATTCCGTTCACCTAAAAGAGTGATAAATCTAATAAACTAAACTATAACACACACTAAAATTGTTGCCGTCAATATAAAGTTGCTTACCCTCGGATAGAGACTTCCTGTTCTTCTTTAAGACCTCTCTCTCTAATGAGTGTGTCGTAGACTTATGATACAGTGTATATATGTATACAACTGCTATTTGAAATTATTGCTTCAACACTTACTTTTACTATATATATTTGTAATTATAACCAGCGATCTCTAATTCATTGTCTCCTCCATCGCTATTCAGTATCTATCGTGAAATACTTATACTGTTTTTGTTGTGATATTGCTAGTGTTAGGTAACTACAGGCCTTTCATTGTTTTATTGCGTCTCTCGACACTAAACCATTTTATTAATTAGCGAATTCCATAATAACTTAAGACAACATTGGTGATGCTTTTTTCCATATGTAATTCAGACCTGTGTACTTTATGAAATTAGTCTGATGAAATTGATCTCGTTTCATCGTCATCTTAACCCCTCATTGTTTTATGTTTTTTAACATTGTATCATATACAATATACTCTAACTCTCAATCATTTACTTGTCAAAGAGATACGAAGCCAAACTTTGTCACCTTTTAGGCTTCGTAATGTGTTGCAAATTTGCATTATTGGCAAAGGTCATCTGTATATACTGATGACAAGCGCGTGATGGAAAAAAAAATGCTTTGTATTTTTTTTTTCACAAACACAAAAGTTGCAAACTATTTCTTATTTCAAAAGATTGCGTTACCAAATATATTTTTTAATTGAGAAATTGCACCATGGTAACAAGATAATTAAAGGACATTGGCAACAAAAATTAAGTTTGTCTAATATGAAAGAACTCGTAAAATGATATAGTAACACCTTTTACAACTTTCCCGTATTTTATTTCGTTTTTGAAACATTTCAGTTTGTTTGAGATGTATGATGACGTCAGATGAGAATTTTCACTCACTAAAAAATGTCTTATATCTCAGTGATTGCTAAGTTTACAATATATACATACATATACATATAATTACTCCACGCGCAGTTAACTACTAGAGTTCGATGGATAGCGATCGCTGATCCATCGATGGAAACTAGATTTATCCTTATCATACAAACTTGAAGATTGAACTAATACTTCCCATGATGTCTGAGTTGTGTCTGTGTAATATAGTAATATAACCCCAGTGTTTTCCCATGCAATACGTACTGTAGAAGAACGATATTAAGCGATATTGGCGTCTATTATCTCCAAGTGTATCACTTCTTAATCCCTCTAAATAGTATCTTGATCTAGTTAGATTACTCGTGGTAATTGCTCTGGCTCCGCAAAAGCTTTTCCTAATCAAATAAGATGTCTGTATCGCTTAATGCTAAATGTTAATGAAGACAATTATATAAAAAGGGATTTCTTTCTGTCAAAATGTTCTTTTGTTTTGAGAAACCTACGGTAAACATCTCGTTCTTCGAAACTCTGTGGATAAAATCCTGCATCAAACTATCAAATTTAAATATTTATAGGTTTACTTTTAAAATAGATATATTAGAGTCATAATCTTGCAAACTGTGAAGTCAAGTCAAGTAATTCATATCGCGGGCACGGTATATATATTTAATAATCAACTATATACTCGACAGTTTTAGCAAGAAACTGTGAATCTGATTCTTTTTCTTGATTGAATTCCTATGTAGTGCAAATCATGAGAAATTGCATTTTTCCCCATAAAATGTTTTGTAATGCAGATCTGAGCTTTATTTTGGTTCATTGCATAGCTCTAACGGTGGCCTTGATTATCGAAACGTTTCACACTTGTAGCATTTGTATATCTCGAGAAATTGTGTTCATGATAAGCGGCAGATTTTATGCAAATTAGTTTTCTGGATTTATTGCAAACACGATTTCTCCACTTTAGGTAAACTTTGAGGGTATAAAACTTTTCAGTATAAACAAGACCACCACTAGAGTTATGCAATGAACCACGATGAAGCTCAGATCTGCATTACAAACATTTTTATGCGGAAAAATGCGGCAATTTCTCATGATTTAGGCTGTCGAGCCACCTTAACCACCTTAGTATAGCCACAGGAGAATCAATTATGTAAGATGGTGTTTATCATCACACATTTATCATTGGGACTTGGGAATTCTACCCATATAATTGGACATTCGAGTATTGGCGAGAGTGGTAAACTATAATAGCGAGCATGCATAGCCATAGGGCAACCTTATTCTTCGTTATCAACTTTAAGATAAATGACATCTCCAAACGATGTTTCGCTAGTATTTCGTTTCTTTTTCTTCCTTTCAGCTATGAACTGCAGTAGGCCCTCAATCATATCAATATATATGTTTATCAATATTATATATATATATATATATATATATATATATATATATATATATATATATATATATATATATATATATATATATATATATATATATATATATATGTTATAGACTTTTACATTATTGATGGTTTATAATTTATGCAGTGTGGTATATCCCACATCAAGTCTTTTGACTGTGATGATGTATATACCTTTTTGATGTGCTGGCTTATCATCAGCTACACTGTGCTGACGAGCTCCAAGAGAGCGAAACAGCTGTCCACAGTTGCTCATGATAGCCAGACACTGCAATTATGTTTTGTCATTTCAGCCAGTAAAAGTGCGCAATGCACACTGAGTTGTTATAGACTTTTACATTATTGATGGTTTATAATTTATGCAGTGTGGTATATCCCACATCAAGTCTTTTGACTGTGATGATGTATATACCTTTTTGATGTGCTGGCTTATCATCAGCTACACTGTGCTGACGAGCTCCAAGAGAGCGAAACAGCTGTCCACAGTTGCTCATGATAGCCAGACACTGCAATTATGTTTTGTCATTTCAGCCAGTAAAAGTGCGCAATGCACACTGAGTTGTTATAGACTTTTACATTATTGATGGTTTATAATTTATGCAGTGTGGTATATCCCACATCAAGTCTTTTGACTGTGATGATGTATATACCTTTTTGATGTGCTGGCTTATCATCAGCTACACTGTGCTGACGAGCTCCAAGAGAGCGAAACAGCTGTCCACAGTTGCTCATGATAGCCAGACACTGCAATTATGTTTTGTCATTTCAGCCAGTAAAAGTGCGCAATGCACACTGAGTTGTTATAGACTTTTACATTATTGATGGTTTATAATTTATGCAGTGTGGTATATCCCACATCAAGTCTTTTGACTGTGATGATGTATATACCTTTTTGATGTGCTGGCTTATCATCAGCTACACTGTGCTGACGAGCTCCAAGAGAGCGAAACAGCTGTCCACAGTTGCTCATGATAGCCAGACACTGCAATTATGTTTTGTCATTTCAGCCAGTAAAAGTGCGCAATGCACACTGAGTTGTTATAGACTTTTACATTATTGATGGTTTATAATTTATGCAGTGTGGTATATCCCACATCAAGTCTTTTGACTGTGATGATGTATATACCTTTTTGATGTGCTGGCTTATCATCAGCTACACTGTGCTGACGAGCTCCAAGAGAGCGAAACAGCTGTCCACAGTTGCTCATGATAGCCAGACACTGCAATTATGTTTTGTCATTTCAGCCAGTAAAAGTGCGCAATGCACACTGAGTTGTTATAGACTTTTACATTATTGATGGTTTATAATTTATGCAGTGTGGTATATCCCACATCAAGTCTTTTGACTGTGATGATGTATATACCTTTTTGATGTGCTGGCTTATCATCAGCTACACTGTGCTGACGAGCTCCAAGAGAGCGAAACAGCTGTCCACAGTTGCTCATGATAGCCAGACACTGCAATTATGTTTTGTCATTTCAGCCAGTAAAAGTGCGCAATGCACACTGAGTTGTTATAGACTTTTACATTATTGATGGTTTATAATTTATGCAGTGTGGTATATCCCACATCAAGTCTTTTGACTGTGATGATGTATATACCTTTTTGATGTGCTGGCTTATCATCAGCTACACTGTGCTGACGAGCTCCAAGAGAGCGAAACAGCTGTCCACAGTTGCTCATGATAGCCAGACACTGCAATTATGTTTTGTCATTTCAGCCAGTAAAAGTGCACAATGCACACTGAGTTGTTATAGACTTTTACATTATTGATGGTTTATAATTTATGCAGTGTGGTATATCCCACATCAAGTCTTTTGACTGTGATGATGTATATACCTTTTTGATGTGCTGGCTTATCATCAGCTACACTGTGCTGACGAGCTCCAAGAGAGCGAAACAGCTGTCCACAGTTGCTCATGATAGCCAGACACTGCAATTATGTTTTGTCATTTCAGCCAGTAAAAGTGCGCAATGCACACTGAGTTGTTATAGACTTTTACATTATTGATGGTTTATAATTTATGCAGTGTGGTATATCCCACATCAAGTCTTTTGACTGTGATGATGTATATACCTTTTTGATGTGCTGGCTTATCATCAGCTACACTGTGCTGACGAGCTCCAAGAGAGCGAAACAGCTGTCCACAGTTGCTCATGATAGCCAGACACTGCAATTATGTTTTGTCATTTCAGCCAGTAAAAGTGCGCAATGCACACTGAGTTGTTATAGACTTTTACATTATTGATGGTTTATAATTTATGCAGTGTGGTATATCCCACATCAAGTCTTTTGACTGTGATGATGTATATATATATATATATATATATATATATATAACTACAGACGGTACCGTTTCGGCCTTTTGGGCCTCAAATATATATATATATATATACGATTCAAACGAGTCTGCTTCAATGACTTCGTATATTTATCCCTCACTATCTTAGATTTTTAAGACATACAGATTTTTAAGACACACTGCTTTTAAAAACTAAAATCCACTCATTATAGTGTTAGCGTTCTAAAAATTGTAATTAAAATAATTGTAACATTGAAGATGGTTTCATAATGTTGTTGATGGTGGGGTGCCCGTATTTTCTGCGGGTGCGATGGGTGGCAGATGAAATACAGGAACACATGGCCCTGAAGAAACAGTTCTTCTACCAAGCAGTTGTACATCTACTGATGAAATACCTACAGAAGCACGATCATGAGGTCGTGTTATGTGAGCACAAGTCAAAGATTGTTTTTGGTCAACCTCCGACTCCCTTGGTACAACAATGCTTAAGGAAGTTAATTTCTTTGCTTTTAACTCTCTTCCTTTAATAACATTGAGTTCTCCATGTCTTAAAAAAGCTCTCGAATCTGTCCCAAGTGATAGTGAAGGTGCTGATCTTAGTCTTCGTTGATGTTTTTCCGACCTAGGTCTTTCAATTGGATGAACAATACTGTCTAATTTGATCCCGTTCATTAACCGGATACCTTCTTCTTTTGTCTCCCCGTTTCCATCGCTTGGATGGAGCTTTCCATGCTCCCGTATTTCTAACCGTTTGTATTCGTTTGATCTGCATGTTTTACTGCTCGTAATGCGGTATTTCTGCTCTCTTCTAGAATCTGTATCGTTCTTGGTTGTATTTTCTGTTAAATTACAGTTTCTTTTGTAGTGAGAAGTTCGAGAACATTCCTTAGAAACCGCTAGTGCATCCAGTATATCAAATGTCGCGTCATTGTTGCTAGGCATTATGCCGTCCATGTGACGACCAGTTTGTAACGATTCTTGGTCCTTTATAAAACGCATTAATAGATCCCGTTTGGCGCTCGCTAAATCCTCCATTTCATCAATATCTTGTTTTGCCTTCTCCATTTTGACGACTGAGTCTGTATTTCGTCTTAATGACAATGCAATTAAACAAGGTACACATATAAACAAAGCTAGAAACTCATGAATGAAGGGACTATATACTTCTTTCACCAAGAACTTTATATATAGTTTAACGCGCGAGTGTCGATGAGTGCAGCTTCAGAAGTCAATTTCTTCGATTATTTCGACAAGGAATATTAATCCCCGCGTACGTATTAGCCACTAATTACCATGAGATAATAATCCAGACTTGAGTTTCTCGTGTGTATCGACTAATGCCATAAATCCTTTAGCATTAATAAAACTCGTTGGCCGCTTGTCTACTTCAAAATCCCCGTTTCGATGTTTGTATACATAGACCAACTATTATATTATACCGTTGCTGTGCAGTTATTGCTGTGTTGTGAATTCTGTAACCTGCACTCAATGGAATTGCCAAGGCCACATTTCATTGGTTTATATTGAAACGCCTTTATTTACTACTGTTTAATATTAATAATAATCATTTACTGCATTGCAGACTTAATAATGAGTTTTATACAATAACACCAACCTTTTTGTTTGGTAATTATTTTCGTTAAAACATAGTTATTTCACATATGCAGCCCATTTTATTGTTATGTTTTAGTCAGAATCCCAGTCAGAAATGCTTAAGACGTTACGACCTGCAAATGCTGTTTTCATCATTGCCAATTCGGTGGATCATTTAAATTCTTTCTAGCTAATTTAATTTCTTAATGGTTTGTCGGCAACGCAGTGAAAACAATACATATTACACATGGGTTAACTTTAATACTCCTTCAACTCATGGCTTTCTCTATTGAGAATATACATGCATGCCTCCTTTCTGACTTTGTATTGTACAATCAAAGACTGAAAACAACACCGACTCGAAACTTTAAGTTTCAAGGGAAATATAAATAAACTTGTACTGATATCCGGCGCTTTTAATATAGGGTGCTTTCTATAATGACTGGAATTTAATTGCATGTACAGTGCCTCAGCACTGGTTGATTGGACTGCGCCATTATAGATGAAATTCTACCTCCAAAACAGGCGTATTTCCACCGCGTACTAGCCTCGCTTCCTGCCACAACTTGCAGTTCTTACACGAACCCTTTATGTTTAAGAAACTAAGGAAAGAAACACCTATGGAGGAGGTACAGCATGAAATCTAACCTAGACCATCCTTTTAAATCCTTCAACATTCAAGCTGCTGCAAGAATCGACTTTTTTACCGCCATTGTGAAAATATTTAGTGTTGCTATTTAGAGTTGCCACATTGAGCAGGTTGTTACTATTTGGCTTAATGATTGTGGTTTTCACATATTCAGTAAAATTTGTTCAAGTTTATGTGACACTTCGTGGTTTAATATTGGCAATCACGGATGTAAGGAAAGCAACGACAAAAACTAATTCAATATTTGTAATCGTGCATCGCATTAGACAAGTTACCCGTCTAATTACAAGAACTTAACAAGATAGTTTTCAGATAAATGATGAGTATATTTATAAATATACAGTATACTTGTGTTTTATGTTGCTAACCAACATCATTTCTAAGTCTAGGTTACGGCAGCGTTTCTGTATCCATGTTATTTTTCGTGTTTCGATTTCGCAATTATTACATCATATTTCCCTACGCAGGTTAAAGTAGCCCAAGGTTGACGCCTAGCGGGCGTCTTGTTGTCAAATAGCAGGCATTTTGCATTGAAGCCTAGTTGCCATTTGGTCGCTATACGATCGTAACGGTGTCATTGTGGTTGATGTAATAGAGTGTGTATCAATATCTCTGCAATCAATAAAGAGCAGACAAAAGACAACATAGATGGACACTCTATTACATCGACCACTATGACACCGTGGCGACCAAATGGAAACCAGACTTTACTGGCCTGCGTAAAGACGCTCGATTTTCCCATAGTGAAAAGGGTGGTTTGGAAGGACCGCAAAAGTCATTGTTCTATATGTTGTTGTTCACTTTCACGGTCACTGAACGTATTGTATTTTCTGTATAATGAAGTAGTCATCCAATAACAACGTTCAGATTAATGTAGTATAGTCCTTCATCGTCACGTGTTGTGAGTCCTTCGCCGTCACGTGTCACATTTCCTTTCTCCAACCAATAACAAACACTTTCTCCAAAACAATAACGTGACCATTACGTCATCTTGAAAGACAATGGAGCTTCCAAACCATCCCCCTCTACTTTGCACCCATCGAGCGAGGGGTTGTTGCATACACGTATTTCTAGTTAATGACGTAATATATTTTGAGGGTCTTTTAAACCAAGACCCTTCTCAAAAATTCTCGTTGCCATAACAGCAACGACCTTTTCCACACAATGTCGACCTCAAACTAGTACGAAGTGTTCTCCAACCGGATATACTAGCAGCTCTGCGTTTAGAAATGTGGGATTAGCGCCTAGACTCTACGCAGGCTAGATTGCCCTTGCCTTTAATAATTGAAACCGGTTAATGACCAACATAATGGGTTTGGATATGGTTTGGACAGAAGATACAGGTGGTATTGCATATGATATGATGATAATTGTATTACTTTCGTCCACTTTAAATAACTAATAATAGTTACTTGATAAATAGTTTATAGTTATGTAAGCGATAGTTTTTATTCTAAGAAACCGTTTCCCGTTATTTTGAATACAGATTTGAAGGCAATATGTATTAACTGAGGATGTGTTTTTGGTTGAGTATATTGAGTTTCTATTGCTATGTTATTTAAGACACGTTTCTATTCATACTGCGCATGCGTACTGGTTATTAACTTACTTCTCTATGAAAGTACGAAATAGGTACGAAATAGGTGCAAGATATGAATGCAATTGTCTTGTTGTAACAACGTATTTTTAGCTCGCTACTGTCTTATCATTCAGCTAGACTTCTCTATAAAATCTAGTTTATTACCGTTACGATTTCCAGTGTTAAATTCCCCGCTATTTTTTAGATAGTATTTGGTATTATGATTCACTTTTTATCTCAGTCCTTTATTCCTGCTTGGGGTAGCGTTTTGTCATGATGTAGCGAAGGCAGTCGACGGCTAGGGTTGCTGAGTTTCTCGACCGCAGCGGAAGTAAAATATGAAGACAATGATGCATTCCCAACCTCATCATCACTCGAATTATTTTCTGTAAACTGTTGTCTTTTCCCGTCTTCCATTTCCTTTGCTCTCGTTTCTTCTTTTTTCTTTGCTATAGCTGGTAGTGGAAGTAGCGTGCTGCGATTCAGTGAGAGAGATATCAGGCACTTTGTTTCATTCAGAAGTACCGCATCCAGCTTTTCTTCTTGATTTTTTAATACTTCCAGTAATTCGTTGACACTGTCTTCAGACGCTACAGGCTGTAGTATCCTCTGCACTGGGTGTCGCTTTGCAGCTGTTGTACTACTATACTGCGGGTTTTTACTTTGTGACATTTCAACAATAATACCATTTTCTTGCATAAGCTTTTGTGTGGACAGCCGCTCCTTCGTTCGTTGAGGCGGACAACCTCAATTGTTTTGGGGGGATATTCTGCATGAATATAGCACCTGCTATTCAATAAGGCACCTGCACTCTTTTCATAATCTAATGGAATAAGGTAATTAAAACCCGTTTAGCACCTGACGTTGCTTCAATAGCCTTTTAATAATATGCTACATATGGTTTACTAAAAATAAATACGTACTTAAGTGAAAAAGAGAAGAGATATATTTTATACCGTTAACTCATTTCCTCTGGAAAAAATTTAATTTATTCTGTACTGTAATTTTAATGTAATTTTTAGTGTACTGTAGTTGGGTACGTTTTGTGTACTGTAGTTGGGTACTTTTAAATTGAAAAACATTTTAACAATTGAAAAAGCTTTTGTTAGTAACATGGTGCGCGGTAGTCGTCCAAAAAATCTCAAACTCAATCGCTATATTGTTTGTTCAAATTCATTTACATTAGTTTCACTTAAAGTGCCCCTAACCTCAAAATTTTTTATTGTCTTATTTGGAAGAACTTTTAAAATGATAAAGTAACTTCTTTTGAAGATTTTCACTTCTTCGCTTTCTTTCTGAGATATATCAGTTTGTTTGATATGCAAATATCTGGAATTTCGTCACACATGCATGACTTATTGGAGAAATGTGTATATCTCTTTCATTCTCGAACGAAATCCTTTAAAATCAAGAAGTTTGGTGTTGTGGGAGAAACGCACACACGCGTTATTCACACAACTAGTGTTTTCATTTCATGAACGCAAAGATATATAACATTCTCTGATAACTCATTATGCATGTGTGACGAAATTCAAGATATTTGCATATCAAACAAACTGATATATCTCAAAAAGAAAGCAAAGAAACGAAAATCTTCAAAAGAAGTTACTTTATCATTTTAAAAGTTCTTCCAAACAAGACAATAAAACATTTTGAGGTTATGGGCACTTTAAATACTATCTCACCAGCCACAGCTGTCCGTAACACGTGATGTTATGTTTAGGAAATAGCGTTACCATAGAGACACAAGCGATAAAATATACATGACGAATAAATTGTCTTAAAATTGCTTTTTCCACAAACTATACCCAACTGAGAAGAATTCTTGAACCCAAGTCGACAAAGTGTATGACATTTTATTTATAGTCGTTATATTTTTTTGTTTTTGTTCTTGATTTCATAGAAACTACAATTTGTACAGACCAAGTGATTTTAGAGATAAATGTGCGACATTACATGCCATGCACGATGTCTCCTATTATAGATTCTAATAAACGAAATTAAAATTATATATTCAAATTAGACTACACGAAATAATATGAATGATTACAGATAGCCCAAGTTACCTATCACCTCATAGAAATCGGATTGTTTTAGTAGAAATATCCTTGCGTTCGTTAATTAAAAATTATTCAATTCAAAATTATTCTAATAATTAATTTTAGCCATAGATATAAAGTATTGCGAAGTACTTTAAGGCGCCTGATTGATTATTTGCAGACAACCTGAACAAATATTTACTAGACGTGTGGGCTTTTACCGCTTTGTTAAAAGTGCGGGATAGCTAGGCGACTGATTTTCATATTAATATCAAACTTAAGTTAAACCTCGAGTTAAACTCTAGTAAACTGAACGTGAATATATGATTGCATATATAGTTAGTTGCGAAGATATAATGCTATATGTTGATCGTTCTAGACATCTTTCCCAAACTCTCCACGACTTGTGTTCTGATTATTTCCACTCAGTAAGTCTGTCAACCTTGAGTTAGACTGACATAAATCCGCCTTCTTGTGACGTTGTGGACCCGAATATTGAGAAAGTTGATCTGAATCAGGACAACTTTGGGTGCGAAGTAAAATCTTTTTAGATTTAACATTATTCCTAGCAGCTTTTTCTTGCCATTTAGATATTGCTTCCTGGTGTGAATGATTTCTCTGTAGATTGTGTTGCTTTTCCCACAGTTTATGTTGCTGTTGTTGATGTAGCAGTTGTTGTTGCTGTTGTTGATGTAGCAGTTGTTGTTGCTGTTGTTGATGTAGCAGTTGTTGTTGTCGTCGTCCATAAGACTCTTTCGGTCTTTCCTTTCTTCTTCCTAATTTTGCGCTTCGAAAAATCCCTTCTGATTTCCCACCTTCGTAATCAATGACTGCTCCACGAAATGGCAGTGGATCTAGACACGGAGGCGACCCCCCCTGGTGACTAACGACTGGCAATATATCGTCCTTAATCATCCCTCGTTCATCATTAAATTCTTCATGATCCCGTAATACCGGAGGAAGATGTTTGAAAGCCTTGTGTGCAGGGGTCATTATTGTGAGGGCTGGATTGTCGTTTTTATCGTGTAAGAGCTTTTCTTGTTTTAAGAGAAGTCGAAGTACAGCTGTGGACTCTTCGTCATTAAACCTGCTTTTAGGTGGTAACTTTGGCGGGCTGTATTTGCCACATAATTCTTTCTCATCCATTGTTGTTGTTCAGCTGAAAAACAAGGTTGAAATTGCTTAGAACGTTTAAGTAGAACTATACTTAAAATATAAAGCATAATGTTTCTGATAAGTCTTTCTCCGTATCTTCTACTAAAGATAAACAGACAAATGGTGATTTAGAACTGTGTAGGATTTCTTTAGTTCTGAGAAATTTGGAACGCGTTTACAACAGAAATGTATAGTCTACAATTATTTGTTCGAAATTTATTTGGTTTGTTACAAATACAAACTTTATCTGAAAGCTTTTGATTTTATTTGCAGAATATGAGTGCATCATGACACAAGAGCGATTCTTTGTTTTGCTAGTTCATGCCATCCCTTCTTCATGCCATCCCTTATCGTGATCTCCCAATGCATTTTAACATATGTTAATATTAAACACCTATTTGCTCATGCCACGAACATGATAATTTCAACAATTGATCGTTATCTTAATGTGGTTTTTCAAAACCCCGCACGTGATTGCAGAAAGTAACACTGACCTATGATGACAGTAATGAAGCAATTCCTCGATGTTACCTATTACAAAGTAAGACAAGCGAAATTCGTTTCTCATTTCTCAGATTATCCTCGTGTGCAATTTAGTATTAGCAAACAAGAAATACTTATTATATAAGATCTGTTTTTCTTTATAATTAATAAATTCTCCCGCCAAACGCATCATTATGTCCCTTCGCAAGCACACTCCAAATATCCTTTCATCATTTCCACAGTTTCTTGTGCAGTATTGATTTATTTATTAAAACATGCAGGTAAAACTTGTTGTCAACCATGGTATATCTAAGTTGAAAGAGAGCATTCAACGTTTGAGATAACCGTTACGTTATATTTATTTATATATATATATATATATATATAAAGAGAGGTGTACGCCTTTATAGGTGTACACTGTATATTTGCGGTTGCATTCAAAAAAAGAACAGCTTAAAATCCATCAAGTTTAACTTTGTCAAATCCGGCGCTATATACTACTTATTGAAATACATGCAGTATAGTTTATGCATGGTGTAGTTCAAGTGTTTAATGAACAGATACAACTTTCATTTCTTTTTTCCAAACTTACCTTCACTCCACGTTAGCAATCACAACGCTAGTCGCGGCTGCAGCGCGTGAATTGTACTGAATATG
Organism: Chrysogorgia sp. JL179-B06; assembly: GCA_035772405.1. Taxonomy (NCBI): domain Eukaryota; kingdom Metazoa; phylum Cnidaria; class Anthozoa; order Scleralcyonacea; family Chrysogorgiidae; genus Chrysogorgia; species Chrysogorgia sp. JL179-B06. Next base: position 515,797 of record JAYKKM010000466.1, on the reverse strand, counting down.
TAGACGCGTCCTTTCCCGTCTCCGCCACTTGCCCAACGCGGCATAATAGTTTCAACAAAGAAACAATAAAAAAACGCTGCACAGCTGCAGAAATGGTAATATTGTTTTTCTGCTTATTCTAATCGCCATAGATACCAGCAAACAAACGTTGCAGTATAGAGAAGCTATACTTCATATCAAAGACTCGGTTCAGAAAAGTCATGAAACTCAAAGGGCAGAAAGTCAAGTCGTTTAATTGTATATAACTGTTTCATGGTTTAGACTTCAACGTGGCTACGGATGTTTTTGTTCCATATTATTGAAAAGCCGTAGTGATAGTCAGCACAAATGCGATAAAGAAAGTTAAGAAACTGAATAATATTAACGTTAGATTTACAAATGAATATTTGTCGTTCTAACTTATGAATTGTGTAGTACCGCAAAAAGATACAATATAGTCATTGCGTATACATAGCAACCCAAACTTGGTACTTTCTAAAAGAATAAACTTTTTATAATCTTTTGTTTCACGGCGTTAATACCCTGGGTGAAGGTTGTAGTGAGATGAATGAATGAAAAACCTTTATTTCGTCTGGCGGTAATCCTTTCAATGCTACACAGTAACGGAGATCTTATCTTATATATCCCGCGCGTTTGGCTCACTTAAAAAGCCGAAGAGAAAATATTTAAGTGCATTTTGCGATTGAGGAAATATACAAATATAAATTACTATAAGCGAACTATTAAATACTGCCGTCTGACACGCGAAGGATATCGTAATTTACATTTATTGTCCAAGCTTGATTTCAAGCGGCGGCGTTTGAAGTAAATTCCCAATGAAGCAATTTCGACAAGTGTGTCTCAATTGACTAACATAGTCTCGTCATATAATATACTCGTTTAGGGATTGGTCATTATTTATTATCGGGGTCGAGGGCCGAAGAGAAATAGATTTGGTGCTGGAAAATAATTTTTCCCAACCAAATTAAGATCAGAAATTTAACCGTCCCAACCATTTATGGGTAAAGAAAATCTTTTACTCAACCCAAGAAGAAAAAAGTTAGATAAAGACCAATTCCTGGCATATCGTCGATACAAGTTTAAATAACAAACCCAAATAGATATACAGTCAGATCCTACTGTAACATTCAGATCATTATCTCCCTATACAGAGTAGGAATCCAAGGAAAACAAGGAGAGGAATACAATAACAAAAGCTAATGTGCAATGATGACTAAGGAGAACGGATGACGAGATTCCAATTTTAAATCATGAACTCTTAATTTTGCTACCCAACCTTTCAGAAAAGTGATTTTTTTACCCAACCATTTAGGTCTTAGAATTTTCAGTTACGGCCAACCATTTTCTCTTCAGCCCCCAACCCGGCCATAAATAATAAGACCGGTCCCTTAGAAGTCAAGCCGACAATGAGTCAATACATAGGTTCATTTATAATATGTGTCATAACAGCGCGGTAATAACTGTTTCAATAGTTGGCAAATATTGGAGGTATTATTGTAACCAAATGTTTTCTTCAACTGCCACGCAAATCAACCAGATTATAGGTCGTTGGTTTATCTGGGTGAGCCTTCAAACCACAAAATTTTCCCAGCGGTTCACAGGCAGAATTTACCTTTACGTAGACTCTTCTACCACGCAAATAAACCACGTAAATACAACAAATTGGTCTCCATATTATACCTCATTATTATTATATGGCTTGGCAAGTCGTGAGAGGTCTTAACGCAGCTTTTCTGCAATCTGATTGGTTCCTGAGACACTCCTTTGTAGATACTTCATGTATGGCTATAGCTGTTTACTTCATGTAAGCCTGTCCCCAACACAACTATAATCCTAGTCTGCGACTCTCGGGGGCGAGAGGCAGGCTGCTATCGCAGACTACTATAATCCTAACCAAAATTTTGTCCAAAACCATTTTGTGATCCTAAGTGGTAACTCCTTTGTCGCTCGCGGTCTGTACTAAAAAACCGCGGGCAGGTCAAAAGTGTTTAATATTATAATTTAAATATTAATATTGTGAATACGTATTTCTAGTGTGGTCACTCCAATATGGTCGCCACGCGCTAATTTCGGTTTCATATTATGGGAAAAGCTTGGACAACTGATTCATATTAGCATCTTAAAAGATCAGAAACATGAGATAGTCTCTGTCGCCTATTGTAAAACTATATAACGTAGTCCCAACTGGCCGCCACGAGCTACTTCTGGCTTCTGAACAACAGTTACTCGATCCAGTCTTTATTTAGTCTCCCAGTCCGCGGACTTCTACGAGTGTCTGCAAAGGAAGCTATATAGGCTGAGTAGGATATGTCGATATTTATTGAGTCCCAGTAATTTACAGGTTGTTGAAAACTATTTAGTTTGTCAGAAAACCTGAGCTACTGCTAGCCATTAAACTAGTCGGTTAAAATTGTCTCCAACTGAATATTATTAATGAAAATCATGAATATCATGGATCAACTAAAGACTTATTGAAATACTACGGTGATGACTATAAAGTAATTGATAGCTCTACAATTTATGTTACGATAATAACATGTTGTTGAATCTATCGCGTGCAACTTTTAAAAACATGTCCATGTTTTAAAAACACTCAAAATATCCACAGTCCACACTCAACACTATGTTGCAGTGCACTGTTCTGCGACAAACATTAAAACTACTCAAGAACGAAAAGTCACTCATTAGCTAGTCGTCAGTTTTTCAACATGCACGTTATGTCGTCTTCGCTGTTTTACCGGACCGTTTTATCCTCGCGTATGGATTAATCTCTGGGTCAAAGATGAAATCATAGATAACTTTTAACCACGAAGTATGATGAGGCATATTATTGTAGTATTCTGGTGCAATTTCACGAACTTTAGGCAAGAGGGAACCAGGGATATTTGGGAAATCATGGTGCTCGTTGTGGTAGCCAACATTGAAGGTGATATAGTTAAAAGGACCATAATAAGAAAATGTTTCTTGTCCTTTACGAAACACGTAATGCTCTGCAATGAACTGTGCTCCTAAGGGATGCCATCCAGTACCAATCACCGTGCTCACAAACATATACACGAGCGGTTTGAAGCCAAAAAAGTAGTAAACAACGAAGTCGAAGGAGAATTGCACCAGGTAGTTCAAGAACTCGAGAAAGGTCGGTGATTTTGGATTGATAAACAATGGACGAAAACTGTAAAAGAAAGGAAGAAGACCAACGTAGATTGCTTTCGTGAAACTATTCTTGAAGAATTTTCCTTCGAATTCTGTTGGTAAGTCTGGATCGAATAAGACGTCGCCTTGGAAACGATGGTGGTCTTGATGGTAACGTCTGAAAGTGACGCTGAGCGGCACGCTCGTGGGCAAGTTGGCGATAATACCAAAGAGGCGGTTTTTGAGAGGTTTGGAATTCCCATACGCCATATTATGAGAGATCTCGTGAATAGCGTCAAGGAGCGCGTGGTTAATGACCGCTCCGAAGAAATACGTGATCAAGAAAAAGCCAGTCGTGGAGAGGTGCGGGATTAAGGGAATGGTGATGAGTTGAAGAGCCACTAAGAAGAGCACGTGATACTTGAAACGATGGTCGACAACCATTAGCTTCTTGACCTCCGGATGAGCCTCTTAAAAAAACAAAACGATTTTAGAAATATTATCATTGACCGTTTGAGAGTATTTTAAAGGCTTAAAGCATAAAAGAAATCGTCGTTCTACTTCATGTTTAAGTTTTAACCCAAACTTTATCGTTAATTACAAACACCATAAGTGAAATGCTGCCTCGTGACTAGCAATGGGTACAAAGGTTGGAGGATCAGGCACGATGATCAAATAAATAATACAGAATCTACGTATCAAGGCGATCATATATTCTTCTAATATTAAATTAACATACGGTATTGATGCGGGATGTCACCGACACCGTTCTCAAGAACATTGACGTTATGATTGCCTGAGACTCTGAGTGTTCCCCTTGAATTAAGACCCTCTGACGCTGTCGTTTGTTGTTGCCGTGTTCCACTCGATAACAGGTGGATGTTCTGTGTGTTCAAAAGGGTCGGTGATAAACTCATAAAGGAACACTGTTTCCTTCGAGACTTGTAACTAAAACGTTCATGACCTTCATGAATACTCCCACAAGAAGTAGAGACATAATAATAATAATAATAATGATGAATAACATATTTTATATCGTGTTATTCCATATAGCGCTAATGCGCTTTATATTTACATAACGTAAACGAGTAAATTTTGTTCTGACCGCAAGTGCTCAGTTCTCGACAGATTGAGTTTCTCTTATTTCTTCTTTTCGTATTATATCCAGTTCAGAACTTAGCGGTTTTCGTATTTATTTCATTAACGATTATGCGAGAACCAGCTTTAAAACACATATGTTTATACTAAATTTTTAAAATAAATAAAAACATTTCATACATATAAACCGCTTGTACGTATTTGTCATATGCAAAACGCCATCTGGATGACACCTTTAAAGTTTCGTGACGTTCAACTGAGCGATAAATAAACATGCACTATTGTTTATAAGCGTTTGTCGTTCACCAGAGGAAAACATACATGAAGGGTGTATAGTTAATTAGCCCACCGAGTTACGTCTTAGAGAAGATTAGAGATGAATATCAACTTTTGTGGTCGATCTAAATCGAGATCGAAATGAAATCAATTATAACTGAGCCAAACATTGAATATCTCATGAACTTATAATTCTTTTAATTTATTGAATTCGTCATCATGAAAACGCTTCAACAGTTTGACCTGCAGGGAATAGGTCAATGGACGGGTGCTCATTTCAAACCAAAATATATAATAAATGCGAAAGTTGAAATATATAGTCAGACTGTATCGATGATATTATTTAATGATTGATTCGGTTTTCTTTGTTATTTATCAAGATGTCGTGTAGTCATAAATACTCTCATTAAAAGCCCAAGGTGTTTGGTGTATATTGAGCATATCCCGTCGAGGATGTGTATAAATACATCCGAACATTCACATCCTTGAAATAATTATATAAATCCCGTTCCTTTAGTTCATTTACAACAACTAAATTTAGCTAAGTGCAGTGAGCAGAATTTATCATTTGAATTTCAAATGATCACCTACATGCAAAAAATACTTTTGTTGAAAAAATATATAAGTATACTGCATGGTTGCTGACATGATATTATTTAATTTTTATGTTGGATTTGAGCCAGATAAATCCCCATGGACCTTAACTCTCGCTTACCACAAAGACACAGTAAAGTCATCGCTTCAACGAACAAACCATTATAGTACATTACAATTAACGTTTGATTGACAACAACGTTTCAATGACACTGAGCTTTGGCAGATCAATTGCTTCTCACTGTCGTTTTTGACGCCCCATTTATACACAGAAAAAGAAACATAATTATGACCTTATATATAGTTTAGGCTTGCAGTCAACGTTGAAACTGTATAGGGTTTATACTTTATACGCGTTCGAGACGAACATAAATCGTAACGATTGGATGAAAATGCGCGGAATTTGTATAGGTTTATTCTAAATAACGAGTATATAGAGTAAAATCTACCGTTATATACGAATATTCAATAACATTGTTTAAAACATAAGTTAATAATTCGAGGTCGTCGAGTTAATACGTATAGATGTGGAATACATATTGCATATTCAGAGCGACTGAAATATATATACGACATTATATACTTACTTAAAATCTCTTTCCTTCTTGTTGCATGTGGTTCATCGGTGTAGCTCCATTCAAAATCGGTCCGACTTACTCGAGCCCCCATTCTCAATCCAAAAATGCAGGAATTTATTATCACGCAGTGTGGTGGAGAAAGATAACTAACCAAATTGTTAGAGTAAGCTGTCGACAACGCGATCACAGCTTCAGGATTCAGTACATTGTAAATTATAATATAAGTTCTAAATTAGCATTGACATGCATTAATTATAATATTCATTCATCATTTATCACACTATCACCAAAACATTCTTAAGAACGTTATTTACATTTCTTATTGTTCTTCATATCATCGTTTCGATACATTTTAATTTCCCTTCGTTTCAACGACGATTCAGCTATAAGCTGGAAACATCTTCACACTGACAAGGTGATTTTCTGAAATGAAAATAGCAACTCGTTAAATTGTTTTGCTGAATTACTCTTTTGAATTTTAATTATGCATATATACAAACAAAAAATGTCATTGTAAACGTTTGGCATACTAATTAAACAGGCATATTATATTTTGGTATCAGATAACGCAACAAACAGCTATTCCTTTATAACATTGTACAATACTCGATCTCTCTCTCTCTATATATATATATCGATCTATTTTACTAGAAATCTCGCTTATAACAGCAGTATAGTCTTTGACCTCTTTCATAATGGCATATGATTTTATATTTAAATTTAAATTAGCTACCTTTTGAACTCGTTTCGGTGTGTGTGTAATTCCAAAGAATCTTTGCTTTGTAACGAGGCCAGAAAAGCTAATTGCATGCATATGAAAGAGTTTTTAGTCTGGCCGTTATTATGAAAGAGCTGGGTCTATTTCCCGTTAATTCAACACGAAGATGTTTTGTTTTTGATACAGCCTTTGGCGCTACGTGTTTTGTTGCACGTGTCGTCACCATCTGTAGCTCTCTCCTTCGCAGAGGCCTTCAATGCGGTAGAGGGGGGTAATGGGATAAGGAATAGCGGTTTTCTTTATCGCAGTAGGTTGGGATAAGGAATGCGGTAGAGCTGGGTATTAGGAGAGAGGATCTGTCATGATCGGCCTACAGTGTATGTATGTATGCAGACTTCACCTCCCCCAACTCTTATATCAACACTTTAAACACGGAGCGATAGTATAAAAGGAGAACAGCCCCCCCCCCCCCCCCCGTTTTAAAACATGACGAGTTAGTGCACCTGACATCAAAAAAGTTTATTGTTTTATTTGGAAGAACTTTTAAAATGATAAAGTAACTTATTTTGAAGAGTTTCGTTTCTTCGCTTTCTTTTTGAGATATATCAGTTTGTTTGATATGCAAATGTCCGGAATTTACGTCATACATGCATAATGAGTTATCAGAGAATGTTATATATCTTTGCGTTCATCAAATAAAAATACTAAAGTGTGAATAACACGTGTGCGTGTTTCTCCCACAACACCAATCCTCTCAATTTTAAAGGATTTCGTTCGAGAATGAAAGAGATACACACATTTCTCCAATAAGTCATTATGCACGTGTGACGTAAATTCCGGACATTTGCATATCAAACAAACTGTTATATCTCCAAAAGAAAGCGAAGAAACGAAAATCGTCAAAAGAAGTTACTTTATCGTTTTAAAAGTTCTTCCAAATAAGACAATAAAAATTTTTGATGTCAGGTGCACTTTAACTAACGGTAAACAAAGCTAAAACCACTGATCTCAAAAATAGGACTGGATTGAGCTTTCTATTGTAGCTGATGAGCTAATTTTGAAGCTTGCATATTTGCATAGTGTATATTGACGAGAGATCGTTAGAAGATCCGAGTTTGCAAGTAAATCAAACTGTTAGGTTTAGTGTCTGGCTAACGTAGTTTCTTTGTTAATATTAAATGCATAAAGTCTTCAACCTAGTTTGACGTCTCATATTAGGCTTCTCTCACTGGATAGTTAGAGCCAACGGCGCACCGGCGGTCATTACTAAGGGACCAAAGTTGCGGTAAATCTGTAGGTGGGCCATGAATCGTTTTACCCAGTAATTTGTAAAATGTCTTCTGGTTCTCTTTATAGTAAAATTATTTTATTTTGTCGATGGTAAGAGCACATAATCCAACAAAAAACCTCCTAGGATCCTCAGTTGGTCCCTTAGTAATGGCGAACTTCCGGCTTCATTTGCTCGATCCAGTCTTCTTTCGAGATCAGCGGCTGGTCTGAGTCGTCTTCTGGACGATCTTTTTTAGTATCCGCGAGAGGTTGGACGAAATGAGAGATTGTCATGCCTGTATGATGAAATACATCATAGAACTGCTAACCCCAAAACAACTTAGATCCAAAACCTAACCCTACGTCTAATGAGTTTTCTAACCCCCGTCTAATGAGTTTTCTAACCCCCGCCTATTGGTTTTCTAATACTAACCTTAATACTAATAAAAGGATCACCTCAACTGCGAGTATTCATCTAGCCACGATCCTAAAACTATGGCCTTGATCCAAAGTTTTTTGTTTCCTTTTGTAATTCACAAAAGATCGATTTAGGAGCTATGGAACATTGTTGAACAATATTACTTATAAACGAGCACAAATTATCAATTATTTCAATTTTGAATCAATTATCAATAAGCCACATCAAAATGACGCGTTCTGCGTCGGGATAAAACTTATTTCAATTCATAACATCAGGCTAAAAGCACAATACATATTTGCATTTCTATTTACACTTGCAAATTCGTTATACTGAATTCCCCAGCCTGATGTTATGAATTGAAATAAGTTTTATCCCCGACGCAGAACACGTCATTTTGATGCACAGTCGACATTACGAACTGGCTTATTGGTCGATTTTGATTGCTTAACGGGCACAATTATTTGGCAACAATCCCATGATGCACATCGGTCATCAAACACATGTCTGCTGCACTACTTCAGTATTGACACCTACGATAGCCTCTAGCTAACACCCTCCCCCCCCCCCCCCCCGTAGGCAACTCTATGTCTTCCTAGTTGGAACGTTTTCAGTCTATAATGTTTTGGCAAAGACAAAGACCTTTAGTCTCCCTCGCAGCCGCTCTTAGTGTGTCAAGAGTGGCTGCGAGGGAGACTAAAATACCTCATGCTCTTATTTCTTTCTTTGGCTCGGCCAAAACATTATATAGACTGAAAACTTTGCAGCTAGTAAGACACAGAGTTGCCTGTGAAGGAGGCTAGGCTTCATCTTCACTTGGTTCCATGTGATAGTTTCCATGGTACTAAACGACTCGAAGGGATTTATGGATGACGATGGCCAGCCAAAGCTATATAGCATTCGATGGAGTCTTTAGTATATGGAGCTTTGGAGCCGTCTTGGTTGTTCACAGATAGTCGTTACATGGTGACATGATCACGCCACGTGATCACGCCAGTTGATGTGTCAAGAACTTTTTAATCAATTGGTCGAAAAACAACGTCTTAATTTTTTTTAGAAAATAACAAATATTAATTTTTATTTTCTGCTGACTGAGGAACGAAAGAATAAGAAAATGTTTTCTCACACACTGCTGGGGGGCGTTTATGGGTGGTGCAGGTTATGTAGAGCACAAGTCCCCACCACCCTTTGTGGGAATTAAGATGGCATTAAGGGCCTTGTTTGTTTGTTATGTTATGAGTGGTAGATCTGCAGTTAGTAATTTTGTATTTAGTTTTCTATAGTTGAACTGAAACTTTAACGAATGAGCAAAGGGCTTCAAATAACATGACTAGTTTTAAAAAGATTCTAAAGACAGATATATTTAAATTTAGGTAATTATTGACTGGGACTAGGTAATAAGTTTTTATTATAATATAGCTTAAATTATTCTTGTAAATACACGACCACATCAGTTCAGCTGTAATCTTATCGTGTTAAAATAAATGTTTTAGTAGTAGTAGTAGTAGTAAACAGTGGTAACAGTATCAGGTCTAACTGATAAAGCTGTACTAGTTATCTGTAGTTACATAATGGTTAAGCTTCCGGCTGATTGTTGCAACAGCTCCCAGCTGTGTGTGAGAAGGTGTTCTAAACATGTTTGACAACAAAAAATATGGAAAAAAGTTTCGTTTAAGAAGCACTTTAATCCTATATGTGCATATAACATTTTTGGCCGTTCGAGCTTTTCTTTTTTAGGTGCCTTTTCCGTTTACTTTTGAAATCTATAAGGTTATATTTAGGAAGTCTCACGACGAACGTTATTTTTACTTACATATATAGACCTCTTTCATAATAGTTGTCTAAATATCGATCTTTTATATGCATGCACATTAGCCTTTCTTGCCTCGTTACAAAGCAAAGATTCTTATAGAATATTCTTACAGACACACGAACGAGGTCAGAAAGGTAATTTAAATGAATATAAAATAATATTTAATTTGGGTGCCATTATGAAAGAGGTCTATATTTTTTGAAAGAAATTCAAGACTTCTGCTTTTAACACTGAAGAGTTATCCTGTATAAATTTTCATAATTTATTAATTATTTTATCTTCAATTTCTTCAAGAACTTTATGGTATACATAATGGTGGCAGCAATAGCACTCTTTGTCGAGATGACGTCAGTACCCATGTTTGTCCGCATTTACCAATAATTATTGCGGCCATAACAAAAGAAAATAGCTCATTTGCAATCATTTGTGAGTCAAATTTGGTTGGTTTGTCCGCATTTTGAGCAATTAATAGCAGCCAGATGCTACGCTATTCACATCAGCTGCGCAAAATGTAGTCTGCTCTTTAATTTAACCCCCTTCTCTCCCAACCAGGGGAGGAGCTTCCACGGAAAGACTGAAAACTGGTTCAGAAAACTGCATCACGTCAATCTCAAATGCTCCTATGAGGGCAATCTTCCTTCAATTTCCCCACGGTTTTAATGTGGTTATGTATTAACCGAGGTTAAACCAAAGGAGATATATAACGTAGCCTGACGTCACGCAGCGCAAGGGAAACCGGAAAGCGCAAGCCCACGCTAGCAAGCGAAGTCTAGGCCGACGAGATAAACGCTTGGAACGAAGCACATTCAAGCGAAATTCTCAACCTGATCCTACTCCAAGAAACTAGGACAACAGCATGCATCACCCAACCATCCAAACGGGTAAGTATAAATGTGGCACTGGTGATCACACACATGATCGACGTACGGTTTAAGCCCAGTAAAATGGTTGGTGAAAAATTAAAGAATATATAAAAATAGAACCCTTGCAGCTAGCCATGTGTCACCATGACAAGCTCAAGGGATTAATATGAAACAGTACAAGAATAGATCAATCAGATTTTGTTCGTCAAACACTTCATGTAATTTTCTCAGCATGAACAATAAACATTTGTTTAAGAGTAATTACATAGTGGGCTGTGCGTTTTTGCCGCCTCAACGCCACTTTCTGATTGGACAATGAAAGTGATCTGTGACATGCATGCATATGTTGGTTTATATAAGACCAGATGAAAAGATTACACTTAAATCTGTTTATATTCAGCTTCCTGCTCAAGTGTTCGGAATTCATTTTCCATGTTATTTGTTGCCGGTGTCCGGCGGATCGGAAAACATCAAATCCTTCTTTGATGGAATAACTCAGACTAACGTGATGAAACCGCAAGGTGAAAAAAGCTCAACACTCAGAATAGTTGCATTGTCTAGCTAGCTACAAAGGCCCAGCTTGAATCAACTGAAGGATATAGTACTCAATATACATCAGCTGGCATTTCATATTTCACTATATGAAGATCTTGCAAAAAGCACAACTCGCGACTAAATTGTGATATTCTATTCTATTTCTCATCTGGTTATTAATTTATATTTACTACACGATCGTTTGATAAAAGAGAATTGAGCAGTTGACATCTCATCAGTTTTATTATAAATTGTTAATTTAATATGGATGACAAAAGCCGTATATTCATGAGAGGTAATGTAAAGAACGCAAAAGCAGAGGAACTTCTGGCTCTTATCAAAGCTGAGAGAGAAGTGGAAGAAATTAGAACAAAGAACCAAGTACCAAGCACATTGACAAAGCGTCCACTTTTACCAGCTATCAAAGTTGAAGAGGAGGAGGAGGAGCATATAAATGAAATACATGATGGAGAATTAATACCAGAAACATTAACATCGTTTATACAGAATATCCCTGTGAAAAATACGAATTCGAAATTCGTTTTGCGTGATTGGGATTTCGAAGATCCCAATGTGACTAGTTCATCATGGAAGACACGTAACAACAGAAGACTGAGTAGTGAATCATTTGCAGTCATATCAAAAGATTATCTACCGCACAGTAACAGTGGCAGTTCACTCGAAATTGCACCAAAAAACTTACCCCCTTTATTAAGCAGAAGGTCGAGTAAGGAAAGATATGAAAGACCAGGATGTCCGGAGCCACCAATGACGCCACCTTTCGCCGAAATGAACTCACACGGAAAATGATGGAAGTAAAGGAAGAATATAATATATCTTTAGACCAAATATACTACCAAGTACCACAAAGAAAGCTTTTTAAAAGGATCTACTCACAGCGTTGTTAGAAACCTAGACTGCGGCAGGCTGTTGGAAATCGCGGCACAAGTCCGCTGATAGTGACTGAAAATTCAACCGATAAGGTTTTGATTTTAAGACAGTTGTTTCGCAGGATTATGTGTTGCTTATTAACTTCTACTCGAAATCGAAATGGTTGTAAAAAAAGTGTTGTAAAAAAAATGAGCAAGTTATGAACAAGGTGTCCATGTTTTCATGCACCTGCATTTGTTTGTACTCTCCCGACGTCGACAATGGCGGAACGCACGCAGGAAATACGATTTGTCAATTAACCATAAGATGCTTCATGGGTTGCTCTATCAACAAATTAAATTCACCAGCTAGGTGTGAACAATTGGCACACAGCAAGTAACATAATGATTTTGAACCGACACCGACACCGCCACCAGAACTTTTGCTGCCACATTGCCTATAATTATACTGTACAAGTGTCAGAATATATACACTGCTGCTATAGTGATAGCCTAATGCGACACTGGCTGCTACAGTGAATGTGACAGCGCTTGGAGTAGACAGACGATACATGGACGATCGTCAAGCTCATTCTCAGAAAAATAATTCTGAGTCCCGGACAGGTGAATCGAACTTGTAACCTTATGATTGCCAGTGAGACGCTCTAACCACTTGAGCTAGTGAGATTCAGATGGAGAGCGAAGGTTATAATGTATGTACTGCCTGTCCGGGACTCATTTTTCTGAGTATATGAGCTTGACGATCGTCCATGATAATTTGAACTTTAGTGACCATAATGACCTTTAATTAAAATGGAAGGGACTCATAAGATAAAAACACACCAAATAGAAACGAACTCCAAAAGGTCGGTCGGTATACTCTGCCGAAAGTGTGTAGGATGGTCTAAGATTTCAAGGTTCTTACACCTCAAAGCGTTATTCCTCCGAAACGTTATTCCTCCTAAACGTTAGTCCTCTTGCCTTTCGACAACACACAGTACAACACCAACCTTTTAGAGTTCTCAATTTCTATTGCTCATAGGAGTACAACACCAACCTTTTAGAGTTCTCAATTTCTATTGCTCATATAGGAGTACAACACCAACCTTTTAGAGTTCTCAATTTCTATTGCTCATAGGAACTTGAATGTATAGTATATCATTTATAGTTTATTAGCTTGGTCAGAGTAAAGAGAAAAAAGCTACAGAAGGTTTTAAATTACAGTTATACTAAATGGCAAGGTGAGCCCAGTAGGAGATCATATTAGCACAATCATTCAGTACCCGACATCGAGTGTCAGCTAACTACGGCGTTAATTTGTTTTTGCGGAAGTCGTGTGATTCCGGAGGCGTCATTTCACAAGTTGAAACTGCCGATGAGACGCTCTAACCATTGGGATACCGAGACTCACATGGAGAGCGAAGGTTACAATGATATATACTAGTTCATTTTTCATTAAGAATCTTATCGTTTTTCTTGATCATACTGATACAGAATCATTTTTCTGATATGAGCTTGATGTCGTTGATGATCGTCTTCATGGTCCGGGGATTTCAATTGACTATCGTGCATTACATGTGCGAAATTACATCCCCGCAAATAGTGTGGATTGCGGATTTATCCAATATTTTGTTCTGGTTATTTAGTTCGGATCTTGGATCGCTATGGCGGTCAACATTGTATTGTATGCTCTAAAATCTGCTCTAAAATCAACAGAAGCCAGGGGCTCTATGGAAGCTTTTCAAAGTTGTGAGTGTCCTGCGTCTCACAGAATCCCATAAACAGCATCACGCCCTTCAGAGAATATAATAGACTAGAAGTTACTATCGCAAGGGAAGTGCTGCCTCGAAATCCAAGGCAGTCGTGAATAGATAACTATATATACTAACATACAAGATAACATCACGTCAATCAATCTCAGAGCAGTCATGGTGCTCCAAATAGAAGACTTCGTATGCGAGTGACGTAGCTTACTGAAGTTTGCGTTTAGCTTCACTGGTGGGTAAACATACCAACAACACTTGCAGAGGGCCTTCACATTCCCATAAAGCCCACGAACAAGTGTTGCCATTCCACAAAGTTTATTTCCGACTTCACAAACATAGTGAGCTGCATGGTGCAAATTTGCGTCACAATACTTATGTATAAAAAACTGAAAATATGTACTTCGCGTTAACAACACCAATTATCAATTTGTTTAACTGAATTTGCTAAAATATTATCCAGAGAGTCCGCTGCTTCCTTCTTCGTTCTAACGTTGACCTCCTCGCAGCGCGTTGCGAGCACGTTCTTTGGGAGGACTGGATGGGTAAGGTACTACCTACAGGAACAAGGTATATGATTGGTTCTCTGCGACATTGCATTTTCTTCCGTTTTAGTTCGTAAACTCTTCATTTCTTCAGTGATTAGTCATGGAGGTTTAGGTTAGGGTTAGGGTTAGGGTTAGTATCAGGGTTAACGTTAGGGTTATGGTTCTGATATGAAAATATGCATGATGCACGTGCTAATTTATGTACGAAATTCAAAGGAAAAACTGCGGTGATGCGGTGCAGAGAACCAATCATACAGCTCGTTCCTGTAGGTACGACATGACCCGACTGGATGAGAGGCTAATTTGGCTATCAAAATGTATCGGATCGTTTTAGCCTGCGTCGCATCCGATGTTTCAAAAGGCAGGATGCGACGCAGGTAGATCGTTTCGGGTCGCTGGAATTACGCACTTCTATTCACCACCTCCCGTCCCCCATGATTTATTGCATCACTGACGTATTGACGACGTATTACTGAAACTTCAAAGCAGAACACTACCAAGTTTAATTTTCCAACTTTTATTTTTATTTCCGTATAATATCTGGTTTAGAATAATAAATTACATAGTTATTGGTGAAAACACCACATTAAGACCACAGTAAGAGTGCCGAATTTGTTCTTTCAAAAAAGGCCATTGATTCAAAAGAGACCATTATTTCACAATACATGCCTAGCAGTTCTAAAGAGCAATGTGTAGATCGAGTATTTAAAATACCACTAGTGCTAATTTTGCCAATGTTTTCCACCCAATACTTCAACAATTTATACCTGGCATTACACAGGCAGTTAGTCTACAACGACATAAACATCAGATACAACCTCTTTCTGAAGGATGATCTTAAGTGACATTGCCTTGAGTCTAAATATTTGAGATCAGGACTTGCGAAATGATTTTAAAATGGGATATATGTTTTCAAATGCATCGTAAATCTCTTGTCTTTCTTTTGCTCCTAAAAAGAAAATTATACAAGATATATTGTATAAAGTAAATGGTTTGAACCTGGGAGTATCATTAGATTATTGTCCAGGTTGTTGTAGTCTTGAGAAAGACTATTGTTGGTGACTGACGGTTCGACGGCCTCAACGGTGAGGATGGCCACCGCTGAGGCCGTCGAAACGTCAGTCACCAACAATAGTCTTTCTCAAGACTATAACAACCTGGATAAAGAACACATATTTGACATGCACCATACCTGTAAGTACCACTTTCCCAGAAACGAAAATTAACAACACAATTCGAGGTTTCACCATGCGGTATATCAAACCAGGAAATAACTCTGGTTCATAACTAAAGAAATATGAAAAACAAAGGTTTTCCTTCAGCAGAAAGATAAACCAGAGACCACATATAGACCATTCTATACCATAAAGACTCCAGCCAAAATACAAATGTAGTTCATATGAAAGATCCTATCAATTTAGTTAAGAAGATATGGCTAGTTGAAGTTGAAAATTTGAGGATTTTGATGCCATATTGGTTTTGAAAATATGACGTCATTGAGCGCTTCTTTATTGGCACTCATGGAGTTGTTTGGATAGCGATCACATAGTGATAGCTGTTGTGAATGCTCTTTGGACAAAAATTAGTCGAAATAAACTATTTAGTTCTTCATGCAGGAAAGTAGAGGAGCTTGTTAGGCATAATACGAGATAGCATGGGTCAGTGACATCATATTTGAGAAACAAATATGGTGTCGAAATTAGAAAAACTCTCCAACTTGCTAAAACCTTGGAAATAAACTAAAGTTAGTCAGATATTTCATATGAACTACATTTGTATTTTGGCTGCAGTATCCCTTTAACTTTACCTTGAGAACTGAGCATGTGCCAGTACCAGTCCCTCTAATCTGATAGGAAATTTCACATCACAACTTCCAACCATATTTTGAATTTTAAATTCTGTGAATTTTGCCTAAAGTAGAAAAGGATGGTAAAAATCACCTCATACAAATTTATAACTCATAAATATCTAATTGTTAAGGTGGCCTCCTACTGTTTCTTGAAAGGTGGCAAAAATGCAAATTTCAATCTCGAAAAGTGCCCATGGATATTTCGGAAAAGATTGAAACTAAAGCTATGCATAGAATAACTTTCAGGGCATCAAATACTATTAATGGCTAAAGTGATTCATCTGTTGCTATGACAACAGTGACGTTTCAAAATGGCCGATAATGAACATTTAATCTAATTTATTTAGCTAAAATAATTGGATCCACAGAATTTTTTTTAAATTTGCCTATTTATTAATTAAACTAAAAGAAATGTTTAAATGCAAAAATCAATAAATTAGATTAAATGTTCATTATCGGCCATTTTGAAACGTCACTGTTGTCATAGCAACAGATGAAACACTTTAGCCATTAATAGTATTTGATGCCCTGAAAGTTATTATATGCATAGCTTTAGTTTCAATCTTTTCCGAAATATCCATGGGCACTTTTCGAGATTGAAATTTGCATTTTTGCCATCTTTCAAGAAACAGTAGGCAGCCACCTTAAATAGGAAATAAGTAATTCACAACAGGTAAAACAAGATTGATGGCAAACCAAAGTGGTGGTTTTTGCAGTTTAAAATAATGAAAAACGTACTGGAAAATCCAACTTCTGAACAACACGAGCATACTTCCGAGCAGCTAGTCTTGAAAGATCTTCACTAAAATAAGAAAAAGCAATCTTTTATACCGAAACCACCTCACCCTAGAGTAGCAGTATGACGATGTAATTATTCAATATGTTTTCTCTTTGATTTATTGTACCTTTTTGCTCCTGTACACACCATTTTACCAGAACTAAATATCAATGCTGTGGTTCTTGGATCTCTAATTCTCATTATAACAGCAGCAAATCTCTGGAAAAAATCACAGTAAATTTAGCAAAGAACAAATACATAAAACACAATTATAAATAATAAAATATCAAGGTTGTACACGATAAAAACCACTGTTTCAAATATGTATATCATCGCAATGGAGGAACCAGGTGGGAATCGTAGTCTATTTAGGAATATTATTGCCCAGCAAATAGCTTTAAAGTGCCTATAACGTCTATGGGGGATTTAACATGTTTGTAATCTATGGATTCTCCTGAGATAAATTGTAATATATCTTGTCAGATGAAAATTTCATCTTCATAGATTTTTTTTAGTTGACGGAAGTGATGTCATAGTAGGCATCTGTCTACATGAAAACCTCTTTACAGATGCCCGCTATGACATCACTTCCGTCCAGGCGCGGATCTAGAAGTTAGTCGCATAAATTAGATTTAGAATTTGCAATTCAAAATACCTGTGAATAACAATCCTATTGGACAGGTTTTTGTTCTGAATTATTCTTAATAAAAGCATAACCAATAGGGTTGTTCATGAACTGTCTAATTTATGCAACTAACTTCTAGATCCGCGCCTGCTTCCGTCAACTTTAACAGCAAAAAAAGTCTATGAAGATGAAATTTTCAGCTGACAAGATATATTACAATTTATCTCAGGAGAATCCATAGATTACAAATATGTTAAATCCCCACAGACGTTATATGCACTTTAAAAGAGCCATAACAACATAATTTTGAAAAGAAAATTTTTTAATACTAACGTTTCGTGACTAAACGCGTAACATCATCAGAGTGACAAATTACAATAAATGAAGGAGGCATATATAGCTAAACTGTTACATAAATAGAAAGTGATAAAATGTTACAAAGGAAATAAAAAGCGAGACGACGGAAGAACAAAGGACGTCTCATCACAGATTAACACACCATGGAAAAAATTACAATTTTTCTTTTCAAAATTATGTTGTTATGGCTCTTTTTAAAGCTATTTGTTGAGCATTAATATTCCTAAATATGTATATATATTATAATATTAATATTAATAAATAGAGTTTACCACACCTTTGGATTGTATTCAGCATTCCTAGCATGCAAAGCAATCTTTTTTAGATCTAACTTGCAACCAAGATTTACCGTGGATACAATATTTCTATGAAACAAATCATAAGCAAGACAATCAGTGAAGATTACTAAGCACAGAGGAGATGTGATCTGATTTTGTAACCCTCGCTGTAAAATAAATACTTACTGTAACTGTGGAAGAATTCCTGATGCTTCAGCTGTCATTGGTGTCATTGGTGTTAATGGTGTCATAGGTCCTAGTGGAGTCATTGGTCCTGGAGTCATTGGGTTGGTTGGAAAAGGTGACAACCCACTTTGTAAAGACGATGTGGATTGAACACTTGCAGGATACAGGAGAGAAGTCTTGGGAGAAAAACAATGTATATATTAATAGGAGGAGACATACTTACTTGAGCTTGAGTTGTATA
This sequence comes from Chrysogorgia sp. JL179-B06, assembly GCA_035772405.1. Classification (NCBI taxonomy): domain Eukaryota; kingdom Metazoa; phylum Cnidaria; class Anthozoa; order Scleralcyonacea; family Chrysogorgiidae; genus Chrysogorgia; species Chrysogorgia sp. JL179-B06. Next base: position 497,010 of record JAYKKM010000466.1, on the reverse strand, counting down.
TGAGCTCATATACAGTGAGAATGAATGGTATAATTGTTTTATAATACATGCACTCATGGTATGGTATTTTTAGGTATTTGTTTGTGTTGTTTTATAAAACAGATTACATTTACAGATAGCCGATTTCTCACTCATTTACTTTAGTAAAACATTCCACCATTTTGGTTTTTTTCCATTACTAATAGCTTGATATGATCTTATTGCTTGTGGATGTCTATAATTTACAAATATGGAGAACTAATATACTGAACAGCTATGAAGAAAGGCTAAAGCAGATTCCCCTGGCCTGATTTTTTAATCAATTTTGTAACCATTCTTTTCAATTACCTCGATGTATTTTTAACTATGAAAGCTAGAAAAAGTATTAAGTTAAACAGTTTTAGCTTCATTAAACTTACAGACCGCTGTTAGCACTTCTAAGTTTTAGTTATTATAAAAGCAAAGTCAAGACTTGATAAATGATCTCATTATAAATAATTTCACGATACAGACCTGCCTTCTCATCGGCCCTGGACTGTCTTCATCACCCTGATCCATTCGCTCCATGATTTATAAAAGTATTACGCAGATTTCTCAAGATCTATTCAATGTATTCAGTATCAAACCAACTTCAAACTGCAGACTTCTTCCCTATTTATGTCGTTTCGACGACGTTCGTCTTCCGTGGTGCTCTCGTACAAGATTCGCCAAGTATCGGAATTATAAAATTTGAACTATTTCTCGTATTAATTCTAAAATCAACACCTATTTGATTTTATAAACTGATAATAATAAAAATTATTACGTTTTTGCGATGATTTAGTGCTTATGTTCTTGGAAATGGCGAAAAATGTTTACTGTAGATGGGAATCGTATGTTGTCGGAAATTGTCGACAGTAGGTGTTATGACCATGGTAATATGACTTTATAAGTAAAGTCAGATAATGGCGGTTGCTCAAGGTTAGTTGAGTAGTTTGTACAGGCGTACTTTTAAGTATAATAAACTCCCTATATTCAGCGTAAATCAGGTGATTACTCTGGCAATTTCCAGTACTCTGAGAAGCGGCCTTCCCTCTTGTGTGATGACAACAATTATAAACAGCAACAACACAAGTGCATGTGAAAGATATTAAAAAGACTATAGTATAGTATAGTAGAAATTCAAAACAATGACGGGTGTAATTGGCTTCAGGACATGGCCTCTGGGAGCAATCCTAATTTAAAGATTGACAAATATTGAAGCCACCATAAACCATCTATCATCCAATTTTAATGTGACAGATTTTTGTTATCAATATATTTTTAATTAGCTTTGTAGATTGTTTTATCTATCAAAATAGGGCTAAGGGAAAATTGTTTGTAAAATCCAAATAGATCAGTCATTTTGCAAGAGTATTGCAATTTTGTAAAAGTTGGTGGGTGTGCCACTTTCCCCCCCCCCCCCCCCCCCCCCCCCCCCATACCCCATGCTACGGCCTGTTGTCAAAAGATGTTAAAAATGATCACTCGATAATCTTGCTTCATTATCATGTTTTGTTGTTAACTTTGTAGAAAATGTCGATGAGGCAATTTCAAAACAAGTGGAAAAAATACAAAAAGAGGTTGTTTTAACTTATCTCTTACGCAGGTTACCAGTAAATTGTTCATAATTTTGATTTTTTCCCTAATAATTTATTTCTTAGATAGCTGGTAAACAACTACTTGTAGGGGAAAAAGAAAATATTTTGTCACTTCTTAAGTTATATCAAGATGATGATACAATTTATCAAGATAAAATCAAGGTATTTCTCCATAGCAAAGATTTATTTATCAAGATAAAAGGAAGCATAGAAATACACAGACTGCATTTTGATAGAGTCATTCCAGAAAATATCCATACTCCCCCATGGAGGAAATGGCAAATTGACCTCCCTTGTTTTCGGACATCCTACAATACTTTAAAGTGCCTATAACGTCTGTGGGGATTTAACATATTTGTAATCTATAGATTCTCCTGAGATAAATTGTAATATATCTTGTCAGCTGAAAATGTCATCTTCATAGACTTTTTTGCTGTTAAAGTTGACGGAAATGACGTCAAATCGGGCATCTGTAAAGAGGTTTTCATGTAGACAGATTCCCGATTTGACGTCATTTCCGTCAACTTTAACAGCAAAAAAGTCTATGAAGATGAAATTTTCAGCTGACAAGATATATTACAATTTATCTCAGGATAATCCATAGATTACAAATATGTTAAATTCCCACAGGCGTTATAGGCACTTTAAGCAAATCTGTAGTTAATAATTTTACTCCCTTCCCTTCGGACAGAACAAATTTCCTCCGTGAGCAGAGCATGGATCTTTTCTGGGATGACCCATGTCATAAAATTTTAGTTGTTTAAAAAACTGAAACTGTCATTGTTTATATATTTCAGGACCTGGGTAAAAAGTATTCTCATGTCAGAACAACAAGGGCAGATGGAAATTGTTTTTTCCGAGCATTTGGATTTAGTTATTTAGAATACTTGTTGAGTGATGAAACAGAATATGATAGGTATGGTATAGACCGATTGCAAATATATGGCGACGATGTCATGAAAACAAGGCTTTTCGGTGGTTACTGTTGCTAGGGCCCAAATCATGTTAGTTGATTGGATCACAATTGTTAGACCAAAAACAACAGCCAATCAATCAACGTGATTCGGGTTCAAGTAACGGTAACCACCGAAAAGCCTCCTTTTCATGACATCGCCGCTATATTTGCAATCGGTCAATTTAGTAGCATGTGCAGTGATTAACATCATAGGATTGGGTCAACACTTTTTGATCAATTTTGAAATATTATACAGAAAATAAAATGAATGAATTATGAAAACAGCATGTATGAATTATACAACCTGACTTCCTTTGCACAATACATGGATGATTGTTAAGTTCACACCCATAACCTTCTGATTGCCGGTAAGACGCTCTATATAACCATTGAGTTACCAAGACTCAGATGGAGAGTGAAGGTTTATTTTATTTTATTTTATTGGAATTGCCACTGGTAAATTACAAGAATGATAACAGAAAAAACAATGTCAAACTGTTCTCCATGTTCTGGGGTCATCCGCGTCATAGGGCCCCTCCACTGCTGCAATGTAGCATTGCAACATCTCGATTGATAGGTTGTTCCACGTTCTGCACGCTCTTACAAAAAAGGACCACTAAAAAGTTAGTGTTTTACATCTTCACAGGTGGAAATGTAGAAGCTTAGGTTACAATGATGTACTTGTTCGATTGATATATTACTGCCAATGTGGCAGTCACTATATATCAGTATAATGCTTAGGTGCGCATATATATATATATATATATAACAATACAACTTATTTTGTTGTAGATTTAAGAGTTTTGTGGCTAACAGTAAAGATGAATTGGTTTCCTTAGGATTTCCATCATTTACAGTAGAAGACTTTCATGATACTGTGAGTTGAGGACAGGGGAAAGATCAAATGAAATGTTTTCCATTCTATAATCACACCAGCATATTTATTGTTTTTTCTTTCTTAATTTAGTTTATGGAGCTTGTTGATAAGGTTGGCCAGAAAATAAGTATTGAAGAACTTTTACAGGTACATGTATCTACAAAACAACTACATCACGTATTAGCTATTTCAGTTTGCAATATTTATTATACAATCCAAATTGCTTTCTTAATTAGGCATTCCAAGATGAGGGAATATCAAATTACATTGTAGTTTATTTAAGATTATTAACATCAGCACATCTACAAAAGAAGGAGGATTTCTTTGGGAATTTTTTAGAAGGATGGCAAACTATGAAAGATTTCTGTAGTCAGGTGCGTAATTGGTTCAAAATGTTAGTCTAGCTCCAACACATTCTTTTGGCAGTTACACCAAACGTTTAGAGTAATAAAATTCATATTAATTGTCCAACCTACTTATTTATTTTTAGGAGGTAGAGCCAATGGCAAGAGAAAGTGACAATATTCACATGATTGCATTAGCAGATGCAACAGGAGTATGCATTAGAGTCAAGCACTTGGATAGAAGTGGTGATACCACTGTCAACCATCATGATTTTCCTGATGATGGATCAGAGAGAATGATTCACCTCTTGTATAAACCTGGACATTATGATATTTTGTATAAAAAAACATAAAAAGTTATTAAAAATGTGTTAAATATTTTTATTCAGGTATACTATTACATATAGCTCTGGCATGGAATGTGTGAAAGAAACAACTAGTTATTATTTGTATATATATATATATATATATATATATATATATATATATATATATATATATATATATACGTGTAGGTTTGGTCTACGAAATGCAAAGAGTGCTCAACAACATATAGTTAGAGCAAATAATAGATTTTCGCTTACCTCAAAACTGGTCTGCTACAACTTGTTTCATCTGTAAAAGAATCTTCTGCCTGAAGATTCTTTTACAGATGAAACAAGTTGTAGCAGACCAGTTTTGAGGTAAGCGAAAATCTATATATATATATATATATATATATATATATATAGGTAATATTTGGCATTTCACTCGATCAAACTACATGTTGAAAGGATTTATGGTGAAGGAAAATTTCGAGTGTTGGAATACGTACATACATATGTATTCCAACACTCGAAATTTTCCTTCACCATAAATACATATGTATTCCAACACTCGAAATTTTCCTTCACCATAAATCCTTTCAATATATATATAAATATAGTGTGTGTGTGTACTGTACTTGAAGTTGTTGAGTGTCATAGAGAGAAACTCGAATTTCTCATTATGTGACTTAGTTCTAACATTGTTCTTCTAAACTAACGTTTATTACTAAAATCTTACTAGCAGTCTATAATGCAAATGCTGCATGCTGGTTGGCTACGCTACTCACCATCTAATAAGCCAGGTTGTTAATGTCGACTGCGCATCAAAATGACAAGTTCTGCGTCGGGATAAAATTTATTTCAATTCATAACATCAGGCTAAAACCACAATAGACTTTTGCATTTCTATTTACACTTGCAAATTCGTTACACTGAATTCCCCAGCCTGATGTTATTAATTAAAATAAGTTTTATCCTGATGCAGAACGCATCAAATGTTGATGCGCAGTCGACATTACAAACTGGCTTATTGTCAATAGACATTGAGTAGTGACAAATGACTAGATAAGGCCAAGTTTTCACAAAAAAACAATTTTGTTTTTCAAAATAATGCCCTTGTTATAACTATCACCTCATAGAAATTTTGATCTCATAATTGTTAATACACTGGCTATTAATATTTGTTGCACAGGAATTTCTTGAATGCCTAAAATGACAATTACAATATTATGATGATAAAAATACAAATAAATATAATGCTAGTGAAAACCATATATTTATGTGGTGCTATGCAGTGTAGTTTGCTGTGCCATGTGCAGTACAGTGTTGTGTGCAGTGTGCAGTACAGTGTGTAGTGTAGTGTGCTGTGCCATGTAGTTTCCTGTGCAGTATAGTTTGCTAGCTGTGCTGTGTGATGCAGGGCCGTAGCACGACAAAGGCAATTGGGGGGCAGTAGTGTCACTGCACTGCTGGGGGCGTTCGGGGGCATGTCCGCTGGAAAAAATTTTGAAATAATGATCTCTTAATAGGCTTTCCTGACTTCTGAGAGTAATTTCCAGCAAGTTTAAACGGATTTAAACTGGCATGAAATTGCCAGAGCAAATTATTGGGGGGGGGGGGCGGCCCCCCACCCGGCCTCACCCCTGCTACGGCCTTGTGATGTGCAGTGCTGTGTACAGTTACAGTGTAGTGTGCTGTGCCGTGTAGTTTGCTGTGCAGTAGTGTGCAGTGCCATGTGTGTGCAGTGTAGTGTGTGCTGTGCAGTGTAGTGTGCTGTGCCGTGTAGTGTGCTGTGCTGTGCATTGCTGTGCTGTGCAGTAGTGTACACATGTGTGGTACTAACTGGTGTAATGTAGTAGTGTACTGTATTGTAATTTATATAAAATGTCATAAACAGTAATGTATTATAGATAAACATTATAATATAATATTACAAAACTTGAAAGGGTTTTATTGAAGGTTTTATTAGTACTGTAGTGTACTCTTGTATTTTGCTGGGTCGTCATCAGTGACAAACCGAAGTCATCTCGTTTCACGAATTCATTTCTTGTGAAATATTGGTGCTTTCTCGATATATTGTTCAACTGAAAAAAAACCTAAATGCTAACTCAAATACTAACCCGAAAATTAACGCTTTTACCCACTAATAGTCTAATAATAACCCTAAAACTAGTAATAAAACTTTTAATACATAAAAGCCGAAAAATTGACTCGAATACTTCCGCTCAACAGATGAACTGTCAATCAAAACCCTTTCAACCAATAGGAATCGTCGTTAACATCGTAATAAACAAAGTCGATAAAATCACGGCCGGTTCACAATTTTTTTAGTATTTTAATTATTTTTTAAATGTGTTAACTTGCAGTTTTATTTTAAATAATTGCCATTATATTGGAACATATGCTTGTGGTTATTTGTTAAAAAAAATTAATTAAAATTGCACTGAAAATAGTTGGTAAAAATGTCCCTCAATCTAGCCTCATCCTGCGGTAGCCACCAGACCTCATCTCATTCAAAATCGCTTTCGCGCGCCATGTCATAGAAGACGAATCTAGCCGAAGGTCCGGAGTACATAATGTGTGAACGGAGAAGTATTTTACTGGTTTTTTGGAAAGGAAAATAATGCATATCTTGTGTAATACATTTCAAGTATTCAGCTGATGAGATCTCCACATATTTGACAACATTTAGCTACAAATTTTGCCGGGAGATTTTAAAAACTTTTTCATCCAGTGAGTTTGGTTAACTTTGCTGATGCCACTTCTAAACCGAAAACCATTCAGTACGGATCCACCGCCGTCTGATTTAGACGAAAACGAGAAAATATTCATTTGCCGGCAAACCAACGAAGTTTATCGTGATTATGAGTGAGTATTTGGGTGTATTTTACCATCATTTGTACATCCGGTAAACTATTATTGCGTTATGGTTGTGTTGTCCCCTCGTGCTTGTCCAATGCTCTGATATCCAATGTCGTCTTCGCTTTATAGATCTTTCTTCAAAAGGACAATCTTGTGTAATAGTTTAGTATGGAGTTGTGGGATTACTTCTAAATATGGATTGACGTATGAAGAGGCGTTGGAGTCAGAAAAAGAGGCCAAGAAAGCCGTCCAACTTGTCCCCATACCAATCCAACAAGGAGTGATAACACTTGTTCATTACACCCGACACAGTCGTTTGGATAATTTATGCGATGAGGTTCACAACTATATTCGTGATCGATATCAAGAAGGAGAAGAAGTTGATGTAAAATATAAAGGAGAAAAGTAAGTCTCTATTTAAAGACCTGGAGTTTACCACCTCTGACGTAGAACACGTTAGAAATGGGGATAGGGTTGGGAAAGTTGGAGAGAAAGGTCCAAGTGAATTGAGGATGCAAAATGGCGGAACAATTTCAATGATATTCCGTCGTTTCAGAGCATAAAAGAAGTTTTTGTTACTTTTTTCTAATATTTTTATGCAGGATTAATGTGATTCTATAGAAATTAGGAGGGGCTTGTGTGTCAATCTTTCATATTTCACTTTTATAGTTTTTAACCAAAGGTTTTTCACCATAACACTGCAAATGGTAGCTTTTGTGTTGTCAGCCATCTTGTTTCTGATGGTGAGGTAGTTTGGGTAAAGGGATGCCACCATGTTGGCTTGTGTTGACAATGATTAATTTAATACTTAATTAATGTTAATCTTATAATTATATCAACTTTCCAATATAGCTTAAATTAAATTAATATTTGTTTTTTATGGGAAGTAGATACAGGTCCGTCAATTTTAGGGATATGTAGGATTAGGAATAGGGATATTTAGGGTTAGAATTAGGATTTAGGGTTTATCTTCTCACAATTGCGTTTACAGTAGAACCTGAGTTTTACGACCACCCCTGTTGCCAAGCAAAAGTGGTCGTAATCGACAGGTGGTCATAAATGGCAGTTAGTGATGTGACGTCATGCAAGTAATATTGGAAGATGCTATTATGTTTAATATTACGATTATATTCAGTGTTCGCCAGTCGACTAAAATATCGCAACCAGAAAAATTTCGGATTAAAGGAAAATTTGAACAGAGCTTGCTGGGCGGGCTATATGTGCGCCGTGAAAGAAAACCCAATTACGAACCTCACCCGCTAGGTTTTCGAACATTTTCAAGCGTTGTACTATAAACGTAAAAGCTCATACGATATATTAAATCAAAGATCGTTTAATGGTCTACAACATACGTAAATTATGTTAAGCTTTATGTTGTATTAGCAAAGTTATTTGCGATCTCGCACTACAAAATTTAACCCGGACAAGATTACAGCAACAAACAAATATTAGTCCGAGCTGGTCACATTTGGCAGGTAGTCGCTAATTGCAGGTACATTTTATCTAAAAATCGTCCATTCCAGAAAAATTGGTCGTAAACGACAGGTGGTTGTAAAACACGGGGACGTAAAACTCGGGTTCTACTGTATATGTTTATATAGTGATGTCGGACCAGGAGCGTCCGGTGTTGGTGCTGTATCCACAGCGATTTTTTATATCATATTTAATTTTACTGGCATGGCAATTATTAATTTTTGGGGGGTTAACAGGTTAGCATACGTTTAAAAGTACATCCCGAGAACAAATGTGTACAATGTACTATATGTTTCACTAGGTTTGCTGGTTATATTCACAAAGTTATTGAACCTAGCCCATTAACCAATGGATTTGGTTCAAATATCTCTTCTCCAACATCAAAAAATATCTCTTCACCAACATCAAAAAATATCTCTTCACCAACATCAAAAAATATCTCTTCTCCAACATCAAAAAATATCTCTTCACCAACATCAAAGCAAAAGATGGGTTCTCCTCGTACTAAGAATAAATCAGGCAGGAACAGTAATCTATCTTCACCCAACAAACCTGCTGGTGGTAGTAACCTTATTGTTCTTAGTGATGATCAAAACCAAGGCGACAAAGTTAATAAGGCTGCGTTACCATCTCCTGCTCAACCTACTTCAACTTGGCCAGATTCAAAACGTTATCAATATGAAGTGAAAATAAAAAGTAATACAAAGTTAAAAGATAAAATTCCAGAGTTTATTACAGTTAAATATTCTGAGATTAGGTAAGTATAGATATTGTCTTTATTTCTAAACTGGATAAATAAGTAATTCAGTTATATATAAAGTGTTTTGCAGGATAGGAAGCGTAGAAATACAAATTGAGTACTCTAAAAGTTTGAGTACTGCCAAAATAATGTGTAGGAGGTCTCTGAAATGAAACAGTGACTGTGGCACTATGTTGAGTGGAGGACATGCTGGTGAAGGTGAGAAGACAGAGGCTATGGTGGTTTGGGCACGTGAATTGGAGGGGTGATGACAACCCGGGAGAAGGGCAGTCGGCTGTCCATGGCAAAAGGAATTGATAAGGACCTGGCTGAACTAAACATCAGGGATGAGCAGGCGTATGATCAAGAAATCTGGAGAAGTCTGATACAATGACTTGGTGTACTCATTAACCATGTCTAACCTCAAAAATGGGAAAATATAGACATTAAACGAAGATAATGACGAGGTCTAACGTTTGGAGCAAAGGCCTTTTCTCTGACAAAGGGCCTTAATTTGCTCAAAATGTTATACCTACTGTACTACACACTATTTTGGCAGTACACCTTCTTTTAGAATAGTAACAGATAAAAAAGATAGTGTGGTAAAAGTTAGGGTAGGTAGGTCAGCATTAATACTTTTTTAAGAAATAATTTAGGCAAGCCATGGAATAGCCAACATTTTGTTTTTTCCACATTGTTGCAAATCAGCTACAGTAATTGAGTAGAATGGTGACAATTGCAAAGTCGGCATGTGGTGAGGGAGCTATTTATGTTAGCAATAATCAACAGTAAGTATTTCATTTGCCAAGGCCTTGTTTTATTTTATTCTTTCAGCCGTAAAAAGGGAACTTTCTCTCGTGACAAGCTTAGGCTTCTCTTAAGAGTATCATGTTGTCGAAGTACGCCACTTTCTGAGAATGGCTACTGGAAAGTTAAGGTGACTCCTTGATGTCTTCTTAAATATTTTTAAACAAAACTGACCTGAATGTATATAAATGGTCCAGAATATAGGTACTGTACACAAGGCAACTTATTAAATTAATAAATATTTCAGGATGAATATCGCAAGAAGTATGACTTGTCTCCAGATGTTGATTTAACATTTGCAAATATGCCAATCACGAAAAGATCCAAAAAGAGAAAAGGTGATGCCTTTTCACAAATGAATGGTAAAAGTGACTTGAAAAAGAGGAAAACAAGTAGTGAAGATAAAAGCAAAAAGGGAAAGGTAATTTAGAGCAAGTCCTGCATGGTGGCCCACCTTCACTAAATAATGAATCCCCCTTCACTTTTGAACTACCCACTATGAACATCCTCTGCCTATCAGGCTTTTACCCAGGCGGCCGTCCAGCCGTCCTATCGATGGTCACTTTTGAAAAATAAGATTTTTGGATGGTCACTTTTTGTGTGGACAGCCATGGATGGCCTAAGCAAAATATTTTCCTCAAACAACAACTTATAAGTTCCTCTCTTTGTGATGTTTCTTAATCTCTGTTACCACTAAGTTTGACAAGCTCACTACAGTATTTTTTCTTTTAATACAGTACAGTTCCAAGGTCCGAATTAGCAAATCGCAAATTGCGAAGCGATTTTGAAAATTTCGAAAATCTGCGAAGTGATTTTTCTGAGAATTGCGAAGTTGATTTTAAGTAACCAAGTTCACAAGTGATGTAAACGTCAATTATAGGACTTAATGATTTTACACTAAGTTGTAAGACGTTACGCAACGTTGCAAGACGCTACGCAACGTACGACACTACGTAAAGTTGTAAGACGTTACGCTACGTGGAAAGACGTTATGCTACGTTATAAGATGTTACGCTACGTTGTAAAACGTTACGCTACGTTGTAAGACGTTACGCTACGTTGTAAGACGTTACGCTACGTTGTAAGATGTTACGCTACGTTGTAAGACGTTACGCTACGTTATAAGACGTTACGCTACGTTGTAAGACGTTATGCTACGTTGTATGACGTTACGCTACGTTGTATAATACGTTGCGCTACGTTGTAAGACGTTACATTACGTTGTAAGATGTTACGCTACGTTGTATGACGTTACGCTACGTTGTATGACGTTACGCTACGTTATAAGACGTTACGCTACGTTGTAAGACGTTATGCTACGTTGTATGACGTTACGCTACGTTGTATGACGTTACGCTACGTTATAAGACGTTACGCTACGTTGTAAGACGTTACGCTACGTTATAAGACGTTACGCTACGTTGTAAGACGTTACGCTACGTTGTAAGACGTTACGCTACGTTAGAAGGCATTAAGCTACGTTGCAAGACGTTACTCTATGTTGTAAAACATTACGCAACGTTGTAAGACGCTACGCTACATTGTGACACTAAAGAAAAATGCGAAGCTGTTTTGGAGCGCTAATTCGGACCCTGAGTTCATTAATTGTTAATAACAAATTAGTTCAACACTTTGGCATTGACTAACATTACGATTCTAGAGCATTAGAATAATAACGTTCTCTTTTATACGGCCCTCAATGTCAAGGAAATGCATTCAGATATCTCATATTAGTCTCACATTGCTGCACCCCTACCAATGTTTGGGCGGCCAGTTTTGAAATCCTGGGTAAAAGCCTGCTGCCTACTAAACATCCACTTCCATCCACTATCCCCACCTTTTGACCCTGTGAAATATATTTCTAGCATTCTTTTTATTGTTTATATTTATGATGAATAGGATAAAAGTAAGAAAGAAACAGGTTTGAAGAAAATGTCTGCTGAGGAAATTGAAAAACTTAAGTTGGAGATGAAGATTCAACGAGAGAAGGAAAAAGAAGAAAGAAAACAAAAAAGAGATGTTGAAAGAGAGGTGAAGAAGAAAGAAAGAGACAAGGTGAGGAAGACGTTAAAAGAGATAATGTAACAGGGAGTAATTGTTTAAACAGAAAACAGTATATATATATATATATAATGTAGATACGGAAAGAGAGGCAAACAACTTCTTTACTTGTCCTTTACCGTATCTACATTCCATATTCTGGAGGTAACTGGGAATCCAATTCTGGATCCTTCTGCTGGAAATCGTCGTTGGTGGGTAAGCCACACCTTAATTTATATATATATATATATATATATATATATATATATATATATATATATATATATATATATAAGGTGAAGGAAAATTTCGAGTGTTAGAATACATACATTTTAAGACCAAACCGGGACCAGTTGCGAAAAATGCAACTTAGCGGCCTTCCGGTAGGAATTGAACCCGCGACCCTGCGATTGCTAGTGCAGCGCTCTGACCACTAAGCTACGGAAGCCGTTGCCGAGAGCCTAGTCACGAGTTCTGTATATATGGTGGTAATGCCGGGATAAGATTCTGGGTATATTATAGGTAATATTTGGCATTTCACTCGATCAAACTACATGTTGAAAGGATTTATGGTGAAGGAAAATTTCGAGTGTTAGAATACATACATTTTAAGACCAAACCGGGACCAGTTGCGAAAAATGCAACTTAGCGGCCTTCCGGTAGGAATTGAACCCGCGACCCTGCGATTGCTAGTGCAGCGCTCTGACCACTAAGCTACGGAAGCCGTTGCCGAGAGCCTAGTCACGAGTTCTGTATATATGGTGGTAATGCCGGGATAAGATTCTGGGTATATTATAGTATACCTATCTATATTATAGTATACCTATATATATCTATAATATACCCAGAATCTTATCCCGGCATTACCACCATATATACAGAACTCGTGACTAGGCTCTCGGCAACGGCTTCCGTAGCTTAGTGGTCAGAGCGCTGCACTAGCAATCGCAGGGTCGCGGGTTCAATTCCTACCGGAAGGCCGCTAAGTTGCATTTTTCGCAACTGGTCCCGGTTTGGTCTTAAAATGTATGTATTCTAACACTCGAAATTTTCCTTCACCATAAATCCTTTCAACATGTAGTTTGATCGAGTGAAATGCCAAATATTACCTATAATATACCCAGAATCTTATCCCGGCATTACCACCATATATACAGAACTCGTGACTAGACTCTCGGCAACGGCTTCCGTAGCTTAGTGGTCAGAGCGCTGCACTAGCAATCGCAGGGTCGCGGGTTCAATTCCTACCGGAAGGCCGCTAAGTTGCATTTTTCGCAACTGGTCCCGGTTTGGTCTTAAAATGTATGTATTCTAACACTCGAAATTTTCCTTCACCATAAATCCTTTCAACATGTAGTTTGATCGAGTGAAATGCCAAATATTACCTATATATATATATATATATATATATATATATATATATATATATAATATATATATATATATATATATATATATATATATATATATTATATATATATTATATATATATATATTATACATTGTATATATATTATATATAATATATATATATATATATATATATATATATATATATATATATATATATATATATATATATATATATATATATATATATATATATATATATATATATATATATATATATATATATATATATATATATATATATATATATTTATATATATATTTATATATATATATATATATATATATATATATATATATATATATATATATATATATATATATATATATATATATTATATATATATATATATATATATATATATATGAGAGTAGTAAAAAAGTAGTATTTCATTTCATCTCGTCTTACTCTGATGAAGGGCTCCGCTCGAAACGTCAGTATCTCGTCACTAAATTCTTGGCAGTTTACCACCTTTTCACTTTGCTATATATATATATGTGTGTGTGTGTGTGATGTTGATCGTCCAGGTTGTTGTAGTCTTGAGAAAGACTATTGTTAGTGACTGACATTTCAATGGCCTCAGCGGTGGTCACAAACACACTTTACTTGACTCTGAAGATGACCGCTGCTGAGGCCATCGAAATGTCAGTCACAAACAATAGTCTATCTCAAAACTACAACAACCTGGATGATCAACTTCACACATGATACTCCTAAGGTTCAAACTATGTGATAGACAGGTTGTTGTAGTCTTGAGAAAGACTATTGTTATTGACTAACATTTTCACAGTCTCAGCAGTGGTCATTGTCAGATATAAGTAAAGCATGTTTGTCAGGTTTGCCAATATATACAGTAGATATAATAGATGCAGTCTGTTTTAAAATATTATTCAATAATAGTAACGCATTGTCAATTATTCTGTTCATTTCTGTTTTCAGGCACGACAAGAAAAACAAGAAATACTGAAAGAACAGAGATTGTTCTTGTTGCATTGGTGTGTTCCACACGATGACCTTGACTTAGATGACCTAAAGGTTAGACTGTTACATTCATTTCCAGTACAAACAAATTTCCCATGTAAACTGTAGTTAAATTGAAATATCATGACAATTATTCGAAGATATATTTCGCACACTATACTTAAAGCTGTTTTTTCTAACCACAAAGGCTGTGTTTTAAAGTCATTTAAGCTTACTCTATACAGTGTTGAAATGTGCTTCTCAAACGAACCATTTTGAAGAGAAAATTATGCTGAAAGTTTGTGACTGTGAACCCAATTTATTGTAGTGTATAAAAGCATTTATTTTAATACGTTCATTTTTTTCTTTCTTAGGAACTGCCCACCCCTGTTCCAGTGCAATGCAAGTTCTCCGTAGATATGTTTGGACGTATTGTTATGCTTCTAGAATTTCTTCATACGTTTGGAGAGTTCTTTGAGATGAAGCAAGATTTCCCTGATGGTGTCTCCATAGGTAAATACAATATTCTTCAAAAGAGATGTGTTCTTAGTTTTAGTTGATGCAGGACAAGGCAGTGTAGAAATACAAATTGAAAACTCTAAAAGACAGTGTGTGTAGGAGGTTTAGGCCTAAAAAAAATGTTGTGGTTCCTATTTCATGTCCTGAAAAAAATAGGGTAGGTAGGACGAAAAAAATTTTTTTTTTGCAATTCATTTTATTTGTTGTTGATACCAGTCAGTGATTGTTGTGATGTTCACGATATAAATATTAACTGTGAATTAATTTTTACCTTTTTCTCTATATATAACAATATAAAATGCATGATTGGCCTGACAAATACTTAAATTTCATGTCATAAATTTCCTGTACCACTTACCAGTATAACAACACTTTTATTTATAATACTTCAATAAGTACTGTATACGTATAAAACACAACTTTGATTTTGAAATTAAATACGAAAAGTCCAACTTAAATTTCAACCATAAGAAGATTAATAAGATATTTAAAAGTGTCTATATACAGCAGTAAATCGTGAAATGTTTTATCATGAGGCACTGAAGCGAAAAATCTCTTTTGACTCATATTATTGTGCACACAAGGTGTTCGACAATTATCAATTATTGAATGAGGTTGAGCATGATATGAAGAATTATCAAGGCTGAATCCCCCATATAGCGTACAAAGGGATGCCGCCTCATTAAATATTCAGCGTGACTCACGTTTGACGCACAGCCGCCGTGGCGAATGCGTGACGAACGGAAGTAATTCGCATTACTTTCTCTATTTACTGTGCGTCACGCGTGAGTCATTTGCGCGTCATGGCGGATGTGCATCACGCATGAGTCACGCTGAATATTTAATGAGGCGGCATCCCTTTGTACGCTATGTAAGGGGGGGGGGGGTTACCTACTTACTAACCTTTTACAGATTTCGATTTGTTTGTGCATACTGTCCGTGCAGAGCATAAGTATAACAATAAAAAAGGGAAATATGTTTTGTGTTTATTTCACGGCGTCGATTTCTTTAGACTCAATTAACGCCTTTAATTCTCATCTTTCTCTCCATAGAAATGCTGGAAGAAGCCTTACAAGAACATGATGCTGAAGGAATCTTTTATGATATCCTAAAGTTTCTTTTGCAGTGTATCTTAAAAACACATGCTGAAGAAGAAGAGGAAGAAGGGTTGGATGACTCTGATGTTCAAGCTCATGATGAAAGTGGAAGAAAGGAGAGAAAGGAAGAAGAGAAGGAGGAAAAGGAAGAAGAGAGTGATTTGACACGACTTAAGAAAGCTGTCTCTTCTTCTGCGTCAATGGCGGCAGCATGGGCGCAACTTTACCAAGGAATGAACCTTCATGAGTTAACATTAGATCCATTTACGTGTTCAGAAATACTACGGTTACACATCTTGTCTTCTGGAGCTAGGCTAGGTAAGGCTTCGTGTGTTGTATCAGGCTTTCTTTTAGGTTCCTATAGGCTAGGTAAGGCTTTGTGTCATACTGTATAAGGCTTTATTTTAGGTTCCTAATATTGCGGTTACACATCTTGTCTTCTGGAGCTAGGCTAGGTAAGGCTTTGTGTGTTGTATCAGGCTTTCTTTTAGGTTCCTAATATCGAGCTATGTCAAACCCTGAATATCGTACGTTGTTGGTGGCGAGCTCTTGGGCGATCGATCATCCAACGCTTTTTTTAACAACTTTATTGGGGAAACTACTAACAAAAATACAATATAAACGATAACAATTAAATAACACACACAAAAGTAGGAAACCCAAGTGGGGAAAGCGCGAACGGGACAGTAGGACCCAATAATTGCATAAAACTAATCAACATTTCATTATAAAATCTATACTAGTATAACCAATAAAACAATTAACTCGAAAAAGAAAAGTCTTAAGTGCTGACTTAAACAGTCAGTGTTTCTAATTTGCGTCTGTAACGAAGTCCAGAGTTTTGCAGCGGTTAAATGGTGAGAAATGAGTGGTCAAATGCGGAGTTGAGCTGGTTTTCCACCAGGCGAATGGATTAATTGCAGCCGAGCGTTCATAAGGCAATAGAAAAAGTCGCGCGGAACAGATTCACCCCCCCCCTGACTTTCGCTTCTCCAGCTTTTTCTGGGGACCTCCAGAAAACCGCACTTTCCGTCACCCACAATTTATCCACAAAGATTTGCGTGACTTATTAATCCAGAGTTACCTGATTAATAGTGCATTTTTCGTCTTGTTTGTCTACCAGTTAAATAAAGAAAACAAGAGAGAGAATCTTTTCCCTTTTTTTAAAAAATAATCCTCTGTTTTGATATAGTTTGCGGGACAGATGGTGACCTGTACCGCTGGCAAAGACGAGGTGGATTTACATTGGCTGACGATGCTGGCGTCGCTTTCCGACATCGTGAGCATAACATCATGAGAGTACTGGTAACTAGTAATATTTATGACCTTGATGCCGCTGACAAGCTCAAGATATTGTCGACATTGTGTAGTCAACTATTGACTTACGTCACAACAAGAGATATCATTGATGATGGATTTCATAGGTGAGAGGTCTTGAGAAAAGAAATTACAATACCTATGTGATAATATATAGATGACGTTATTTCAGTGTACTTTGAGAGAAAACTAGAAAGTGTGACGCAACCAAAACAAGTGTTTTTAGCTTTTCGATAGTCATAAAAACATATAAACATAAAAACATTTATTTTATGTAATAATAAGCAGACAAAAGGCGAGAAAATTCTGTGTTTGTCAGTATTATAACGCAACGTCCCAGATGTGTGGTATTTTGGAAAAATACTACATGTGGTGTAGTCGATAAAACTTTCAATTTCGCGAAACGCGCGTGCGATTGTGAATATTTCGCGAAACACGCGTGTCATTTTTCATTGGTATTATATGAATATTTCGCGAAACACGTGTGCGGTATTTCCAATCGTGATATTATGAATATTTCGCGAAACACGCGTGTGATTTGGCATTAGTTCTACTGGAATAGTGTTATTTCATATACTACTCAACTCTTATCTAAATACGGCTTATAAGCCAATCAGAGCTCGCGTGATAAAGAATTTCTTTTATAAAGTGTTTTTTATGTTTCGTTCATTTCAGATTAAGGAAGGCGAAACGAGAATGCCAAGAAGAGCAATGGGCAGACCAACGAAAAGACAAAGAAGAGGCGGCAGCGAAATACAGGAAAAGGATGGAAGAGAAAGCAAGAGAACGGGAAGAAAAAGAAAAGAAATTGACAGAAAGTAAAAGTGAAACCCCCGATTCAAAAGAAGAGATTGTAGAACAAGACAGGTAGGAGGAGGAGTCAGGGCTAAGAAGAATATTAGAGAGAGAAGAGTAGGGACCTTAAGATTTACGACGGCCAGGACGGGGACGTCGTTCAAACAAAATAATTTTTATGCGAAACAAAAAAGGAATAATTTTTATTCCCAAGAGTAATCTCAACGCCGCCCTCGTCTGTATACAATGCCACTGAGAGCATTTTCACGTCTTTAGGACGACGGTATCTCACAGAGAGATGAGAGCTGTTCCTTAAGACTGACTTAAACACAGACACTACAATCGTTTTAGAAATATTGAAGCGTTTTGGAGATCATAAAACAAGCTTTGAGTGTCAAATACGCTAGTCAATCGACCGTGGTTTCATTGAAATACTAAAACTTATATTGCTTTCACTGCCGTCGTCGTCCTAGGTTACCGTCGTCGTCGTCCTAGGTTACCGTCGTCGTCCTAGGTTACCGTCGTCGTCGTCCTAGGTTACCGTCGTCGTCCTAGGTTACCGTCGTCGTCCTATAGGTTACCGTCGTCGTCCTATAGGTTACCCGTTACCGTCGTAGAATTAAGGTCCCTAATATTTCACTGTAGGTTATAAATACTAAATGTACTTACAATTTCAACTTTTCGAACGTCATAACCTTTAGATCATCAACAAACAGATGTTATTTCTCTAAAGGATTGCATGGTTGCGATGAAAATATTGAGATCAACACAAAAAGTTGACAAAAAAACATTTAAGGTAGCAATTGGGTTATCTGGCATCGCGTCGTAAAAGACCTTGCATCGCGCCCCTATTAATGCGATCACAACTTGTAATACATCAATTTAATGCAAATTGATCATAGAAAACAGTGTTAAAACCTAATTTTATTGGGGGTGAATTGTTCAATTGTTTTATTTATTGAAAGAAAAAACAAGTGTGTTGGATTCGTCTGGTTAAAGTCCTTTGGAATTTAATTTATGGTTTTCCAGTTTATACCGTTGTAACCTCCGATAAATGACCAGCAAAAACGTGTCGGCGATTTTTGAAATTCTGTTTCGTTCAATTTTTAATAATGATTTTCATGGGAGTCACAACATATTTCATATCTTTTAAATTCAAAACGCGATAAAAACGAAAACACCCAACGTATCAAAAATCGCCGACACGTTTTCGTTGAAGGGTATGTTTTCAACAACCGACAAAAATTTCAGTGAAAACTGTTAAAACGCGGCGAAGTTTTACCGGGAGAAAAACGCAAACTTTGGTGCAGAATTGAATTGAGAAAAAGCACCCGAGTGTCCCGCCTTCTTATCCAATTAGACCTCGTCCAATCATATTTTAAAACTCAATTTTTCCAACTCAATTTTTTTTTCACTTACAGAAAACGATTTCTCAGATTCAAAAATGGAAAAAAAAAATTTTCTTCATATTTGTAAATTTTTCCACTATTGTTACCTTAAGTGATTGATAAAATATGAGCGGCCGATCATTATCTACAAACTCGAGCCGAAGGCGAGTATTGTATATCAGATAAAGATCGGACACGAATATTTTATATGGCTTATCAAATGAATGCACATATATGTTGATATCTATCTACTATCTTGAAGATACAAGCTGTTTTTAGCTGAGGAAATCGAAGGAAAAGTTTATGTAAATCAAGAAGAATCTTTATCCGATTTCAAACCTCCGTCATGCCACTGGTTTCCTTTGTTTTTTCTTCATGAATTATTAATGATTTTGATAATGAATCTTGCATGTTGTTGTACACGACCATAAATGTGTACAGGAAGCAAACATTTATATACTAAATGGTAGATATGTGAAGTTGATCGTCCAGGTTGTTGTAGTCTTGAGAAAGACTATTGTTTGGTGACTGACGTTTCGACGGCCTCAGCGGCGGTCATCTTCTTGACTCTGAAGATGACCACCGCTGAGGCCGTCGAAACGTCACCAACAACAGTCTTTCTCAAGACTATACAACAACCTGGACGAGCACCTCTTTCTAGTCCGTCTCTTTCGACTTCACACATCTAATGATACTCCTAGGTTCAAACCATTTACTTTACACTAAATGCAGGTAGCTATATACATTACATCTTTCAAATGTTATTTCCAGTTCGAAACCAGATGGCGACCATGAGATGTCAAATGAAGAAGATCTTTTTAAGGCCATTACGAGATCACAAGCACCTACCTGCAGCACCGCAGAAGAACCAATGGAAGATGAAGGAAATCAAGAGCAACTTGAACGTGAAGAGAGAAAAGAACGACTGAAGAAAAAGGAGAAAGCATTTTTCAAAGAAATTCGAAAGAGTGAAGCGATGTCAGGACTACAACCGCTTGGTACTGACAGAGGGTTCCGTCGATATTGGTTGTTTAACTCAATCAATGGTTTATTCATTGAGGATAACGATTCTGAATTGAGTAAATTACTGCAGCCAGAGGTTATTGATGAAGTAAGTTATTTTTAGTCAATTTAAAAAACGTCCATTTTGAATATTTGCCATGCTTGCGTTAGCCGGGTGTTACATGATGACAACTTTCTATACAGCACGATCTAATACCAGGGCGCTGCCACTCACCGCTAAGTCAAGCTTGGTTGGACAGGGTTAGTACTTGGATGGGTAACCATCTGGGAATAACCTCGTGTTGATTCGCGAGCTTTGAACTCATGTGAGTAGAGTTATTAGTTGATCTCTCCCGTGCATTGAGGGTTTTCCTCCGGGGTCTCCGGTTTTCCTCCTTCATTAAAATCAACAATTAGATCTTAGCTGTGCTCTGTGGTCAGACATGGGTTGTATGGTACTATGGTGGCAGCCTGCAGCGCCTTTGACATACCTTCGACTCGGCCACGTTCGAGCTAAACATTTGTAAAGTCACACGTCTGTTGTGTCTGTTAATAAGACTTTAAAAATCCTTACGCAAATCCTTCTTCCCCAAATCTGGTTTTACAACCTCCTCTTCACCTGTGCATTGTTCTCTCCTTCCCTACGTCATCTCTTGCCTTGTTCATCTCCCCTTCTCCCTGGCCTCCCCTTCTCCCCTCCCCTTCTCCCCTTCCCTTCTCCCTACACTCTCATTCCTTTACATTTTTTATTTGGTGTATTATTTTCCTTTCTTTACTTTTATTTTCCTTTGCGTCATATCGCACTTTCCGTCTCTGTTTCCTCTCCTTTTCTCTTATCCAATCCCTCCTCCCTTTCCCTCTCCGTGATCTTTGTTTCTCTATGTTTTCTGTAAAACCTTGGTCTTCTGAATCTCAAGAGATTAGTTACAAACCAATAAGTAAGATATAAATCCCGAGAACGATGGATGTATGCTATATATAACCCCGAGGATGCGTAGGATGCGTAGCGTCCAAGGGCTGTATTACTGTATATCACCTACATCCCGACGTTCGAGGGATTTATCTGACTTATTTCATGATTGAGGAGGTTTTCTAACAAAGTTTTCTCTATTTTTTCCACCTTGGACAAAGATTTTCTTAATTTTTTTCTTCATTTCTTATCTAATTGGTATTCATATAGGGCTGTATGCTATATACATAGGGCTGTATGCTATATACTGTACATAGGGCTGTATGCTATATACTGTACATAGGGCTGTATGCTATATACTGTACATAGGGCTGTATGCTATATACAGCCCGTGGTACATCAAAGAAAACCAACTCAATCATATGCAATTCCCCTTTGCTAAATATCCTGAATAATGCAGCACTTCCTTATGATAATAACTTCTTTTCACTCAGCTTAGCGAGGAAGATGGAAGTGATGGAGACAGCTCGGTATCGGAGAACCTCGGCGACAACCTATCAACCATGTCGGGAGACGTCGTCGAGCCATCGTTGAATCCTAAACTGGAAGACCACCTTAACAAAACACCCATCATCAACTGTTCATTGACGAAAGAACAAATTCAGGAGGAGAAGGAACTTGCTCGTATTCTTAAACTGTACAGTGTTCCTTTGGAGAGTCTTCCTGATAACACCCCCCTGCATTTACACGGGGAACTTGGTGAGAAAAGAGAAGAAAATTGCGATAAAGTAATGACGAGAAATATAACACAGTGGTCGTATTTCGACAAGCAAGAAGATTTTGATCAACTTCTCAGCACACTCAATCCCCGTGGCTTTCGCGAGAAGAGCTTACGTGAAGCTCTTGTGCAGAACTATGAGACGATTGTGAACGGATTGCAAGATAATCCCATGCGCTTTGAGAACCACGAGAGGAAGAAAGCCTTACAAGAACAGATAAGTGCTCAAAAAAAGCGAACAGGCTTGCGTAACCAACCCCAAGGAGTTGATAAAACACTTTATAAGAGCATGGAGGATTTCATTGAAGCTAATCTTCGGGATCAAATTCTAGACCTCGAAGATCGGATATGGCAAGGAGGATTGGGGAGCGTAAACAACGTGGATATTGCTGCATGGCGAAAGAAAGTTGAGAATGGGATTTATGATTTCATTCCAGCAGAAGCTACATCGAACAAAGATGGGACACTTTCTGTGAACGGTGTCGATGGATCTGAATCCGAGAAGATGGAAGTAGACGAGAGAAACGAATCCGAGTCCACATTACACGAAGACAACTTGCTGATTTGTAAACTAAACACTCCACCTTGTTTAGAAAATAGTCGTCCAGGGACTCCTGTTGATAGTTCGTTTACCTCAACTCCAACTACTTCACATACACCACAAGCCATTAATCCTTGCGTCCGTTCGTTGGCCAGAGCTGTATTGGAGGTAAGACCTATAGTTTCTTATAGGAAGGATTCCATAAATTACAGCCATGAAAAGCTACCATACTGTTATACTTACATGTTCTACATGCAAAATCCTTTCTCTATTTACTTTCACTCAAGGTCGAGAAAGGAATCGAAAGAAAGTACTTAATTCCTCCGCTCGGAGACGACGACGAGACAAAGAAACGAAAAGTACAAGAAGCGTCAGATGCCGCCAAAATGGAGTTTGATGAAATGATGGCGACCGCTGCTGGAAAGAAGAAGAAAGACAAGATTGTGAAAAATGATGTGACAGAAGGTGAAAAACAGGGTGAGTAAAAATGGCTAGCCCGACAACTATGATGGCTTACAGACCCTTTTTAAGGCCCGTTTACATACTGCGATTAATCGGCTCGATTTATGGTTTAGATTAATGATCTTTTAATGAAGCCGGAATTAGCGCGTGGCGGCCATCTTGTTGGGACCACGTTATGTAGTTTTACTATAGGTGACAGAGGCTATCTGTCTCTGACTTTTAAGATTCTAAAACGAATCAATTGTCCAAGGTTTTCCCGTAATGTAGAACACAAACTACGGCTCCATAACAGTAACTATGAAGCCGGAATTAGCGCGTGGCGGCCATATTGGAGGGACCACGTTGGTCACCAACCTCGTTCCCAGGGCGGGCGGCGGAGATAAGGCCCTGAGAATGAGGTTGGGTGGTCACTAGTTATCATAAACAATAGTTGCTCGATCCAGTCTTTATTTAGAGATCAGTGGTTTAGATACATGTCAAGGACGAGAAACTGTAAGCGGAATGATTTGTGGGCTCATAGTCCGTACTTTTCTTCCTTACGTACCACACGTCTAAACCATAAATCGGCTCAATCACAGTTTGTAAGAAGATAAGAAAGATAAGTAACTTTATTTAAAGAAGGTTAACAATACCTGGTTAGCAAAAGCTAGTCTTACCCAAGGCCCTGATCAAACGTACCTCCTTTACAACATTTCTTTTCTGTTTTATATGTAAAGAGAATGCAGAACAAGTCACTAAGCAACAGAAAACCCTTTTGGAACGCTGGGAAGATTCTCTTATGGCATCCACCAATCTCTCGCAAGTCTTTATCCACCTGACCAGTCTTGATAATTGTACTTCGTGGGACAAGTCTGTGCTAAATGCTCGTTGTCGTATTTGTCGAAGGAAAGGAGATGCTGAACACATGTTGTTGTGTGATGGATGTGATCGTGGGCATCACATGTATTGTTTAAAACCACCAATAAAAGAGGTGTGTCTTGAAGATACTGTCTTCTTGATCTCGTATCATATGTGGCGTTTGCTCATCATCTGGGTCCATGTAGTCTATGTACTACAATTACCGACACCATACAAAAGACTTCTTCGCACGCACCAACAAATAATAGACCTACCGACAATCAATACACCTACGCTTAACGCATGACGCAACACCCATTCACATTGATTATGACACAAACAACCGATGACGAACAATATATGATATAGGCAAACTCTGACAAACACACTTGACTCTGAAGATGACCGCCGCTGAGGCCGTCGAAACGTCAGTCACCAACAATAGTCTTTCTCAAGACTACAACAACCTGGACGATCAACTTCACACATCTAGTCATCAAAAGGTTACAGGTTGTTGTGCAATCTAACATACAATGTACACATACGTAATCTTCGTTCTTCCACCGTAGTCCGTGTAGCTAAATGGTTAGAGTGTTTGACCGCCCAGCAGACATTTGTTGTAACCTTTTATGATACGTTATGTTGATTTCTTCGCGCACAGATTCCCGAAGGAGACTGGTTCTGCTCATCTTGCCGTCCAAAGGAACCACGTCGTAGCTACCGAAAGACCCCGCAAGGTGGAGGAAAGCGACGAGGAGTCTGGAGACGAGGATAGAACTAGAGGCAAACGGGCGGAAATCGAAGAGTTGGACAGTGATGAAGATGATAGCTCTGAGGAGGAGGAGGAGGAAGAGGAAAGCGTGGAAGAGAGTGGTAACTAACTACGTTCCTTGTTCTATTCATAGTTAGTTGTATTAAACTATATTAAGTTATCTTACGTAGTGTCTTTCTTGAAACGTTAAACCTTATGCTCAATATTTCTACAGTACAACAACCTCTTTTGATTCGCATTTTAACATTGTTTACGTAGCACATAGTAGGCTCGTTTATTTTAGAAATATTTCTACTGATAAACGTTTGATATCGGGTATATTAAAGATAATATTTGGTATTTAATGTACCAATCTCACGTTTGGCGGTTTTACATATTCGTAATATTTGGGTCTTCCTGAGTAAAATCATGATATATCTTGTCAACCGAAAATTTCATCTTCGTGGGCGTTTTCGCTGTTAAAGTTATCGGATGTGATGTCACAAGAGGCATTTTTGTTGTCTCTTGCGTCATCACATCCGATAACTTTGACAGCGAAAAACTCCACGAAGATGACATTTTCGGTTAACAATATATATTATGATTTTGCTCAGAAAGACCCAAATATTACGGATATGTAAAATTCCCAAACGTGAGACACTTTAACTTTATATAACTTATTGCATTACCACATCACCATATAACGGAACTCGTGGCTAAGCTCGTGACAACAGCTTCTGTAGCTCAGTTGGTTGGAGCGCTGGTCTATAGATCGTGGGTTCAATTCCCAATCGGAAGGCCTTGAAGTTGCATTTTTTGCAACTGGTCCCGTTTGGTCTCAAAAGTATATATGATTCGACACTACCATTGTCGAGTCATATATACCATAACTTTTCCTTATTGATTTGCATATGCGGTAACACTAAAATACGAAAAGTTCTTGGCAGCTATGGAAGGCTAAATTTCTGCATCTTTTATGGTGGTTGCCTCGCAATTGTGACTTAAGAATGTTCTACTTTAAGATGATGATGATGAAGAAGACGACGAAGATGATGAGGAAGAGAATGAAGAAGTTGATGAATCAGACGAAGAAGGTTCAGTTCACATGGAGACGTGTGCTTGTTGTGATGGACGTGGTGAACTACTGTGTTGTGAAACATGTTCTCTTGCTTATCATTTGGAATGTGCTTATCCACCATTACGGCGAGTACCTCGTGGTAGCTGGGCATGTCAGGTATGCACCGGAGCTAATGGTGATGTACCTACAGGAAGGAAAATCAAGAAATCTGTCATTAAAGGTATTTCAAAAGTATCAGTTTAAGAAATGTAAATGAAATTTTCGGCTTCTTCCTGTACCAGAAACATAGTATTGATAAATTGCACGTTACGTCAGCCATGTTGGTGGAACTTAAACAAAAAATATCATTAACTTCTTTTGTTTGTGGCACCAACATGGCCACCAAACCTTTGTCTTCGAAGTCTCAAGCGATTGGTTGCAAGTTAAGAATTGCATCTTAATAAAAATGCATGGTAATATGTAAATGAGAATTTCGGCTCCAAGCTGTACCACGTACAGAATGTAGTGTTTCTTTATTTAGGGTTTGACTAGAGTTTTTAATTTACCTTTGTCAAGTTTGTAAAACACTTGTTTTATTGAGTAATCTGTCATTCATTTATTTCTTCCATACAGCTGCCGAAAAGAGAGTGAACGAAAGTAAAAGTTCACCAAAGCCAACCAAAATAGCCAAAACGTCTGCCAAAAAGATAGTTACAAAGAATGTTGTAAAAACACCTGCGCCATTAAAATTGAAAAAGCCCCAGTCACGCTCGGCCACTCCTCCATCACCAGCGCCGACGACGACTAGTCAAAGCCGTAAAACTGCTGCTGTTCGTGTTGATGGACGAAAAGTTGCCACTCCACCCCAGGCTTCTAAGGCTTCTAAAACCCCCACCACGCAGTCAAACTCGGCTCCCAAAAGAACAACGAACGCGAAGTGGCTTGGCCAAGTGAAGACGTGCAAGAAACTATTGAAAGAGATGACAGATCACGAAGATTCCTGGCCATTCTTGTATCCAGTCGATGAAACTGAGGTAGGTGATTAGGTTTAGGATTTTGTTCAAGATCAGAAGAGATGAGTTAGATCCTTGTGCAGGAATTTTTTCTGTGGATTTGAGTTTCAAGATTTGAGCTTCAAGATCGTTCGTTTGTCATTAGGGACCTTAAAATCGACGACGCGGCCTTCAAAACAAGTAGTGTGAGGTTAAGCGTTTAAAAGAAGAGCCATGGTAAATTAACTACCGTATATGTTTGAGTTGAAGTCAACATTATTAGGAATAGCTGTCAGCGAGTTCACGTCGTCCTGAAGACGTGAAAATGCTCAGAGTTGCGTTGTAAGCAGAACGAGGACCTTTATTTCGCATGAAGAATTCTTTTATTTTGAAGGCCATGTCGTTGAGGTTGCCACGTTGTAGATCCTAAAATCCCTACTATCTCTAACTTTGCGCAATGGAGTGGATTAAAGGGATACTCCAGCCAAAATAGAAATGTAGTTCATATGAAAGATCTTACTGACTTTAGTTTATTCCCAAAGTTTCAGCATTCCTATCAATTTAGTTAAGAAGATATGGCTAGTTGAAGTTGGAGAGTTTGTCCAATTTCGACGCCATATTTGTTTCTCAAATATGACGTCATGAGTGATTCTATCTCGTATTATGCCTAAGAAGCTCCTCTACTTTTCTGCACGAGGAACTAAATAGTTTATTTCGACTAATTTTCGTCCAAAGAGAATTCACAACAGCTATCACTATGTGATCGCCATCAAAACAACTCCACTGCCGATAAAGAATCACTCAATGACGTCATATTTTCAAAACAAATATGGCCTATCCATATCTTCTAAACTTAATTGATTTGAATGCTAAAACTTTGGAAATAAACTAAAGTCAGTCAGATCTTTCATATAACTTCACTTGACTGGAGCATTCTTTAAAAATTCTGCAACTTTTTTAAACCCCTTTTTTCTTCCTTCGTCCAGGTACCCGACTACTCATCCGTTATCAACACTCCAATGGATTTAGGAACTATTGAAAAAAACTCACTTCTCGTCAATATCATTCAGTAGAGGAGTTCGCTGTCGATGTTCGTCAAATATTTTTCAACTGCGCCGAGTACAATAAACCTCGCACGCGCGAAGCCCGCGCGGGCATCCGTCTTTCCGCGTTATTTGAAACACGTATTGGAGAACTGGGACTAGATGCGTCGGAAAAGAATAGACCTTTACGAACTAGGCGGTCACGATAAACACATCTTCGCACTTACACTCATCGGGAACCATTTTTTTATTCTTTGCTTTTTGAGATTGCTGAGTTTTTTTTGTAAGCTAACTACGAGCTCCTTTCGCTGAATAGCGTTTAGTTAGCGCAGCAGTTTTGCAATTCATGTTGAACATTTTATAACTGCAAAATTATTATTTTCTTTCTTATCCCCTCGCTCGAACAACCTGCGCGTCATGCGCAATGCGGAGCTGTAACATTTATTTTCCAGTTTTAAATAATCTGAATCGAATTAAAATGTTTTACATGTGAAGTAATGGCAACTAGTTTTGCGTCAATAATTCCTGATTTAGTTCCATTGAAGTGAGTACCTCCCTATAGACCCATTGAAAAGTATAAAAGGTGCGTCATTTTGCCAACATATCCTCAGTCCGGCTAGATTACCAATAATAGGTAATTGTCAAATGCTCTTAGATTACCAATAATGGTAATTTATGAATCTCACAAGCATTACGTCTCGCGTTGATAGGGGGATGGGGAAAATACGGCCGGGGTTAGGATTACAATGTCAATGAAGTGGAAGACGGGGGGTTAGGGTTAGGATTGGTGTTGTGTTAGGGGTTGGGTTCTAGAATCCTACATTTAACTGTTGTGGATAAGCTGCATTTTGCGTACTCCGCTCCCTGGTTGCGGGAGAAGGGGGTAGGGAGCAAACTACATTAAACGAAATTGAATTCACAAAAACAAAAAACAGTAAATGAAATTGAATTCAAAAGTGACGTGAGGAACATGACGCTTTATTATACCCTCATATATAATCTACCAATCAACTGTCTCTATTGGCATTACGTGGCAGCCCAATATTTTACGATGTCATTGTTGGGCAGCTACATATTGGGCAGTTTATGTTAAACACGGAGTGCTTGCATATATTGGTGGTGAGATGCTCACCGTGTCAATCATAATTAGTTCAATTACTCATGTGATTGGTCAGGAAACAAAGAGAAATGAGAAGTAATCAAAACAACAAAATCTCCATTGTTTCGAGACAACATTGTTTGAATTGACTTTTAAACTTTCAAAGACTCCATTGTTTCGACGGGGATGGGCTTCCCCTTTTACGCGAGCACAAGCGAGCACTCCGTGTTGGACTCAGAGGAATCCAATAAGTAACCTCGTTCCCAGGCCCATGGATATTCACTGTTCATAAACGATGACGCGCTCATCCTTTGGCCGCGCGTGAGTCCCACGTGAGTCCACTATTTCTGACAATGGACGCAGTTCTGGATGTAGTTCATTTATATGGCGTATACTTTATTAGTTTTCTTCAAACTTATTTCCCAAGAAGTTGGCAACAAGAGTTTTTCTTAATTTTCTCTCATATTGGAGATCCAAAAAATGCATTTGTTTTGTATTTCCCGCTTGTTTTTGCTTGGAAGAAATGGGAAGGAAGGCAACTTTTGATGGCCGTGGTTGCAAGTGAATGGCTAAATTTAATATTAAAGTGGTAAGGTTATGTTTTGTTACGTGTTTGTTATTATTGGTGGTGTGCAAACAATCTCCAGAGATTCAAGGCACAAGATAATTTCACAATGTTGGATGAAATTACAAACAACTTTGTTAAATTCATCCAAAATGGCGGCAATTATGTACCACTGACCTCTATAACTGGTCGACTGTGGGCTCCCATTACCAATGATTCACAGAAAGTGTTGTTAAGGCCCGTTCACACGAGCGATTTTTGCGGCAATTTGATTGCGATTTTAGCTGCGACTTTCATCGCGTTCGCACTACGATTTCAAACCGCACGTGTGAACAGCCGGCAAAAAGCACCAAAATACGCTAGAGCAGACCCCCTCACACACACACAGGCTGATTTCGCACGTAAAAATGGCGACCGCAGAATCTGGTAAAGGCAACTCCAAGAGTACGAAAGGGGAAGAGAAAAAAAAAATTTTTTTTCAAACGGTTTGAAATCGCAATGTGAGCGCGATAAAAGTCGCAACTAAAATCACAATCAAATCTCAAGCAAAAATTGCCTGTGTGAACAGGCCTTAAAAGAGGTATATTGTCAAAAACTGGTCTTCAACCATACAAAAGATGTCAGATACAAAAAAATAAAAGTCAACAAAAAACAAACTTTATGACCAGAACACTTTCCAAATATGACAATATATGGTTACTTGAAGTAGCAGTAGGCGAGTAGGCCGCCTGGTTAAATATTCATTAAATTCAAATTCAGTTGTTTTTTCACTGACTAATTAATTGTTTTTGGAAATAAACAGATTAGAAATAGATAACGCTGAGAGAAAAATAATATTTAAAAAGTAACCGGCAATAAACCTTGAAGCACCTGCTGGTGGTGTTTCTAAAACGTTAATAATTTTCTCTAGGTGTTTAAGAGGAGAAAGACCTTATTGGTGGGTCTATGAAAGCAAAGCAAATTTAACCTTGAAACAATTTTATTTAACATGTGAAACTGGTCCAGGTATGTTGACAAAAGAGTATAGCCTGGTTAGTTTTCTTATTAAATATCAGGGCCAGTAGTAAAAAAGCCATTGACTTTTTCTCTGTAATATTGAGTGTGAGAAGTTCTCCAAAGTACTTCTGTTTGACAATTAATTTATGCCAACATAATGCATGCAGCTAGTTTGGTAGTTCTAGGTTATCAACATCTAAATTCTCCTAATATGTAATACTAATGGTAAGAGGTAATGAGAATAAAGGAAATGATCAGCAAAGATAAACTGAGATGTTTTTAAAACAACTCCCAACTAGTTCTATAAGAAATGTTTGGAGACTAGGCTGATGTGGTATTGAAAAAAAACCGGTAACATCGAATATACCGGTATTTTTACATCAAAATTTCGCGAAATTCAAACATTTTTAGTACGTGACATAAAGTTGTCAAACAGCACAAATGTTATAAATAGCAGTCGCGCGCGTTCACACAATGCTGGCCATGGACTAAAAAAGTCTAAGTGTGATAAATTTAAGATGCCTCCTTGTTCTTAACGGCCTTCTTGCACAGTTGACATATGGAATCGCGAATCATCGCTTTCAGTGTTGCCTTTCTTGAAATAACTCCAAACGGCACTTCGCGCATTAGGCATGATGAACACTGAACAGAACAGAGATAATAAAACAATGGACTCAAGAAAACGTGTTGACTAATTGACTTCAGTATGGCACTGTCGACTGGCAACTGCAATGAGCTGTGTAAATTCTGACACAGTGACACTTTGCTTTTCACCATCCAAAGTGTGAGATCTATTTAAATCCATTTCAAAGTATTTTGACAGTTGAGAAGACATCCTTTGTCTTGTGATTTCGCGTCTTGTTTTACATCAGCATGTGAGAAAAAATTGAAAGTTTTCTACGAATATGCGAAAATGGTGTAACACACAACCGATAATATCGAAAATTTTCGATATTTCCGGTATCTGAGAATTATAATATAGAATATTCGGTATTTTAAAAATACCGGTATTTACCGAAAAAAATCGATATACCGCATCAGCCTATTGGAGACCAATAAGGAGAATGTGTATGTTGATACTAGGCTTACCGAAATATCGATATACCGCATCAGCCTATTGAAGACCAATAAGGAGAATGTGTATGTTGATACTAGGCCTGAATCATGAGTTTATTATCCAATCATAAGAAACATAATTGCCCTGATAATATGTATATGATACTTGAAACAACCAGGGGGGGCAAGGAGGGCTGCACCCCCCATCGGGGAACCTTAGCCCCCTTGTCGGGGAAAAATTAAAATTCATCGGGGAACGAGCTGGAAGAAAAAAAGAAAAAAGTTTGTCTTTTGTTTTCTTAAAATCGTAAAAGTTTTTTACGCATTAACAAATGTTTCGCTAAACAACTTCAAAGGTAATCAACTTTCATCTCTGGCACAAATGTATCACCTCGTCTGTTGTTTCGCGCGCTCACTGTCACTGTTTTTGCGTGAATATTATTGTTAGAGTTTGTTTTGTATACAGTAAGGAAATACTGACTATAAAATCATGATTTTCACTGTTTTTTAATTTTGTTTGTTAAACTGCTCCCAAAATGCAGGAAATAGCATTTCAGAGGCTTAGAAAATCAAAAATTCATTACATTTGCCCTAAGAGCTACAAGCTCATCGAGATGGCTTACGTAAACTTACAATAAAGAAATAAAACCACGAATTAGAAGCAAAACAACAAAAAACAAGTAAATATAACAACACAATACAAACACGAAGGAAAAGAAAAAATAAATAAATAAAGCTGCAGTGATATTTACAAGTGATTTCAAATTATTAATCAAAACGACCAGATGCTATTATAGTACCACTACCTGTTAGCACCCTCAGATCGGGGACCTTAGCCCGTGTCGGGAATTCCTGGTGCGCCACGCCTGCTTGAAACCAAAACACTCTTGACTAATATTCTAAGAAGATAAAACCCTTTGTTTGATAATAATCAGTCCAACTATAATTTGACCAACAACAAAATGTATAAAAATATTTGGTGCTTTATAGTTTTCTACCCATGTCAGTGTTGGCCTAGCAACTGGTACCATTAGGAATTTCAAATATGTGACATTCATATTTCATTGCAGCTATTTTGTTAAAATGTTATCCATCTGATCTCCAGGTTCTCCATCTGGACATGTTATGGTCACTTGTGCTGTTGGTGTATTTCTTGTACTGGCATTAACCAATCAACAAAGTTCTTTGGGGAAGTTTCTGAGAATTACACCATGGTTTTTGTACTTTACCATTGTGTTTCTTGTGTCACTTTCCAGGATTTACATTGCTGCTCACTTTCCTCATCAAATCATTCTTGCGTTCATTCTTGGAAATGCTATTGGAAGTTTGATA
The DNA here is from genome assembly GCA_035772405.1 of Chrysogorgia sp. JL179-B06. Lineage (NCBI taxonomy): Eukaryota > Metazoa > Cnidaria > Anthozoa > Scleralcyonacea > Chrysogorgiidae > Chrysogorgia > Chrysogorgia sp. JL179-B06. The sequence goes on along the minus strand of JAYKKM010000466.1, from coordinate 464,102 downwards.
TGGAAGGACACCACAAATAGACTGCCAACATTTTATTTCATCATGTCTGCCTCCTTGCTGCTTTTCAATCTTCTATTTTATAACTTTCTTTTGTTATTCTCTGATCCAGATTTTTCAATCCCCAAGGCAATTAAATATTGTGCGAACAAGGACTTTATTAAACTAGATACTACTCTGTTTTATGTTGTTGTGCGTGATCCAGGAGCTGTTCTTGGAGTAGGTGTGTCACAACTCTTGGAAATTAAGGCTTCTGGTATGTCAACAAATAAGAATTGTTTAATACTGAGTAAAATCATTCAAGCCATGTTGTCAATCTTTTTTGTAAGTTGTTTGGAACTTATTTCTTTTCCTGACCATCCTGCAATTTTGTTTTATCTGATTGGATTCTTAAAAAGCTCAGTTTTGGTTGTAATAGTCATGAGAGTTGTCCCATTTATTGTCAACAGTTTATGTAAAATTATCTAAGAAATAGTCTATTTTGAGAAATGCAGAGACCATTGGTCTTTTTTATTAAAATTTGAAAACTTCATGGAATGCCATTCAGATTCATGCTTCATTAAATATTTTTTTAAATATCATACGTTAAAATTGTTCTAAAATACCAATTACATTAAAGGTACGTCAGTAATTGCACATATTACGACCTTACAACATAGATGTAGCCTAAAAAGCTATATATGACCACTTTGTGACATAATGCTGACTAACGACGTGAAAGACAAAGAACAGCCTCATGACACACACAAGATCAAAATGTTCCAACTACCAGGATACTTATATTTGTGAGAGCAGTAGAAAATCAGAATAACTGAAAATCAGAATAACTGAACACAAACGATCTATTAGAAACAAGTACATAACTAATCACATTGCTGAACACCATGCAACATGGACTGGGCTGAATCTATTGCCTTTAGTACCAATTACAAACAGCAACTTACATTAGGAAGTTGGTATACCAACTTGGAACATTAACCACTTAACAGATCACAACAATTACTGACACCATACAAAAGACTTCTTCACGTGCACCATGTATAGACCTACCAATGAACAATACACCCACGCTGGATAATGCAACACGCATGACTCAAACTAAGTATGACAAACAAACAATGACATAATGAAACAGACATGTACTAAAACCTGACAAACACTCTTTACTTGACTCTGAAGATGACCGCCACTGAGGCTGTCAAAACGTCAGTCTCCAACAATAGTCTTTCTCAAGACTATACAACAATCTTGATGATCAACTTCACATTGCTATGATATACTGCTAGCCTGTTCAAATCATTTACTTTATAAAATTTCATTTTAAATATTTTGTGAAGTATTGCTGATTAAATATTCAAGTTCTTGGTTTTTTTTCCATGGCAACTTTCGTGTTTGTTGTAAAATATACATTAAATGTTCATTTTGCTTCACAGGTTTTCTGAGCACAATTCCTAAAATCCCTGTATGCCATTCTTAAAATCCCTGTACACCATTCTTAAAATCCCTGTACACCGTTGTTAAAATCCCTGTACACCACCACAGCGTCGTTTTGTCCAGTTCTGACAGTGTGAACACAAGGAGCATTTCACGTTAACACAGGACATTGCCAATACCTTATCACACATTCAATCTTATCATTTTGAGGTTTAAAAGGTCCAAAAACTGATGTACCAGCACATGTACACACGTATGTACCAGACTTTTGTTCAGACAGTACAGTCTGTGCTGCACCAGCACGCTCACTTGTTGAACAATCTACTGCCATTATCTTCCATCCCTAAAAGTAAAAAAAGTCTAAGTTAGAGAACATCATGTCTTTTCATATGTAAAGGAGAACTTGTTTAATGTCTGCTTTGTTACTTAAAGGGACACTCCAGCCCAAATACAAATGCAGTTCATATGAAAGATCTTACTGACTTTAGTTTATTTCCAAAGTTTCAGCATTCCTATCAATTTAGTTAAGAAGATATTGCTAGTTGAAGTTGAAAATTTGTGGATTTTGACGCCATATTGGTTTTGAAAATATGACGTCATTGAGTGATTCTTTATTGTCAGTGGAGTTCACATAGTGATAGTTATTGTGAATGGTCTTTGGACGAAAATTAGTCGAAATAAACTATTTAGTTCATCATGCAGGAAAGTAGAGGAGCTTCTTAGGCATAATACGAGACACGTCACTCAGTGACGTCATATTTGAGAAACAAAATGGCGTCGAAATTGGACAAACTCTCCAACTTCAACTAGCCACATCTTCTTAACTAAATTGATAGGAATGCTGAAACTTTGGAAATAAACTAAAGTCAGTAAGATCTTTCATATGAACTGCATTTGTATTTGGGCCGGAGTGTCCCTTTAATAAAGGTTGTTTAGTCAAATCCATGGTATTAAATGAGCTCCCTTCCCATCGCCCCTTACGCTGACCCGCCCTTTGCCCCACGAGGCAGATCAGACTCACTAATAGTCACTTTGCGTCGCATGACGTAAAATTGACTATAAGACATGTTCCCAGAATGCAATATTCAAATGAGGGTATAAAAATAGGGATCCTAAACTTACATTACTATCACCCTGATGGATCATTGGGTCATGGACAGTAACTTTTAAATTTACGTTCAAAAACGTTTTAAGCCAGAGAGTGGCGTCAAACTCTGTCCGATTTATCGCCTTATTACGAACGACTTGAATATCTAGCTGGCAAAAATATAAATCTAGTGGGTTGCGTAGATAGTGTGAAAAAATATGAAAGCTGTTAAGTTCTCAAAAGAACTGGATATAATATGAAAAGGAGAAATAAGAGAACTTCAATGTGTTGAAAAATAGCAGTAGTTAAGTACAAGTATCTTGATGGACGACGTTTCTGACGATGTGTCCTCCTCAGGTTAGATGCGTAGATAGTGTCTCAGCAAAATATTAAAAAAAGGAAAGATGGTGAATTCGCAAACTAGATGAAGAAAACGCCGATGTTTCGAGCGAAGGTCCTTCATCAGATTGGAACATGAAAAAATAAACCGTGTGTCCCTGCCCCAAATCCTATACGGATCCCATATATAATAAGTGACGTTAAAGTGCCTATTTCACGTTTGGGGATTTTACATAGCCATTATATTTGGGTCATTCTGAGCAAAATCCTAATATATATTGTCAGCCGAAAATGTCATCTTCATGGAGTTTTTCGCTGTCAAAGTCACCAGATGTGATGTCACAAGAGGTATTCCAAAACAGTTTTCTTTTGTTACTTGCTACAAAAATGCCTCTTGTGACATCACATCCGATAATTTTAACAGCAAAAAAGTCCATGAAGATGAAATTTTCGGCTGACAAGATATATTATGATTTTACTCAGGAAAACCCAAATATTATAAATATGTAAAATTACCAAACGTGAGATGGGAGACTTTACGGTTGAAAAAGAAAGGCCTGTAATCATATCCTACCGGTTGTTCTTCAACGTCTACTTGAGCTTTTGTTATCTGCGGATTATTTGTGCTGATTTGCTGCGTATTAGTTTTTGTTTCAACAACACACGAAGAAAGATTGCCAATTCCTGATGGCCCTTGAGCGCCTTGTGAACCATTGAAACCACGAGTACCAACTTGTTTGCTGATGTTTATTAGCTAAAAGAAAATATCATGCTCTCGTTCTTGTCAATTACAAATGTTTAACCGGCATTTCCAACAAAAAATTCTACTACTTTTTAAATCGAAGTATATGACTTAGCTAGTCAGCTTGGCGCAATGAAAATGGCCGTAACGCATTTTGAATAAACCATATACCTGTGTACATTAAAAACAGCGTCTTGGGCCGCTATTTCGAATACGATTGCGGACTTCATGTGCTGGTAAGCGTTGTTTTTTTTACTGTTGTGCTAGCTATCGAAGAGACGTGTTAATATACACAATGTTGTAGTTCGATTCCTGTACGGGACTCAGAATCATTTTTCTGAGGATATGAGCTTGACGATTGTCCACGTGGCCTGCTATGTTCGAAATACAAGGTGTAAACAAACCAATCGATGTTGAACACACCTAAAGTTCTAAATACTTAAAATAAAAGTTATAATTTTTCTCCTTTTATTTATCTTATTTTGAATTTCATGCGATCAAGATTCAACTACAGTGATCTTCGACAGTAGTTTTCAGTTTCCCAATCCCAAATGCTTGAAAGCTCGCATGAAAATCAAATGACACGGTACCGATCGATCGACGATTTTCAGGGGGGGTGGCAAAAAACAGCCAGGGGCCCCACTGTCTACTCCGAGCTCTCCCACATTCACTTACAACATTGTGTACATTAACGCATCCAAGCATTACCGATATATAGTGACTGCCGCATAGGCAGTACATATATCAATCAAACCAGTACATCATTGTAACCTTCGCTCTCCATCTGAGTCTCGGTGGCTCAATGGTTAGAGCGTCTCACCGGCAATCAGAAGGTTACAGGTTCGATTCCTGTATGGGACTCAGAATAATTTTTCTGAGGATACGAGCTTGACGATCGTCCACGTATCGAAAAGACATGTATTGCGCAGTTTGTGGTTGCAATAGAAATTACAAAAATAGGTTCGCAACGCGTACATTTGTCTGCTGACATTTGAGTTACAGAGAAATGTGAGATAAGTAAGTTCATTGGCTGACACTGAGAATACATTTCTACTAACACTGACCGCGCTTTGCCCAGCAGGGTCAGCACACGTCAGGTCATTTTGGCAGAATGTTTAAAAAAACATTTAATAGTTGTTATAATTTAATAAGCTGAAAGATCGCTTATACAATCAGTACTAAGCAGTAAGCGCTTTACAATATATGGATATTTATTTATTTATTTATTATAAGTATTCAGAAGCAATTCAAACTCGGTCTGAGGGCCACACGAGATTTCCGAAGAATGTTGCTGTTGACGAGAGAGTTGTGTACGAGTATTTCCAGATAAATTGCGCAGAAGGATGCGCAGTTGCAAATTCGCTGTTTTAGTATGAGGTTTAAATAGAAAGTCGTTGTAAATCGCATATAGGTCTTTTTAATTATGGAAGGGTTCACGCAAATCAGCGCGCAGTTGTATTGATTTACAAGTACTATATACACCAACCTCGTACCCAGGCTTTTGGTCCGGCGAGGCGGGTGAAAAGCCTGGGTACGAGTTGCTATATACTTCCCAAATTTGCTTACCTTGATTGTAAATGTTGAGTTGATGTCATCTATGGTGTTGAAAAGTTGCCGACTAAATATTTTCATATTCCTTAGGGTATTATTAAACTATATTCAATACAATATGGGAAAAGATTAGCACATTTTAAAATTATAGAACTCAATAACTTGCTAAAACTGTTAATAACACACTCAGTTAAAAAGAAATTAAATTTACCTCATCAATGTCTTTCGCTAAATTGGAGACATTGGACTTGACACTGTTCAACTATAAAGTAAGACAACATTAATTTATATGTAAATAATAATGAAAGCTGCTAAGTTCTCAAAAGAAAAATACTTAACTAAGTCTACTTACGTACGTCGACGTTTTGGACGATGTGTCGTTCTTCAGGTCAGGTGGACACATCGTCCGAAACGTGGTCCATGAATATACGGAAGTACACATTGAAGTTCTCTTATTTCTCCTTTTCATATTACAGTAAAAACCCGCGAGTAAGAACCTGCGTTTTCCCAAGTTAGCCTAAACAGGTTCTTATATAAATGGTACTTAGCACAAATTGAGGCTATTTAGGTTCTTAAATAGGTTCTTACTTTCTAAAGAAAAAAATACATTGTAGCTAATAGAATTAAGTGGTATTCAGCCCGTATTCCTTATAATAATTATAACATCTGCATACCATGTTAGTATTTATAAAGAAATTCATGAAAAAAACAGACTCTTCCATATGCTGATGTGTAGCCATGGAGATACTGTATAAACAATATATATACAGTTACAGTATTTATGTGTAATTACAACAATAACAATTCTATTTGATTTTCAACATTGGCATTTACATTGTATTAAATTGGAGTAATAAGGCACCTGTGTCTCCAAAAATTGTTGATCTGTATCTTATTCACCCAAGTGTACACATCTTTTTATATACTGTAGATTTTAGAAAATAAGAACCTGTTTCAAATTTTAGGCTAAACAGGTTCTTGTATAGAGGGGGTATAACTGGAAAATTTTAGCCTAACAGGTTCTTAAAAACTAGGTTCTTACTCGCGGGTTTTTACTGTATATCCACTAATGTAAAGGTTACAGGATAAAAGGGAAGGGAATCGTAGCGAAAGGAAGGAACGGAAAGGATGGGAATGGCGTAGGGAAGGGAAGTAAGAAAGGAAACAGACAGATAGTGTTTGATATATAATGTATAGTCTTAGTAACATGTAACTACCTTGATGGTGAACGTTGAGTTAATGTTGTTTACTCTAGAACTCAGCTGCTCATTATACTTTGACAGATTATTTAGTTTCGTTTTCTGTTCAACTTTCTAAAGGGAAAAAGTGATGGAATACATATGACTAAAGCTATAAAAACCGATTTGAAAATATTTATAGTGGATATTATCCACACTATTCACCGACACTGAGGTGAATAATTGTTTTAGTATAAATACAAAATGCGACTAAATTGGGTTAATCAGTCAATAATGACGAGAAAGTGTCAGCGGAATGATTTGCGGGCTCATAATTCACTCTTCCTTAAAACGTCTAAGATATCCTCAATTAGCTATTATAGCTAAATACATTGACACTCAAATAAAGTTTTCATCATCATCATCATCATCATCATCATCATCATCATTACCTGTTCTTGCTGCTCCTTTTCAACTTCACCTAACTTGCTTTTTAATTCCTTTAATTGCTGTAATAACTCTTGCACTGTCTCTGTGATATTTTCTGAAGAGCTTGGCTTCGGTGAAGTTCCTAAAAAGTTCGAAAGATTTATTCATGAGCTTCATTCCTTTTTCGGATGATGTTTTTTTAGTATAACCATAGAAACTACAGCATCTAAGTTGTTTTGGGGTTAGTGGTACTAAAAAACAACGTTCCAAAGACGCCGACTGTACGTTTGCTCAATATTTGGCGCTTTCTCGATATATGAACAAACCGAAATTCAAATAAATCGCTAATCCTAATCTTAAAACTGTCTTGGGTTGATGTTATAATAATTTCACATTTCGGTTGCTCATATATCGAGAAAGGGCCCAATATTCCATATCGATTCCATATCCTTTCTTTTACTTCAATGAGTTAACTTAAAAGAAGACTTATATAAGCTGGACAAAGATCAGTAACACAAATCTTGAATTAACCGTCATCAGTAATCAATGCTGACTTCAAGGTCGGCCTCATGTGATCACAAGCTGAAATTAACAAATAATGGGCGGTCTGAGTTTAGGCCGGTGTCATATATACACCCCCTCATTGAACTAATTATAAATCAAGACCCATAAGGATCCAACATTTGTGTTGATTTGGCTACCCTTCAGTTTAAGTAAAGTGTTCAATTGATCGAAGCTTGTTGCCCACGAATGACGATTATTCAAGCCAATAGCATAAATTACTTCAAACTGAAAATATCGCTCGTTTGGTTAAGATTAGACACAGCACTATGGACACTATAAAATGTTTTTTTAGAAGAATATCTGACTAGATATCGCGACTAGATGTTTTTTCACATGAAAGGGAAGTTTTGTACCAATATTTAAACTGACATTCCCTATTTACACAATAGCCAATATTTTAATTTTTTTATTTTAATCTTCAAAACCCACAAACTAATGGTCTGACGTCACTGTTGTAATCTTACAGTATTGCAACCTGTCGTAATTGGTCTTACGAAGGGCTCCGCTCGAAACGTCAGTATTTCGTTACTAAAAATCTTGGCAGTTTACCACCTTTTTATTTTGCTATATATATCCGAAATACTGCCTACGCATCACTTTACCTTTTTACTACCCTTCGATAAATTGTTAGCTAGTATATAATTGGTGCGAAATTCGATCTAAATGAATGGTTTAATTTACATTAGTTCCTGGCCTAGGCTGGTCTTAGGCTTGTAATGTAAACACGGCTTTAGACTTGTTTATAATCCTGTCACGCCAACAATCGTGAGAGAGCCGAAAGTAGATGAAGGTGACAGATTGTGAGCACGTCCTTAACGTAATACTTGAATATATATATAGTTAATGAATTTAATGTATACACAAATCCAATCTACGTCATATATAAAACTTGGTCTATATCTTGATTCAAATAAATTCGATGTTAAATGTCAAATTATTAAAATAAATTATTACTTTTCATGATATATACAAGACAAACGTTGTTACCAAAAAGGTTTTGAACTAAAATATTGCTAGGCGTTGACGACAGAATGATTATGTATTGTCATTATGAGAGCGTGGGTAGAACAAAGCATTTTTTTATCTCTTTTTTAAAAGCGCCATATGCGTGCCCGGAAAAATTTACGTTGTATCTTTGTATATGCATGGTGATTTCTTTAAGGGTGAAATGTCAGAAGATGGCATGCTTCCACATTCACTACAGGAATCTAGGTACATTGTTACGGAATCTAGTTTATTGTCGAGTAAACACAGTATAATATTGTCAACAAATTTCGCAATTGATCACTCGAGAGTATGTACACATAGTTTTCCATATTTAAATGCCCGTCGCTCGAATTTTTAACACTGAACTGTTGTATCTTCAAAGAAAGAAACTTTAAACTCTCTTGCACACAATAATATACAACACTCGGATTTTATGCAGTTCTAGTTAAAGACTAACACTGTTCACTATAATAATATACAACACTCGGATTTTATGCAGTTCTAGTTAAAGACTAACACTGTTCACTATAATATACAATACTCGAATTTTATGCAGTTCTAGTTAAAGACTAACACTGTTCACTATAGTCATTATTTTCATTAGCAACAAAGCAGAATTTTCATTAGCAACAAAGCAGAATTTTCATTAGCAACAAAGCCGACAAGAACATATAGTATAAGAACTTGACCATAGACGGTCATAGATACTATGACATGAATTATGTGCTCGTGCATTCTCGATGCCGCGTGCTATTTAATTATATTATATTAATTATATATATTCCTTGGCTTAGTTGAACTTGTCAAAAACACTTTTAATTAATCATAAAGTATCTCATCAACTGGTATTTATGGGTATTCACGTCGAGAGCTTGGTAAATAATTAAAGCCTAATTCTTGATCTGTGATCAACACTAATTTGTCATTTCTGATCTACCGAAAAACATGTTGGATTTTCCTCCTGTGTATTTACTCTGCTCTGCAGCATCCCTGAATCCTAATTCAATCTCAACATGCATGATTGCTGGATATCAAAATGAAGTTTACTTCGCTTTAGATTATGTGACGCATGAGTGGTCCATATTTTGATAATCACGGCTGTGTTTGTCTCGTACGTTTCTTTGTTTAAAATGTCGCTATATTTTACCGCAATCTACACATGTTAGTCTCACTAATTTCTCTCTTTGTATAAAACGTTTCTTAAACTAAAAGCTGTAAACTTTATTTTTTATAACCACTACAAATGTTTCTGTTAGTTGCCGCTCACCTTTTGACGTTTCTGCACGTTCCGGTAATGTATTACACGAACATTCCTTTTTCTCAAAATACGATAAAACACCCAGTGCTGCACCAACTAGACACAGTAGAACCAAAAGAGAAAGAATAGCAAAAGGTATTTTCCACCGGTTAGTTTTATATGACGACCCTTGTTGCCGCCACTCTTCCGTTGGTCGTGGTGGTAACTGATTGGAAGCTCTGAGCGTTGGCTGAATTTTATCTTTAGTTTTTTTCTTTTTTATAGTACTCTCTTCGTAAACAATATTCTCTTTTCTTCGTCTCCCTGTTCCTGTTAATCCTGCTTTCTTGGCTACCTCTAAAGTATCTTCATAATGAGGGTTATTTTCCACGACTGCTTCACTCTGTAAATAACCATGGTTCGCCATTGATTTATCACTCTTGATATGATCATCCTCCTCCTCTATTGCCAAATCACCCGTGCTTATCGCGTACGGATTAAAGGCGAGATTATCGTAATCTATCACTTGCTTTTCGTTTGTCATCTTCACTAACAGTTCACTAACTATGTTCTACCTCTTCTTGTTTTTGTCTTCCTACTCACGGTTATTAACATGTCGTAATTGAATATAATTTGAATATAGAGAATAGGAAATTGACCTCCCACAATTATTACTTTGACGAAAGAATCGTAAGAAATTCCTAACTTTTCAAATGTCGCATTCGTTGTAAGTTATAAACAACTTAACACCTCAACTATACACGGTGTCTCCTCTCGTGATTGTTAATATTTTTAAAATGTGTGCATATGACAATCACTTGAAGGTCATCGACTTTATTTGCATATTAAGTGCATCTAAATGAACAAAATACTTTAATGCAGTTCAATGAACAAACAAAGGCGTAACTATAGGGATTTATAAGAACATCCGGGGGGAGACAGTATGGTTTCACCACCTACCAAACACCCCACCCCCCCGTCGCCGCGTTTAAACCCGGATTTCCATTCAGTGCTTTTTGCAACCTCGTACCCAGGGTCTTACCTCCGCTCCCCCGACCGCCCCCCCCCCCCCCCGGTTGTTGCACCATCTAATTTTGGCGATCGCTTTTCGAGTTACACTGCTGTAGTGAATGTGAGAGAGCTTGGAGTAGACAGACGATACATGGACAGGAATCGAATCTGTAACCTTCTGATTTCCGATGAGACGCTCTAACCATTGAGCTAACGAGACTCAGATGGAGAGCGAAGGTTACAATGATGTACTGGTTCGATTGATATATATATGTACTGCCTATGCGGCAGTCACTATATATCAGTAATGCTTGGATGTGTTAATATATACACTGCTGTAGTGAATATGGGAGAGCTTGGAGTAGACAGACGATACATACGATCGTCAAGCTCATATCCTCAGAAAAATGATTCTGAGTCCCGAACAGCAATCGAACCCTCAACCTTCTGATCTCCGGTTATAGACGCTCTAACCATTGAGCTACCAGAACTCAGATGGTATAGCAAAGGCTACGTTGTGTACTATTGCGACAACTTTTAGCGGTATTCAATTTTTATTTGCTGAATATAGCTACATAACTGTTTGTAATGTTAATCTGTTGTATATTATTTTACATTCGTCACTGGATTTATCTATTTAACTAAATTTATCAATCATTATGTATTGTAGTCCAAATGATACGGAAGCATTTAAGTGTTTGAACATTGAATACATAACGCATTGAATACATAACGCATTTCGTCATGGAAATTGCTTTTCCTTTCCTCTATAATAGTAATTGCTTGTGGATTATTTTACATTTGTCACTGGATTAACAAAATGAGATATTTATCAACAATTATTTATAGTAAAGTCCAAACGATAGACGACGTTTAAAGAGTGAGTGTCAGGGTAGTGCTTTGCGCGCTTGTGTTTTTGTTTTCATACGAATTGATACAGTGCATCGCATCGTTAGAACTATAATTTGCATGTGAACTCTAGATTTGTTTGGAAATGTTGAATTGGAGTCCGATCCTGACTTCGGGGCGTTATGAAGCTAATGTTCAAGACGATTTGAACAGTTGCGGTTCGCTTGTTTGTGAACCACTGCGGGCCGCGCGCAAAGCCGTTTCTGACGAACAAGCTGGCCCGGCTGGCTTTAGTTCCTGAATCTTTGTAAATTCAAATGAACAAAACATCAGAAGAAACAAAATATATTTATTTACTAGTCGCTCATCAAACACTTCCATTCGCAAACTTATTCGCGCTGTTTCAGCAGCATAACCTGGCCTTCCACGCTTCGGAGGCGAAGCGCTCGTAGCAGCTTCTATGTATCGAAAAGATTACTATAGTAAATGATCAATTTTACGAAAACAAGCGCGCAAAGCACTACCCTGACACTCACTCTTTAAGTGTTCGGACATTGCCAGTAATACATGATGCATTCGTCTTGAAAATTGCTTTTCCTTGCATTTCTTCTGGTGCACACACACTTATAAGTAATGCCATTTTTCTTATCAATTTCCAAGTGTGAGTATTGTATTTGTCCATTCATTGTACTGGTACATGTGACGCCGACAATTTTGTGTTTTGCGAATTTCTAAAAAAACAAAAATGAAAGGACTCTTAGTCATGATATTGGTGTTGTACTTTTTGTCTTCATATTCAGAAATTAGTGACAAACCTTTTCAATCAATGAAATATAATCGTAGTTAGTTTGACTAAATATGTTTGTTTTCTTTTTCATATTAAATGTGCAATTTTTAAAACTTCCTTTTTCTGCAAGTTTATTTTTCAGTTTTGCTACCTAAAGATAACAACAAAGAAACAAAAAATATTTTTCCTTCCTTCCTTCCTTTTTTCCTTCCTTCCTTCCTTCCTTCCTTCCTTCCTTCCTTCCTTCCTTCCTTCCTTCCTTCCTTCCTTCCTTCCTTCCTTCCTTCCTTCCTTCCTTCCTTCCTTCCTTGATTCCTTCCTTTCCTTCCTTCCTTCCTTGATTCCTTCCTTCCTTCCTTCCTTCCTTGATTCCTTCCTTGATTCCTTCCTTGATTCCTCATTCCTTCCTTCCTTCCTTCCTTCCTTCCTTCCTTGATTCCTTCCTTCCTTGATTCCTTCCTTCCTTGATTCCTTCCTTGATTCCTTCCTTGATTCCTCATTCCTTCCTTCCTTCCTTCCTTCCTTCCTTCCTTGATTCCTTCCTTCCTTCCTTCCTTGATTCTTTCGTTGATTCATTACTTCCTTCTTTCCTTTGCATCCTTAATTCCCCCTGACTTCGCATCATTCCTTCCCCTGACTTCGCATCCTTTCTTTCCTCACACTGTACATCATTCCTTTCCTTTCCTTCTACTTTCATTGTGACATACCTCACTATTAATGGTGTTGTTCATTCTACGTAGTTCCATTTCCAGATTCTCCCCATTCTTAACCAAGGTTCTCGTCTGAAAAACATGCTATAGAGAATTGTTATATATCGAAATTTCAGTAATAAATCAAAATCTATTTTGACGGCAGGCAAGAACGCCCACAATTTCTCAAAATCGAAAAAAACAACGAGAAATGCATTAGAACACCAGTTACCTTGCTCAACAGTTCTTTCATCCAAGTTGCATTTTTTGAAAAGGCCAACATCTACAGAACAATGAGTAATACAATGACCTACAATAGTATTGCTTGGTTGACTAGAGATTTCAGAGGAGCTGATGATTATTGTTAAGCCATTGTCGTTGTTGTCTTTAAATGATATTGATAAAGTATATATGAATATTTACAAATTAGAACTCAAATAAAACGTGGCGAGTCTAAACTATTAAAGGCGCTCCACCAAAGTCCAACGCTTATTATCTCGTTCGCCTATCGCGTCTATTTATCACGAAAACGGTCCGACGAAGTGGGGTCACTTCCACGCAACCTCGGTCTTATCCCCGCTCGGGGGCGGGCGGGGAGCGGATATAAGACCCTGGGTAGGAGGTTGACTTCCATACTGTCTATGTAACGTGCCGAGCTACGACTCACTAAACGCAGAGTTCGACGAGAGGCAGAACGCAGACAACAACATACGCCAACAGAGTTGGAGCGGAGAACAATTTATTAGAACAAAGTGCAATCTTATATAGCGTAACATTGCGTGGGAATCACACCCAAAAAGGAACTACGTCAATTACATAATTTGCGATGACAACAACTAAACAAATGCAGGAAGGAACGAAGTTTCTACCGCCTAATCTCATTATCATTACTACGTCAATGCAACATGCAATATATGAATCCACGGGCCCCCTTTAGTTTTCGTCCCGAAAACTGAATATCAAAATACAGATACGTTCAAACGTAGTAGAAGAATAATACACATGCACATCAAAATACTAAAAGATAATAAACTAAATCACGCCTTAGGTCTTATCACACCTTGGTAACTCTACGTACATCTCGCGCGGGCATTTTCTCAACTTATTAAATCATTTTTGTTAATTTACGTACTACATAACCAGAGCGCCATAAATGTGGACTATTGCCCTTCCGTTACGATTTACTGTACAACTGGATATCTCCCAGCCACTAATTATTCCTTAATTATTCTATTTCTGCATGCTTTTCCTCGTCCCTATCTCTTAAAGGGCTATCTACTTCAATCATCGCATGCTCTCACAATCTGACACCTTGTGTGCCTTGTGCTCAACTTACAAAATCTCACAATACTCAACTAAACTTACAGTTACCTCGTTGGTCTGCCGTTACTACCGGACTTACTCTGCTTCTACCAACATAACTACCTTTTTGTACGACCCCCTTTTTTTTGCACCGCTTTAACTACACTATCGAATTCCGAGGCTTTACCATACTCGCGCGCCTAACAAAAACAAATTAACAGTTAACACTATGGTATGACTCAAAAATATAAACATGCAGTATCAGACTGGTAAAATAATGTCACGATTTTCTGTAAAATAATTTGACTTGTCCAGTTCAAAAGAAAGAGTACATAAATTAGTTCAGTTATATAACATAGTAGCAGCAAACATGAAAGTCACTTCTTTTACGGACGAACCAACGCAGAAAACGGCAGGACTTCACAGCTGGTAGGACGGGTTGTCTTAACAGGTGACTCTGGATAGACGATTTACTTCTGGCGATCCGTATCACAATTCGTTACTTCCAAACTCGAAATAAAAAGCACATCAGTTATAAGACAAAACGCAACGCACGCACTGACAGTTTGATACGATTCACGATTTTCCGCTTGTTCTTTACGATGGTATCCAGTTCTTCCAATCCAGTCCTTTTTCTCTCTCTTATTTCTTTGACCACCATTCCGGTCCGGTCCAAAACATTCCGTCTTTATAAGATCGCCGGATGACCACGTCGACGAAATGGATCTCTTTTCCAACTCTGTCTTTACTTCAGACTATTAACTTCATCTCACCATTGCGGATTCAATGTATATCACCAGTCGTTTCCATTCGCCATACTGCCGCTCGATCACGATTCTCCAGTTTCGATCTTCTTATCGTTGACTCCCGTTTCGACTATATATCCATCCCACCGCTGCCACCAGATTTGTAACGTGCCGAGCTACGACTCACTAAACGCAGAGTTCGACGAGAGGCAGAACACAGACAACAACATACGCCAACAGAGTTGGAGCGGTGAACAATTTATTAGAACAAAGTGCAATCTTATATAGCGTAACATTGCGTGGGAATCACACCCAAAAAGGAACTACGTCAATTACATAATTTGCGATGACAACAACTAAACAAATGCAGGAAGGAACGAAGTTTCTACCGTTAATCTCATCATCATTACTACGTCAATGCAACATGCAATATGTGAATCCACGAACGCCACATCTATACGCTCAGTTTATAATTTATAAAGTATATCAATCTTTATTTTTTGTATTGGTATTTATTCTCTTGAATTTCGGCTACGAATGAGCTGATATCTGGCCTCCTCCTGCGGAAGCCATCAAAGGGTAGGAAACGGCGGACAACAGGGGAGGCGTAGGCGCGCGCTGGAGGCGTAGGCGCGCGCTGGAGGCGTAGGCGCGCGCTGGGTAGGAAACTTACTTGTGGAAACCGGGAACCGTCTCTCGGTCAAGGTCGAAAGATGATGAGATGAATAATGCTGAGCTTTCGTCCTCGCTCAATGACAAAATCGTCAGCTGTTGTTGCACATCCTCGCGTTCGCTATACATGGGTTTATGGTGACATGGTGTGTAACCGAAAGATATCTGTCTGAACTTCAATTACTGCTGCTTAATACCTTTTTATCTAACACGTTCTGTAGTTCTTGTAATCTGTGATCGCAGTTTTTCCCAGAATTAAGCGAGTTGTTAACCTGAAGAGATAAACAGCAGGGTTTCTAGAACAATTATCACATATATATATATATACTTCAAAAACTCATTAATATTCATTAAAGTGCCACTAAGACGAAAAAAATCGTCTATCCAATTTTGATCTTAGTAAATTATAATAACAAAATGAAGAAGAAAGGCGTTATCGGTTGCTCAATATCTTATCCCGTTCTCGAGATATTTAGGTTTTGACATATGCAAATTAGATAGTGTATGACGTCATTTTCTCACATAGACTAAAATAAAATTCACAAAATGAGGAATATCTCTGCAAATAATAGGTAGAAAGTTTTCAAACTTTACACATCTGTGGTAAGGTGAAATGTGCACCGTACTGCACAAATTATATTGTTGCCACGAAGATCGTTTGGAAACAGGCACCGGTCATTTATAAAACAAAAAGTGTTTATTTCTTCTTTATCAAACAACATTTATTGTAATGCATACACACGAATATTTGTAGACACGTAAATATTGTACTTCGGAGGTTTAAATCACCTTATTCTTTTTAAAAAGTGACAAAAATTACGATTTAATTTTATTAGACGAAAGACGCTTATTCTCAAACGATCTCCATGGCAACTATATAATATGTACAGTAGAGTGTACATTCCACCTTACCATAAATGTCCAAAGTTTGAAAACTTTCTACCTATTATTTGCAGAGATAATCCTCATTTTGTGTATTTTATTTACGTGTATGTGAGAAAATGACGTCATACACTGTCTAATTTGCATATGTCAAAAACTAAATATCTCGAGAACGGGATAAGATATTGAGAAACCGAGAACGCCTTTCTTCCTCATTTCGTAATTATGATAAACTAAGATCAAAATTGGTAGACGATTTTTTCGTCTTAGTGACACTTTAACCAAATTGTCCAATCACATTTCCGTATTTAGTCACGCGCAAGGCTTTTATACCTGATAAAGTCCATGAATACTAATCCGCATGAAAATTATATAAAGTCTCTATGAACTTTATATAAAATTCCTGCTAATTTGCATTTCATACATCAACCTAATTTACCTCTAATAGAAAATAAAAACCAGTACACTCCCTAGTAATTACAATCAATTGTTTTTGAAGCTATTTAAAATACTCGAACTCGCGTTTTTTTCGAAAACGCTCCTTCTCGTGTTTTAAATACTACTTCAAAAACTCATTAATAATTCATGAGGAAAACACAAAGGAAATCAGTACCGTGTCGTAGGTTTTAATTTATATGTGATAAAATTTCATCCTAATTTACATCAATACGCCAATCAATACGCCATCAATTACGCCAATGAACTTATCAAATGGGTCGTTTTTCAAACCGTTTAATAAACTCGCAGCACGTGTTTTATCAGATATAATTACAAACATTTTATGCGGAAAAAAGGCAATTTCTAATGATTTAGACTATCGAGCCACCTAATTAAATCATCTAAAATATCTCTTAGACCTACTTAGCTATGCTTAGTCCTGCTTAGCTATGCTTTGCTGGTTAGTTATACCTCAAGTTCGGTAGTTAAGTTGGTTATTATTATGTCGATCGGCCGCTTTCTCGGCTCGAACGTCCTGGTGGTCTTCTGGGGAAGATGTTTTGACTAAGAGCATTGAGACTATTGTATAATGCTCCTAATACGTCTTTATTATTATTATTATTATTATTATTATTATTATTATTGAAACTGAATATAACTGAAAGTACTAAGACCTAAAGGGTTAGGTAGCACAATTTTCATGACTATTTACATAAAAAATTAAGAGTTCATCATTTAAAATTGGAATCTCATCATCAGTTCTCCTTAGTCATCATTGTACATTAGCTTTTATTATTGTATTCGTCTCCTTCTTTTCCTTGGATTCCTGCTCTGTATTGATTAGGAGATAACAATCTGAAAGTTACAGTAGGATCTGTCTGTATATCTATTTGGGTTAGTTATATTAAAACTTGTATCGACGATATGCCAGGAATTGGTCTTTATCTAACTTTTTTCTTCTTGGGTTGAGTAAAAGATTTTCTTTACCCATAAATGGTTGAGACGGTTAAATTTCTGATCTTAATTTGGTTGGGTAAAATGTTTTTCCACCGGATCCCTGTTCATCAGTTCTCCGTAGTCATCATTGCACATTAGCTTTTGTTATTGTGTATTCCTCTTCTTAATTGTTTTCCAAGGATTCCAGTTACCCAACCTCTTTCTCTTTGGCCCCCACCCAGACCATAAGTAATGACCGGTCCCTATCAAAGGTAAAACGATTTCTAGATCCGCTCCTAGCAGCGTTGCTCGTAGCCAATCATATTTCAGCATTAGTATTAAGTTTACAATCGTTTTATAACGCACCTTGGTTTTATTGAATTTCTTTTCAAGCCACTTGATGTTTTTCTCGAGTTCGTGAAGTTGATCTGTTAGCGCAACAGTATTTACTTTATCTGATTTGTTCTCGTTACCTGCGCCTTTACCCTGTGAAAATGCTACGAGAAAAAGATGTTTTAATACGCATTTTGTTGTGTATCACTATTTAAAAGATTTGAACGTTTCAATTCAATTTTCTATAATACGTATTTTATTGTACAGTTGACTCTCTCGTAAACGACCTGTGGGAAACTGCCTCCGCAGTTTGTAATTTACCACACACTCACTGTTTGGTTGATTTCGTATTTATTTGTTAGTAAACATTCACAATTAGGCTTGGGCGGTTTTGCTTAAAATAAAAACCGCTAAACCGTCCGATTCTAAACCGGTTAAACCGTAAAACCGGTTTTTCACAAACGCAATTTCAAATTTTTAATAGCGCTTTACGTCATAATTTGGCTGTATACACTAAAGGACTGCGTAGATCACGGCAAAATATTGAACAAAGAAACGAACGTTCAGCGATAACGAAACGAAATTTTAATAAGAACTAAACAAAATTATACATTGTAACTTGTCAGAAAAAGTCAGAAACGTTTTAAGAATAAAGAATTCACAGGTGTTTAGCCAAGAAAACCAACATGTCAACCTTGTGTGGTTTCAGCGACACTGAAAAGTCGCTCGGATGCGGAGCTAATGTACCACAAACACACAAGTATTTGCGTGCAAGTTTGGCTAACGAAGGGTATACAGCTGCGTGCATATTCGACGGGATGATAATCTCGGAGATGTCGATGTAGGTTGGAAGTATTTCCTCCAGCAGCACGGACTTTCCTCAGGCAAAGCTTGCATGTTGGCAGGTCATTGTCGTTTTCATCTTGTCTAAATCCGAAATATTGCCAGACAGGAGAGGCAGAGGCCGCAGAAACCTTTTTCGACCGTTGACGTTGACAATTTGACGAAAAATTCGACGTTGACGTCGACGTTGACGTCAATTCGACGTTGACGTTTGTGGCAGCCATGATGATTTGGGCGCAGTGTTATTGTCTGTATATAATCTGCCAAATCTGGTATCAGTGCGTGGCATGAAATTGAAGTGTGTATTTTATGCTTAACACCTACGTACACTTTACTTACCCATTGTGGAAGGTTAGGTGCAGGTCTTGCTACAGGGTTTTGCACGCCATTATTATTGTTACTTGGAATTCAGGTCAAGATAACGCGAGCTGATCTTGATCTGTCCACCACACCCTGTTGTCGACCTGCACCTATCACACCAAAAGCTTTTGGTGGAAGTTATTGCACCTTAATCGTTTCTTTGTATAAAGGGAGGGTTGGTGGGATATTCAATTCTACCCGTTCTCGTTTACTGCCCTCAATGCTGTGTCCTGCTCTGGCTACGGTCACTCGCTAATGGTAGACCTTATCCCAACATGCTTGTCATATGATACTCCGATGTCCCCCGCACTTGCGCAGTTCCCTTGTTGTTAACCTTGGTTATTACATAACCTCATTAAAAGTATATGCCAAGACTCGAGTACCTTATTAACATCAAAATGGTCAAATTACAGGGCGATGACAGTAAATATGTAATGATGACGGTTTTCCGGTTTTTCTAAAAGCTAAACCGAAAAAAACGGTTTAATAATAAAACCGAAAAAAAACGGTAAACCGCCCAAGCCTATTCACAATCCCAAAGTTGTCCTCTCGCTCACACACTCACTAATGTGAAAGTTATATGCGAGTGGTAATAATTAAGGGTTAAATTTAGGTTAAAGCATTAGATTAAATAGGGACGATTAACATTTGGTACAAGCTCAAGTGGGCCTCGTTGTCCCGTTCTCGTTGTCCCGTTTGCGCTAGCCCCATTGGACGTATACCCTGTAATTTTCTTTGTCTGTATAATAATATGTAACCTTTTATATGTATGTCCAATAAAGCTGATAAAAAAAAAAAATTTTAAAATTTAAAAAAAAAAAAAAAAAAAAAAAGGGAAGGAATTTGTAATCCATTTAGTATAGGACATTGGCCAATCAGATCATGTGAGAAGAGAGCGTTGGTATGATAATGTGCGTGTGTGCGTGATGTGTTGAGAGTCGAAAATACAAGTGAGATCCTGGCTCTCGTCACTCTGCACTCCACTCACATGCACTTTCTCATTCTTATCATTTAGTTTAATATATCACATTTTCCCCAGACCACCTCGGGGTCAGCAGTGACCAAGTCTGGTGTAATTCAAATATTTGGCATCTCACTCGATTAAACTACATGTCCTAAGGATATGAAGGAAAATTTCTAGTGTTGGAATATATACATTTTAAGACTAAACCTGCAGGACTAGTTGCGAAAAATTCAAAATACCGGCATGCGTAATTAATTTTCCTACTGTATTCATGAATTTGTAAAGAGGTCGCCTCAAAGCGAGTCAACTGTATATCACTTGGCTATTTTCCTCCGCTAGGCTATTTTGGCAGATATGTCCATGTGTGTTTATATAACCTTCATCCAGTTTGTCATGGTCCAGTGACTATTATTACTTTGTGGATTACTGACGCGTGTTTTGCGCTAAATTATCCACTGCGAATGTTTGACCTGCAGTATGGTGTAATTCATTTATTTATTTATTTATTTATTACAATTTATAATACATATCAATTACAGTATTACAACTAAAAATGGAATGTATTAGGGTAAACCAAAAACAGAATTCAAGATTCCCTCAGGATTGGTCACCCTTTACAAATACAAATAACATGTAACATTAATATGAAATCAAAGAGTTAGACATAACGAAATAATGCTGAGAAAGTAGCCTCTTAAAAAACGACAAGGTGTCAATGCCACGTATAGAGTATGGGAGAGAGTTCCAGAGCCTAGTGACACGAACGAAATAAGAACACTTAAAGACATCTGTACGGGCATAAGGTACTATAAGAGTCAAGTCATCAATATTACGCAGACAACGACCCGTACTTCTCCAAGAAATTAAACCACGTGGCATGTCTATTAAGCCATGAATCATTTTAAAAAGGAAGACAAGATCTGTGATTTCCCTACGCATGTACAGAGGAAGAAGCTGAAGTTGTTCAAGCCTGTTCTTATAATCTACTTCACGACCTAAAATAAGCCGAGAGGCGCGGCGCTGCACCTGCTCAATTATAGTAAACGCTTAACGGTGTGATCATCAATGTCTCTCGAAGTCCGATACAATAGACCAAGCATTGGTCGTTAGACTGCGGAGGTGACTAGTGATTAAATTGTCCACTGCGATTGTTACAACCTACATGGTGTTTCGTGATCGTTAGATTCCGAAAGCCACTTTAGCTAAATGTTAATCTTACCTCGAGTCTTGGCATCTGTACATGTACATCGTCGTAAGGATTGTTCAATCTCCATTTTGTAAAAGATATAACCAGAAGCGGTTAAAGAAAGCAATGACAGCAATATAAGGGAAAACACTGAAAAACAACCTAACTGACAATGCTTCTTCTTCTCATCTGCTGAACCATAATCAATATTTGGAATAGCTTCAAATATTTCTGTCTTGTTGAGATCCTTATCGGACCCTTCGTACACTTCATTTACTCTAGCTCGCAACCCTTGTCTTCGTTCGCTGGTGTCACTAGCATAAACCGGAGACTCGTAGGTGTGTTTGATATTTGTATTGCAAAATACCACTGGGTTTTGATAACCTAACTCCTTAGACCTACGTGGAAACTGCTCATGATCATCGTCCATCTGGTGTGGAAGGGAGAAACGTATTGCATCTACCATTTCGTATTCCGTGTCTGCGTCAGTCATGGTGTAGAATGAGGTAGTGACTTACTTTGTCGTGAGACGTGGGGAATAAGTAGTGATTATTATGGTTTCCCGTCGTCACTTGGACATCAATCCCATACCGCGACTAACTTGTACCATCCAATAGGATTTAGAGTCATTGACCAATCGAATGCACGCTGACAATTGTACTTTATTCGTCCATATATATATACATAAAAAATATTTGAAGCCTTGTATAATATGTAGGATATTAACTTTTTAGTGAGGAATCTGACAATTACCTATAATCTGACAATGGTCATAAATATATATAGTTTGGATAGCTGTAATTCTTTTACCACTTTCTAGTCTTGTGTACACTTAGTTTTCCAATAATTATCGGCACTCCCAGTAGCAAAGATAACATTGTTTATTGAAACATTGGCACGAGTACGTAATGTTGGCATTTTTCTCCACTTTAAGTAAGCCATGGGATTTGACATTTTCTGGGCTGTACTGTGACTGTGTACAACAGTTCACCCCAATAAGACGGATATTGTCATCCTGTAACAAAGTGAAATCACACTGATCCATTTAGCCTTTATAGGTGCATGCCGCGGCATGTGAAAACCATGAAAACCAACAGTTATATATATCGCAGGTCACCATGATAATTGAAAACACCCAGCTGTTAATAAGTACATTTCAAACGTCGAACTTTTCATGTGTCGAATGTAATGCAAATGAGAAAACGACCTTAAATCGTAGGCCCTCAGAATCCCAATCAGTTGGGTGTGATAAACTGAATAGTCGAACGCTTAAAACATGAGCCTCTGGTTCAGATAAATAGGGTAACCTTACGTGCGTGATCGACTTTAAATAAATCATTATCACTCAGCTTGAACAAAGAATTTTGCTCATTGACATTCGTAGTCAATTTATCCCTGGTGTTTAGGCGGGGAGTTAGAAAACCCATTAGGCGTAGAGTTAGGTTTTGGATCTAAGTTGTTTTGGGGTTAGCAGTTCTATGATGTATTGTCATAATATATGTATCCGATCGTATGATAGCTATAGCCTCCTCCGCAGCCAACTCTGTGGCTTCTTTTTTCCGAGTCAAATCGCTTCCAAGGCTGTGCGAGCAATGTTTTGGCTGGGATTGCAGGGAAGTATAGGGGAAAATGGCCAAAACAGCGTTGGAAGCTACGGTATTCGACTCGGGAAAAAGAAGCCATAGAGTTGCCTGCGGAGGAGTATGATAGCAGTACAATCTCTCACCTCGTCCCACCTCTCGCGGATACTAAAAAAGATCGTTCAGAAGACGATTGCTTGCGGGATGGGGTCACAAAACACCTGCGATAAATTGATTACCATTTACATTAGGTTCGACACCGACGACACATGGGCCTAAATGAAACGGCGAGCTAAGTTGCGTGGTTATTCATCCAGGTGATAGCGTATAGTACAGTAATAATGTACTCGGTTGAAATTACGAGTTTCGACACGTATACTTTGAGACCCAATCGGTACCAGGTACGAAAGGAAGGGTTAATTCCCAGCATTGAACCGGCGACCCAGCTGGAAAGTTCAATCATGACCAGCTGGAATTTTCATTTTTCGCAACTCCGTATCCGGCCATGATTAATCGGGCTTTCCGCCGTCTATGCGTAGACTGGTCACGGTTGGCTCTCGAAGTATATATGATCCCACACTCATAATTCGATTGATATATGTAATGTACTGCCTATGCGGCAGTCACTCCAAGTCGTCTGTCTACTCCAAGCTCTCCCACATTCACTACAGCAGTGTATATATTAACACAATATAAGGATAGTTGTGTCAACAGCAGAAAATGAGGCTAGAGAGCAAAGTCCAAATGAAAAGTTCCGGAACACTCACCTTTTTTTGAATTATTGAAACTGTTTGATTTTCTTTGGAAGTGCTGTTTCGTGTTTTGAAGACACACTTTCCAATTCCTGCTCTCTTGTTCATTAATATTTTGCTTATGTTGTACAGCTAGAAGAGAAAAATATATCAGAAACAAATGATGTGCCACAGGCTCATGTCATAAAGGTTACTTTTTCCGAATTTAGAAACTTTACATGCAAGAACAAAAACCCTAACCATAACCCAAATAAAAACTCTATTCCTAACTTAACCTTAAAATAAAGAATTACTAAGCTAAACCCAACATTTTAATGATGGTTTTACGGCTCATTTAATTAGGTTATCGAAATCACAAGGTTCTTATAGATCATTAAGTTCCTAACACGCGTAGGAAAGGTATTATGTTACCTCAATAATACTAGTGGTTAATCTAGTGGCGTTGTAATGTATAGGTATGTATTTGAATATTTCCGTAAATAGAGGGATTAGCCTCCTCCGCAGGCAACTCTGGGGGGATTGGGGCGAGAGAAAAATCGCGGCCAACTGGTGATGCCTGCGAATGAGGCTACACTAAGCCCAGGTTCAGACGTCTTCCATTCAAGTTTGGAAAATTTTTATTTAGCAATTGGCACTATAAAAACATGCCAGTTTCATGGACTTTAAATTTACAGCCGGCTTTATACTTTTTCCACCTAAACGGAA
The DNA here is from genome assembly GCA_035772405.1 of Chrysogorgia sp. JL179-B06. Lineage (NCBI taxonomy): Eukaryota > Metazoa > Cnidaria > Anthozoa > Scleralcyonacea > Chrysogorgiidae > Chrysogorgia > Chrysogorgia sp. JL179-B06. The sequence goes on along the minus strand of JAYKKM010000466.1, from coordinate 439,522 downwards.
GTCGTGTTTTTCCTAATCAGATCTGAAATTATACTAAGACAATTAGTAGATATAGTTACCTCGACATCGTTGAGTAATTGTTAAATATAATTATTATTGATTATTATTATAGACAATACATGTCGAAACCACAAATGTTGCATTTACCATTTTGACTTTTTCTTCGCAATCTTCTTTTGAATCACAGAAATCATTCAGCAACTTAAAAATTAATATTTTATTTAAATTTAATATTTAGCTAGTGCACGACATCATATACAAGTCTTTGAATAATTTCCCAACGCAACCAGGTGATAAATCAGACATAGTTTATACTCTGGCTTTAAAAAGTATTTTGAACGTAACTTCAAAAGTTTACTGTCCATGACCCAACGTTTGCGGCAACCTCGTGGGGAGCGGAGATAAGACCCTGGGTACGAGGTTGCGTTTGCGGTTGTTGCGTATATATATTCAAGGGATTACGGAACCAATTAAAAGAATCTTAAGTAGTTTAACCATAGTGGTTTAGCGTAAAAGTTGCTCAAAAACCTTTCTTGATCGTATTACGAAGGAACAGAGGAAAGACGCTATTTATTCCATTCCGTGCAATGACTGTGATCAGGAGTATATCGGTCAGACTAAACGTCAGTTTCGTACGCGTATAAAAGAACACCAAAAGGCTGTTTTCTTTTCAAAAAAGGAAAATTCTGCTTTGTCGGAGCACGCGTGCGTAACCTACCATGAGATTGCGTGGGAAAATTCCAAAATTATTACCACTAATTCGCGGTACCATCAGAGACGTTGTCTGGAGGCTTGGCATATCAATAGCGCCCACGCCCCATTGAATCGCGATGACGGTGGTTTATTACCAGAAGCTTATTTGCATCTTGTTAGTAGATAACGTTATCATCGGTTCTATGAGGGTATAAATAGGGATCCTAACTTTACAACGATCACCCCTGATGAAGACACTAGATTGGAGTGTCGAAATGTTTCAAAAAACATTTAAAAACCAGAGTAGCATCAAACTATGTCTAATACACTTCTTTCATAATCGCTAGCTCTCTTTGCCGAGATACCGCCTCTCAGTCATATCCTTTGTGAAATTTCTTTTCGTTTTTAAAGTTCCTGACTGTTTTTAAGAAATCTCTTAAAACATATCTTTTTTAAATGTTTCTTAATAGTTTTTAATGTTTACTAATTTTATATAGTTTTAGCCTAGAACATTAGTGATTTGTGCGCTATAGAAATGTCTTTTATTATTATTATTATTATTATATAAAATATAAATCCACCACTTTTTAATCTACTTATTTTAATCGTATTGTTAAACTCTGGAATTCTGTTTGTAAATTGGCTCCCCCTACTAGTTTTTCCATTCCCTCCTCTGTTAAACGTTTCCTCAAAGAAACTATAATTTATGTAACTCAGAATTTCACGTGGAAATCCCGTGTTCATGGTCCCTTGTACGTAATTGTCACAATTCTTAATATTGAATGTTGGCGCCGTGTAGCCTGCATCACATGGGGGCTGCGACGACTAACCCTAGGGCTAGCTGATTATGATCGCGGATTAGCTCTCGAGCGCGATCGAGAGCAACGATAATTTGGCTCGGTGTAAGTAAGATATAAAGCCCCGAGGATGCGTAGCGTCCGAGCGCTGTATCGCGCTTACATCCCGACGTTTGAGGGATTTATCTGACTTATTATTACATTGAGTCGGTTTCTTTTGATGTACCGCGGGATGTATGCGCCATACATCCCTATGAATACTAATTAGATAAGATAAGAAACGAAGAAAAAACTAGGAAAATCTTTGGGTAAGGATAAAACGCGGATGCGGATGACGGATGGCGGATACGGATGGCGGATGAGAAAAGGCGGATAGAGGATAAAACGCGGATGGGAAAAGGCCGATAGAGGATAAAACGCGGATGAGAAAAGGCGGATAGAGGATAAAACGCGGATGAGAAAAGGAAAGTAGGTCTGTGTCTAGAAATAGTCTCTCGCAGACTCTCCACTGCGCGGGCGAAAGATTTAGGCGGCTTATTGTAGATTTAGGCTGCTTATTTTACAGACCAACACAAGTGTGCGAAAACACTGTCATGAGTTGTGTATATTTAATCGGTATAGAGCATTAGGCCAAAAAATAAAGTCTTCTGTTTCTGGTTAACTTCAAAGTTGACGTGGTGACGTGCTTCTTTTTCTAAATATTCCTATAAACCTTCATGGTACAGAAATATGGTGACTATTATATCTCAAAATGTCCAGGCTTTGAAACATGCAATCGGAACTACAATAGAATGATAAATAGAACGATGGACGAAAATAGAATGATAGAATCGGAACTATAATAGAATGAAATATCCAAAGAAAAATATAAAAAGTATATTTTACAAAAACCATAAAATTATATAAATGCGCAATATCAAACGCGCGCGCTGACCGAAACAGAAATTTTTTAGTTATTCTGTAATCTTTAATTAAAATTCTTCAAACACGATGGCCTTTCGAGCGTATAAGATGATATATTTTGCAAATGAGAGACAGACGTAAAATATATACATTATACTATATATGGATTATCTAATGATATTCAAATTAAACGCGCGTAAAAACGTCTCTTGGCTGATGCGTTAAAACTAAAAAATTGTTAAAATCTCTTATTTCATATGACAATTCGTTCCAGGACTATGCTAGTATGCTGCTCTATATGAATAACTGAAGGAGCTCTAAGTTACCATTCCTAATCATTTTCGGAGTTCAGTAAATAACTAAAACTTAATTAGGCACTTCAATAAAAGAAAATTAATAAGGTACTTTAACCTTAACAAGAGTGAGTGTCAACCGTGACGCATTGCACGCTCGGTCGGCCATTTTTTGAAGCACGAAATTCCCTTGGTGAACTGCATCCATAAAAATCTTGCCAATCCTTGATATAAATTATTAATTTTGTCTTTCAATTGAAAGAAGATATACCTTAGAAAGTAATTATTTCTATATTTTTCACAAAACTCGACGTTTTCTTGACTTTCGTTTCAAATTATGTCAGCTTTGAATGACGCGAAGCGTGGAAGACCAAGTGACGAGGTTCAAACAAACAAACCAGGTTCCGAGTCAATGTATTTGGATTGTGGATGAATAAGAAAGCCTCTATAGGGTTTTCTGAGAAGACTCGGTGAATATCTGAAGTATTTACCACGTCAAGTTGGCGACGAAGCACTTCAAAACACTTCGTTATCGTATAAAAAGATAAACACAAACGCGCAATGCACGACGGTTGACACTCACTCTTTAAAAGCCATATTAACAACCAAACAAACTTACATCATATAACACGACTACGATGTCACTGCTTTCACCTACTCGTGGTCGGAAAAGAACAAAAAGAACATACCGTGCAGCTGGTCACAAAGTGCTTGGAAAAGAACAACGTGCAGCTGGTCACAAAGTGCTGTCCGCGAATTAGTTTGAGTCCGAATATATCTTAACCAGAGATAACAACTGCTTGCCCTTTTTGTGACATTTTTACAATACATATCTCAATAACACTTTTCCCACGAAGAGTTACAACTCAACAATAATTTTTCTCCGGCCACGGCTGTTGTTTTGTCGTTTCCTGTTCAATTAAACACTGTTTTCCCTGTCACGCTGTAATATCCCGACTCTCTGACAGTATATTTACGACACGCTGAGCGTACCTGAATCAAGTTACTCGTGGTGAAGCTTCAATCTTAATTTACTTCAGATTTTAATTTTATTGCAGATTTTCTTGCTTATAGAATGACGCCTGGAATATAATTGATATCTGTATAAACTCATGCGTTCGGAAACAACAACAATTACATTAGCGCTGTTTGAATAATATTATAGTCTTTCGCCCGCAGTGGAGAGTCTGCGAGAGACTATTAATTTTAAATTTCTACACACAGACCTACTTTCCTTTTCTCATCCGCGTTTTATCCTCTATCCGCCTTTTCTCATCCGCGTTTTATCCTCTATCCGCCTTTTCCCATCCGCATTTTATCCTCTATCCGCCTTTTCTCATCCGCGTTTTATCCTCTATCCGCCTTTTCCCATCCGCGTTTTATCCTCTATCCGCCTTTTCTCATCCGCCATCCGTATCCGCCATCCGTCATCCGCATCCGCGTTTTATCCTTACCCAAAATCTTTGTCCAAAATTTCTTATCTGATTAGTATTCATACTTTATAACCTCGTTAGGAAGCAAACAGACACACAAACGAGCCCTATTTCCCCCTAAAGGAAATGACAATATGTTACAACGGGAATTATGTTAATTAGTCGATTAGACATACAGGCGACGTGCCAAGTTGGCAATATGATGAGGGAGATGGTACTTTTAGCTCCTTTTTCGTGGGTTTTTTTATCAAGTAAACACCATATTTCTTGTTCATAACTGACGAGTTAAAACATTAAAACAAATGTTTATTAAAAACTCAAAAGACGTTTCGACCAAAAAACTCTTGTATTCGTCGGTTAAAATGTTAAACGATTAAAGGTCACTTATATACAGGTTCAAGGTTATGTAATTAGTCGATTAGACATACAGGCGACGTGCCAAGTTGGCAATATGATGAGGGAGATGGTACTTTTAGCTCCTTTTTCGTGGTTTTTTTTATCAAGTAAACACCATATTTCTTGTTCATAACTGACGAGTTAAAACATTAAAACAAATGTTTATTAAAAACTCAAAAGACGTTTCGACCAAAAAACTCTTGTATTCGTCGGTTAAAATGTTAAACGATTAAAGGTCACTTATATACAGGTTCAAGGTTATGTAGATTAGCTAAAAATGTAATTTATAGATGATAGGTATTTGTAAACTGTAAACTTTCAAATTCTCCCATATTTCTTGCAAATTCTTGCAATTAAGATGCATTTTCTCAACTAGGACCATTTGTTGGAAATCAGACTATTTAGAGCCTGTGCTCGTTCCAACACTTCACAAAAGAAAAGGTTTTATTCACAAAAGATGTCTCACAGTTCGCTCGCTCGCTCGCTCACACACTTCGATCACAATAACAAGTCTGTCATATTACAGCCTCGTTCCCAGGGCCCAAACTCTCTATAACTTTTGACACAGTTTTCTACACACTCCCCTATTTGTCTCCTCTTCTGCAGGAGACGAATATATAGATGTCAAACTAGTCTTTAACAATAAGTATAAACGTAACGAATTGCATATATAATATATATATGCACAACTATGGAAGTTTAAAGTGTTAGCTTGTAAAGCTCTCTAATTGTTCCTAAATGTTCGAATCAATTGAATGTTATAGTATAGACATAATTTGTCCGATCTAGAGTTCTGTTTCATCTGATTCTGTTCGATTCAGTCCGTGTCTTGGTCCAACACGAGAGCTGCTATGCGGTCTCTGGCTTCAATTGCTGCTGTTCGTCTTGGGGCAAATTCTCGGGCTTCAACATTAAGAGCGGTGGTCGGCTCCTTTTCTCGTCTGTCGTAGGTCAACTCTAAAGGGTATAGGTGTTGTATTGGCCGTTCCAGAACCGAGGTTCCCGCTCTCAATTTGGCCGCTCTGACCACACCGTCTCGTCCTTGGATCAGGTTGTCTACCACTCCTATTTTCCATTTTCCACGATTCTTTTGGTCGCTCTTTATTATCACCACTTCCCCTACTTTGATATCTGCTTGCAGCTTGCTTGCCACCATGTTTCAAACGATGTCCCTCTCTCAGTCCCCTCAGGTACTCGCTTGTCCACCGCTTCCAGACTGCTTCCTTGCATCGTCTGAGGTATTTTGCTCGCTTTCTCATATCTCCGTCCTCCAGGTGGTATGGCTCTAATTCTGGGAGTAGGTTTGGTTGATCGAAGAGGAACGTGTTTGGGGTAAGAACTGGGAATTGTATGTCTTCTTCGATGTAACTTAGGGGACGGTTATTTAAGGCCACCTCTACGTCCAGCACAACTTCCTGGAGCTCCTTCCAGGATAGGAAGCCATTTCCGATGGTTTTGTACAAGGCTCTTTTAAATAATCCCACCATGCGCTCAAATTGTCCTCCCCACCAAGGGGCACGGCTGAGATTGAACTGCCATTTTATACCTCGATGGGCTAGGAAATTGTTCACCCGTTCGTCTTTCATCACCGTCTTGATCCACTTCGCAGCTCCAACGAAGGTTCCCCCGTTGTCAGAATAAAGTTTGACAGGTCTGCCACGTCGCGCGATCAATCTTTTGAGGCAGCTGATAAACTCCGTCATCTCCATGTTCGGCAGTAACTCAAGGTACAGGCCTCGGGTGACGCTGCAGGTGAACAACACTAGGTAAGCTTTTCCTTCTACTTTCTTCCCTTTCTGGTACTTCAGGGGTCCCGCGTAGTCGACTCCAACAACTTTAAATGGTGCGCTCTCAACCGTTCGATCTAGTGGCAGGTTTCCGGGCGGTGGGCTTTGTAGCGCTTTGACTTGGAATCTTTTACATCCATAACAGGATCTTATTAATTTTTTGGTCAACCTCCTCAGCCGCGGTACCCAGTAACGATCGCGTACTTTTGCCATAGTCAATCCAACTCCCCCATGCAGTGTTTCTTCATGGGCTTGTTGGACCAACTTTTTGGTGAATGTTGAAGAGTCAGGAAGGTAGATTGGATAAATTCCTTGTATTCTTCCCCGACATTCCAACAAACCATCTTGATTGCGCTGGAGGTTGAGTTGTAGCCGGTCTTCTTCATACTGCTCTCTCCTTTTTCCTTCGTCTTGCGTTCGACGTTCCCAGAACCGTCTTTGTGCTTCTAACTCTTCTGTCTCTAAAGGATTTTTCTTCCTCTCTTCGCGCTGTACTCTGGTGTTGGATATGAACCTTGTTATCCACGCACATATTCTCAAAGCTCTCCAGAAGTCCCACTTGTCCATAAGATAGTCAAAGTCATCTTTCTCCTCTGTCACCATGCCAAACAGAGTCTTGGTCGCTTTCGTTTCGGCCAAGGTCGCTTCGTTGGTAGATGTGACTATATCTGGTGGCCAGTTTTCTTGGGTTTCTAACCAGTTCGGGCCTTGCCACAACGATTCGTTGTTGCCACCGAGACTTCCTCCTCTACTTGCCAGGTCTGCGGGGTTGTCTTTCGTTCCGACATGGCGCCAAGTGGTTTGTCCACGCTCTTGAATCTTGCGGACCCTGTTGCTGACGAACTGCTTGTAGTCGCCTGGTTTCCGAATCCAATGAAGTGCGACTGTGCTATCCAGCCAACAGTACACCTCTGAAACTGGGAACCCTACCAGCGCCTCTCTGACGTTGTGTACTAGGTTGACCGCCATGTGTCCCGAAACCAACTCGAGGCGCGGGATGGTCAGGCCTTTCTTTTGCCAATCTTGCCTTCGCAGCGACCAGCCCCTTGCTAGATTCCGAATGTTGCTTTACCACGGCGTATACCACTGCTGCTACGCCTTTGGCACTGGCATCTCCAAAGGCGTGTAAGACGATCTCGCTGATTTTCTCTTGACGCTTGGGGATAGATCTGGGCACAGCGACCTGGTTTGGCAACGAGTTTTCCCATCGTTTCCACTGCTTGGTTAGCTCGTGGCGTCCCAGCCACGTTTCTCATCGCAGGCGTTGCGATAGAGGACTTTTCCACTGAGAGTGACAGGTGACACGACTCCGAGTGGATCATAAACTCGGGCCACCTTTTGTAGAATTCCCCTCCTTGTTGGATCGGCTGTTTCTCTTGGAAAACTTATCGCAATGGTGTCTTCCCGTTTATTCCACACGAGACCCAGCAGGCTGCTTTCACCAGAGACTGTTCCGAGTTGCTGCTTCGCGTAACTTCTCCCTTCTTCGTTAACCTCTTCAGCGGTCTGCTCCAATTCTCTAACGTTTGATCCCCACTTATGTAGTTCAAACTTCGCTTTCTCGAAGATCTCGATCGCAGATTTCTTCACTTCGTTAGCCTCTTCGACTGTGGGTCCCTCAGTTACAAGATCATCCACGTACATGCTTCTCTCGATTTCGGCAACAGCTCCCGGCTGCTCTGAACGGCATTTCTCCAGGTGTTGTTGGATTACTCCTCCCAAGAGAAAGGGTGAAGGAGCGAGGCCAAACAGGGCTCTAGTGAATCTCATAGTTTCAACGGTTTTGGACTGCAGATCAGCGAACCAGTGGAAGCGAAGGGCGTCTCGGTCCTTCTTTCTGATTCTTACTTGAAGAAAGGCTTGTTTAAGGTCGCCTGTTATCGCAACTGGGTGGAAGCGGCCACGAACTAGAACCTTCCAGATGTGGTTTTGGAGAGGAGGCCCCACCTCCAGGCATTCGTTTAGCGAGGGTGCTTGCTGATGTTCTCTAGCAGAAGCGTCATATACGATGCGCAGTTTGGTAGTTGCCGCTGATTCGCGGACCACTGCTTTATGCGGGAGATAGAATTCCACACCGACCGCTGGCTCCGTCACACGTTCCACCACACCCTTTTCTAATTGATCACGGATGATCGCGTCGTAACTGTTTAGCAGGTTGGACTTTTCGAGCTTGTGCTTCAGGGTGTTGAGTCTACGGAGGCTTCCTTTCTCGTTGCTAGGGAGTGGTGGATGGCCTCCCTTCCACGGAAGACCTGTCTCGTACCAACCTTCGTCATCATGCTTTAACTGCTCGCGGAATTCGGCGTAAACAGTTTCCTGGTCTCCAGTAGGCGAGTCTTCCAGCCCCATCACGTCTAGCCGACACAGTTCATCATAATCGGTGGCTGAAGTCTGCGTCAGGAATATCTTTCCAACGTCTACTTCTTCGGCGCCTGATGTGATGATCGTCCAACCGAATCTGGTTTTCTCTGCCACTGGCTCACCCGTGCGACCCACTTTCTGGTTGCTTCCGGTCTTGATTTTGGTGTACTCGCTTGCGCCAAGAAGGTAGTTCATCCCTGTCGTCTGTGTCCTCCATGACCACACCTTGTAAATGAGGATATCTGCGAATCATTTCCTGGTATTTGGGGTTGTGAACAGTCAGGAGTTCTTTGCGGTCGACTTTCGTTACGTCTGCTTCGAGTTTGAAGTCCCCTTTCACGCTTGAGATCTGTAGACTGTATATTTCGACCCTCCTTGTAGTAGCTCCACCTCTGATCGCTCAGGTTTCAGGTGTAATTTATCCAGCAATGCCGCTGACGCGTATGAACTGCCGGCGCCGGTATCCAGCAGGGCTCGGCACTTGATACCCTTTATCTCGATCACGACCACCGGGTGACAAACGGAATTGATGTTATTTCTGGCTGTCTTCATCATGTCTTCACGCACTTTGTCGCAGATGGAAGTGTGGTGTTTTCGTTTGCATATTTGGCATACCGATCGACTTTTGCACTCGGCGGCTCGGTGTTTACTCCCTGTGCAGTTGAAACACAGACGTTTCTCACTAAGCTTCTTCTTTCGGTCTGCAACTGAGGTAAACTGATCACAGTCAACCGACTTATGGCTAGGATTTTCACAGAAGACACATACCTTGGGGGGTTGGCCTTGCCCTTGGTCTTGCGCGTAGAAGCTTCGGTTGCGTTGAAACTGACTTTTGTCTTGAGGCGATTCACGATCTTCCACAGGGTGTATATCTTTCCAACGTCTCAGGGCCTCCAGGAGTTCCGTGAAATTCCACTCTTGCCAATTGTCTTGACCACGAACCAGGTCCGCTTTTATTCCCTTGAGTTTCTCGATCACGCTTCGAACATTTCCCTTCACTTCCTGGAGTTTACCGAGTGTCTCTAAAGATTGCACGTTGTACATCAATGTCCTATAAAACTGATGCACCTTTGATGGTTGAGACCCTGTGATCGTGGGAAGCGCGCTAATGTTACATACGTACGCGTGGACGATTTCACTAACCCGGCCATATTCGGCTTTGAGGATTGTTTTCGCTCGATTATAGCAATCGGCGGTGAATGGCAGCCCGTCGATATCTTCTCTCACCTTGGGTTCCAATAGTTCCTTTAAGTAGGCGAACTTTGTCACAGGTGCTATGCCAGATTTGTCGATTTCTGCCTCAAATTTGTTCCAAAACGAAAGCCACCGTTCATGGGTGCCGTTGAACTTCGTAATGGCCAGCTTGGACAATTTCACTTGATCGCTCTGGATTGCCTTTCCGGTCGTTTCGGATTTCTTGTTGAATTCCAGCTGCAATTTGAGTTTCTCGTGCTCAAACCGGAGCTGTTCTTCTCGTTCGCGGGCCATTTCTTCCTTATCTTTCTCTTTCTTCTTGTCTGTCTCTCCCCGCTCGATCTCAGCGAGTTGCTTAGAAAGGTTGTCGATTTCGTAGTCTACCTTTTCTATCTCTCCTTCGATTTCGAGGGCCCACTTCGCCACATCTTCTTCGCTTTCTTCCTCGTCTAGCTTCGCCTGTTCCACCACTCGCTTCAAGCTGTCCGTTTCCCCCACTATAGCCTTCAAGGCGTCTTTGTGTCGTATTATCGCTTGGACATTTCCTTTTTCCACCACGGCCTTCGTTTTGTTATGTGTTAACTTCAGAAGCTGAAGTTTCTTCGTCAGGGTTTTTAGTTTTCCTTCCTGACCTTCCATCGCTATAAACTTTGCTCAATCCCGTCGGAGGTGCCACTATGTTGGAAATCAGACTATTTAGGGCCTGTGCTCGTTCCAACACTTCACAAAAGAAAAGGTTTTATTCACAAAAGATGTCTCACAGTTCGCTCGCTCGCTCGCTCACACACTTCGATCACAATAACAAGTCTCTCATATTACAGCCTCGTTCCCAGGGCCCAAACTCTCTATAACTTTTGACACAGTTTTCTACACATTTTACCGCCTATTCCTAAAGAAATTCTACCTGCTTTCTCATCAAGCTTTGTTATCTATGAATTGAAATGCGAGTGTGGTTCTCGCTACGTGGTAAGTAAAATTAAAAATATATAAACGTAATGTCTAGGGGGAAAAGAAGTGTGGAATATTATGCAAGACGTTTTAATGTTTGGGGAGAGAGGGTTTTCAGTATTTCACCATGGTTACTACGTATTTTAAATCTTCCTGTGATATTTCATTTTCAACCTTGTTCCCAGGGTCTTATTTTCGCTCGGGTACGGGAATAGCGAAGACCCTGGGAACTAGGTTGGTGATATTTTACCTATTTACGGTCAGCATGAGCTCGTAATCCAATTTATTATATCAATAAAATATAAAACCACTCTAAATTTACTGATATTGTAAATCCCAATGCTAACTCTAATCATATTAAACTGCTAATCTTAATCCTAACCTTAATCGTAACCCCCCCGTCCAGCTAGAGTTTCATCCTAACTCTAAGTAACCCCCCCCCCCGTCTAGTTAGAGTTTCATCCTAACTCTACCCCCCTGAGATTCTCAACTAAATTGAAGTGATCATAAGGATCGAATGCTACTGATAGTGGCAGATTTCTAGAGCATTTTATTTTATCGAAATACTCAGTGGCTTTTTACCTTTTTGTTAAGCTGCATTATCGAGTTGTTAAAATCTGCACCAACCCTCAGTATCTAACAAAAAAACAATATTAGAATATTTGACTTGTGGACACACGCCTTCATCCACCCTACACCCGGGACAGCCTGGAACGCAGGTTAGTCTTCATCCGCCCTCCCCCAGGGAGAGCCTACTACTGCAGCTGCCTCCTCCCCAGGCTCTTCTTTTGTAGAAAGGAAGGAAAATCGGGAGTGTGCAGGCTAGGGGCGGCGCAGGCTAGCAATAGAGTTCCAGCAATGGTTGATGGGAAGGAGAGTTCCCCTTCCCGTCGTTCCTCGCGCGCCTTCCTCTCAAATTCTCGTAATTTATATGTGAGTGGCGGGGGACGAGGCAGCCATTGCAGCCTCCTCATTCCCTGGTACATCCTCCGCATTGACTTCCTATAAATAGGAGGCAGGCAGGCAGGAAAAATGGATTGAAATAGGGGTGCGCAAGGAGTGACCCTCATCATCTGCCCACCTCTAATTATGATCCCCATTCTTCATTCGCTCCCTTTTTCTAATCGTGATCACCATTCCTCCCTCATGCCCCTCATTCCCTCCCTTTTTTCTAATCGTGATTCCCATTCTTCCCTCGTGATCCCCATTCTTCCCTCGTGATCCCCATTCTTCCCTCGTGATCCCCATTCATCCCACACGCCCCTATTCCCTCCCTTTTTCTAATCGCGATCCCCATTCTTCCCTCACGCCCCTCATTCCCTCCCTTTTTTCTCCGCCCTTCTGAAACTTGAACTTCTCAATTCTTGAACTTCTAAAATTTCTAACCTTGCTAACCAGGTTTTTTTCCATATTTTGCAAATCCTTTTCAACAACATTGGCTTTCTTCCAAAGCTGTGAAAAAAACGCTATTAGCTTCACAATTAATAAAAAATATTCATTAAAATTACTATACTACTATTCTAAATTACTAATCATATACTACGAGGAACTTTACCATCGAGAAATAACGTCTCTGTTGTCGTATACTTGCCGTCGATGTCTGGAAAAATAAATATCAAACTTTATTTTTGAAAATAATTGCAATATAGTTGGCTGTGATTTAGTAGGAATATCAACACTACACTAGGAATTAAAACATAGTCTTCAAATTCATTAAACACTGCTGTGAGTGTTTTGAACTGCTTCACTAAAAGACTGCGTTTACCAACTATTTCAGTGATTAAAGCCATTTTCACCAAGAAAATCGAAGGAAAAGTTTATGTAAATCAGGACGAATCTTTATCAACATATAATGACATCTCGCCGTTGTTACTGCCCATAAACATCGGCCGAGAATATTTTAACAAACTTGTAAAATGAATAGAATATATGATGCATATTTTGTTTGGAAGTTGTAGAAACGGTACAAACAAATTATTTTAACTCCGAAAAAGCTTAATTTGAGCAAGTTAACTTTGATAAAACATTGATGTTTTATTAATCAATGTTTTATTCTGTGTTAAAGATGCTGATTAAATATTAATTTCTTTTGAATTTTCTTCATGAATCATTAATGATTTTTACAAATTCATATAATATATAAATATATTCTAGAAATTCATATAACATAGAAATTTATAGAACATATAATTATTTTCTAGAAAATCATATAACACATAAGTATTTCTAGAAATTCATATAACATAATTATTTTCTAGAAAATCATATAACACATAAGTATTTCTAGAAATTCATATGACAAGTATTTTTCAGAAATTCATATAACATATAAGTATTTTTCAGATTCACCATTTCTGATTCAAGTGTGTTCTTCATGTGTCTTACCCGTGTTAAATTAGACTTGAAGTGTTTCACTTTGATTTCGAGCATTTTCATTTCTTCTGCGAGCTTTCTTAATTCGTCGTTGGAGCTACTCGTGACATTTTTTCTCTGTACGCGTGAGACGCCTACAATAAAAACGCTGCAATTTATACTTTGGATTTTGGAAGTCAGAGAAAGTGCTTCAAGCTACCGAAGTTATCTCAAACCTTTTTATTGCGCCTTGTCACAATTTTTTATTGCGCCTTATCAAATTACTACAAAATCATGGATTGAAATAAAAATAGCTGATACCTCAATATCATTATTATGCGGACTCTCAACCTGAACTATATTATAATATCGTATTCGTAACGAAGTTACTTCTATACTGAAACACCTGAAATGCAAAACTGGTTGTAGAACATTGTGAACATGGAAGTTGAGAACTTGTAGACTTGACAAACAATAAACAAGTTTATCGAATGTATAAAATTATCCGAGAGAGCTTTCGTGGGACCTGGATAATTCGTCCGACATATTATATCTTCTTCAAAAGCACGATGTATGCAAATACATGAGATGTTTATTACAGGCCCAAACGGTCAGTGCGCATGTCCAGGATAATCTCAGCACGCGGTACAATGTGTGTATAAATAGTTGGCAAACAGTATATTGAGAGCAGAACGGATATTACACATCGTATGGATAACACATGGTGATTGACATGAACAATAGGTTTACGAGTATTTGCGAATTGCGAAATTAGGATGTTGTTTGAATAGAAATGCGTGTATAGATAATTGTGGTTGTTCGTATATTCGGCAACCCAATGCTGTGTTACTTTATTTATGGTTTATCAGTATATTCAGCAACCCAATGCTGTGTTACTTTATTTATGGTTTATCATGTAGTAATTCTCGAAGATTTTGGACTTTGGCCGATGAATGCATGTCATCTGGTTATTATTTTGTCATGGGGACTTGGGGTGTCATGCGGTTTTGATTGCATTGCGTGACCTCAAGTATCATATACCGGCCGGCTGTTATCCAAATCCTGGAGTGGGTAGCTGTGCTGTTTATGTGTATTATAGGCTACTTACTAGAAGTTACTATCGCAAGGGAAGTGCTGCCTCAAATGCCAGCGGAATCATCATACTTTGTAAAGTTCCTATTAAGCTACTTATTATAGGCACGTGGACGGCGGTCTTAGTGCAGCTTTTCTGCAATCTGATTGGTTCCTGAGCGGGCTTTATTACAAAACAACTGAAACGTTTGAGGAAATATGAGAAATTTAAGAGTCATATAATAAAAACATTATTAACGTTTACGGCAAAATAATCCTCATAAAAATTAGCCAGTTAGAAAGAAAATGGAAATAAATAAGAAGGAGCTGTTAAAAAATAAAAAAATGCTTGAGGATTTTGATCAGATAAAGCAGCAAAGTATAAGGTGTTCTCTGCAGACTAAAACAAGCAAAGGTATTGTATATCACAACTTATATACATTTAGAATCTGCTTGACTCTATAATCATATTACTTATTGGATTCCTCTGAGCTCAATATTACAAAATATTTAAGTCGAGAATTCAATATTGGGCGAGATCGAAGGTCGAGCCTAATATTGCAAATCGAGACTTAAATATTTTGTAATATTGGGCGAAGATGAATCCAAAAGGTGTTTTATTATATCGAACAAAATATCTTAACACAAAGATGTTTCTTCGCACGTAAACAGTCCAAAGGTTGCTGGTCGTCAAAAAGAATAATAAAAAGCTCGAAAAACACATCACGTTCCGCGAGAAAGTACTTCAACCAATGAAATTTCGATTTAGATAAAAGGCACGCGAGTGACGTTGTTTTGCACGTGAACAGCCCTTGTAAACAGTCCAAAGGTTACTACGTGATGCTCGACGTGATGCTAATGGAGACAGTTGATTGGTGGATTATATGTGAGGGTATAACAAGGTAGTGTATCAACCCTCTATAGGGTAGAAGGCTTGAAGCTGTTCTGTTCCTAAATGTGGATAATATATAAAACTACCACTTGCGACTTCACCACGTTTGACGAATACTTGCTTTTGAACTGTTGCAAATCTATTCCGTTAAAGTTTGTTGACATTTGGAGTCCCGCACTTTTGAAATATCACACATGCGCAGACGACTCCTTTAATCTAACTGATTGGTTACGCTACTTGAAATTGTCGAGGATTGTCAGCGTAATAATAGTCTGGATAATCAAGGACAACTGATTATAAAACAATGAAGAAACCTAGATATTAATGTTTCGTAATGTTTTAACCCTGTCGTCCCAGCACATCACTATATAATGTAACATGATTATGTTGAAATGCATCATATCTTACTAAAACCTTGGGAAGATTGAATTTCACGTAACACAAGGAAGAGTACATGTCTCATCAGGATATCCAAACACCGAGACGTTTGTTGAAAGCCGAGGTGTTTTAACAAACTTCGAGGTGTTTAATAGATATCCTGATGAAACACCGTCTAGATGCTGATTTCTTTTGTTTTCGGCTCATGAATTATTAATGAGTTTGAGATAGGTCTATACTTACTTTGTTTATTTGAAATACACGAACGATTTCGTTGAATTTCATATTGATAGAAAACATAGGCGGACGAAGCAATGGATGCGAGAAGCAAGATAACCACACATAACACCAGAATGCAGTTGAGTGAGCTGTTGCTGGAACTAGAGCTGTTGCGTGTGGTGAAACGAGAAATAGCCAACTCATGACGGATTCTTTGGCGATTTTCTTCAGCCATGTGTTCACGATAACTCTCGTACTCTTCGTTATCACGAATGCTTCCTCTTGTTTGAGCGTCAGATAGTTTCGCATCCTCAGTGGACAATATTGAAGTATTTAGCTCGTAACTCTGCTCATCTTCTGTACTTGATATCTCATCACATCCCTGATTTGTGAACATTGTACCGGCTTCGTTTCTTCGACTGTCTCTCTTTAAAGGAATTAACTACTCGAAGGTATTTTATGGTTCCATCATCTGCCTCTTACAGGAACGTGTAATTCTTGCTCTGTAACTCAGCGAGTTCCTGCAGCTCTGTCGTCGATATTTGGCCTGCTTTGTAATTCGAGAACTTTATTATTTTTGGACAATTGATTTTGATTAACAAATAACAATAGAACAATAGATGTTCACTCGGATTACAAATGGCGAATCAAGTATACAATGTAGCAAGCTTACACTGAAAGCCAAGACCAAACAGGCTAAAGTGGACCCATTTACACCAGCATTTTGGCCTACGCCGGTATGTATTGCATATTACGAGGTTTACAAATATATTTGCATAAACCTAATTCTAATACTAACCCTAATCCCTGCTAATATATTTGGACTTTGAAGCCTGGTAACATGAAATTTAACACATACTGTCAGCGTTGCATTTTTAGCCACGGTCTGACCAATGTATTTTGTTGTATTTTTTCCAAGAGGCGTCATAGAACTTGAACTTTCTAAAATCTAACACGGTACAGATGAAATGGGGGTATCGCCTCTAACCGGAAAGAAACGAACAACCACTCCCCTTCTGCTATCCAGTCTCATACTCATTTTACCCATCACACAATTACTCCTGATGACTTCTCTATTATTTCTTCTTCTTGTTCTTCCAAGTTTGAACTCCTCATTCGAGAGAGTTTACTGATTTCTAAATTCAAACCGTCTCTCAATGAGAACACTCTTCCATACCGCTTTCTCTATTTTAATTGTGTTGTTTTTTTTCTTCCGGCTTCTGTTATTTATGTCACCTTGTGTTTGCCACCTCGTTACTTCATTGGTTAGCCGTCTAATTAATTATTCTCCAATATAAATATAGACTTACATATTATGACAATACATTTACGTATATTGAGCTGGGATCTTTATACTTCGAACACGGTACAGATCATAACATAAGCCTAGCCTGCAATGCAGGCTCTTGGGGGAATGGGACGCCTTGAAATGGGAGGGGGACTGGGGCGAAGGGAGGCGCCTCCCCAAGAGCCTGCAATGCAGGCTAACATAAGCCAAATAAAATTACAGAACTCTTGGAATGGTGATTGAATTGTGTTGCTATGCTAGTCAACCTCTTTGAGGGAGCTTTTCTAGAAAAGTGCCCTCAAATTGCAGGAAATTCAAAAACTCAAAAACGCACCCCTAATGTACATGTTTCTAATGCATGTCCATGTTTTAACAAGTCATCATTTATTCGGGCACGTTTTGCTCAGCCCCCCCCACCCGTACTCTTGCTTTATGAAAAAAGACGAAGGATAGAAATGCCTGTAACAACAGGGGCCGCGGAGCCGGGAGGGCAATTGCCCCCTCCCCCACTTTTTTCCTGATATTAATTTTCTTAAATTGGGTTGTCAATAATTAAGTACGCAATATCTGACTTGCCTGCGTATTGAAAACATTCAGAAGAGAGCGCTCTCAATAGCGTAGAGTCTGGCTGCTATTAATAGCTCAAAAAGCGGACAAACAAACCAAATTTGACTCGCAAATGATTGCAAATGAGCTATTTCTTTTGTTACTGGCAATTCATATTCTGAAGCATTAGACACGACAAGCTGCAGCGTGTCGTCACGACAAGCTGCAGCGTGTCGTCACGACAAGCTGCAGCGTGTCGTAAATTTATAACTAATATAAAACCATAGTATCCCATTTTTCGGATTATCCGGGTAACATCAAATTACTCATTAAGATCTGGGAAGCAATGCTATCCCATGCCTACCAGGACGGATCGATTTGCCAATTTTGTCACTGTGAAGTTTCAACCGTACTAATTAGGTCACAAGTTTATTATATTATAATATTAGTTAAAGTGCCCATAACCTCAAAATGTTTTATTGTCTTGTTTAGAATAACTTTTAAAATGATAAAGTAACTTCTTTTGAAGATTATCGTTTCTTCGCTTTCTTTTTGAGATATATCACTTTCTTTGATATGCAAATGTAAGGAATGACTTATTGGAGAAATGTGTATATCTCTTTCATTCTCGAACGAAATCCTTTAAAATCAAGAAGTTTGGTGTTGTGGGAGAAACGCACACATATGCTATTCACACTTTAGTGTTTTTATTTCATGAACACAAAGATATATAACATTCTCTGATAACTCATTATGCATGTGTGAATATTTGCATATCAAACAAAGTGATATATCTCAAAAAGAAAGCGAAGAAGTGAAAATCTTCAAAAGAAGTTACTTTATCATTTTAAAAGTTCTTCCAAATAAGACAATAAAAAATATTGAGGTTAGGGGCACTTTAATTATTGTATCTAGCGCATGTGTGTGTCAGCCTGTAATTCAGTTTTTAAAACTGCAATTGACAGAAATAAACTATTTATTTATTTGTAAAATAAAATTGAAATAGTACGAAATTCAACATATTTTTCTGCACCCCCTAATCTTCGCCAATTGATATTGCCCCCCCCCCACACACACACACACACACACACACACACACTCTAAAAAGTGCTGCGCGGACTCTGAGCAATGATTCAGACATGAATATTATTTGTCAGTTCAAACTATTATACAAACCAGAGAACAACACAACATGTATTCATTGTTTTTAATTGAATAAATTGCGTACAAGTTAAGTTCATCATTTCTGTAGCAGTGATTACGTGAAGATTACTTGTCAGTTTGTCATTTAAAATGGATTTAGATAATCAATATTTAATTTATATACAGATAGTCATATTATATTGTTTATATTTCACAAAAAAAGATGGCAGAACTTTTGCCTGCTAAACATTACTCTGGTCTCAAACGTTTTTCAAGCTGTCTAAGATTTTTAATTGTACTCTTCCAAAAAATGTTTTGAAAAGTCCGAAAATCCAGTGTCACTGTACAGATGTTTTATTAACAGAATATTGTAGAGACCATAGCTATACCACAAGCGTTATCTTGTTTGACATGCAAATATCAAAGTTTGTTTGATATGCAAATGTCGGGAATTTACGTCACACATGCATAATCAGTTATCAGAGAATGTTATATATCTTTGCGTTCAGAAAATAAAAAGTGTGAATAACACGTATGTGCGTTTCTCCCACAACACCAAACTTCTCGATTTTAAAGGATTTCGTTCGAGAATGAAAGAGATACACACATTTCTCCAATAAGTCATTATGCATGTGTGACGTAAATTCCGGACATTTGCATATCAAATAAACTGATATATCTCAAAAAGAAAGCGAAGAAACGATAATCTTCAAAAGAAGTTACTTTATCATTTTAAAAGTTCTTCCAAATAAGACAATAAAAACATTTTGAGATAAGGGACGCTATTTAACTATTTAATTACAATATAAAAATTACAATATTACACAATATATACAAAATAATAACAACAATTTTATATATGGGCTTGAAACTCGACAAACTTCAAAGCGGTAAAAGGTCAACTATACCTTTTGAGGTTATTCTATTTTTCGTTAGAATTCGAAAAGTTCAATTCAAAACCGAAGAAATAATTGAAATTGATTGGTTACTCGGTTCTACTTTTATGATCTGTTAAAGATCGAGTTTTCAGCCCTTTTACTAAACTTAGTTGAACAACGACCGCGTCGGAAGAAAGCCTGGTACTACCGGTATGTGATGTCATAATGATATCATACGGCGAGAAAATACTGTATTTTTTATTTTATTTCAGTGAAGTTTGGAATACTGTTTACTCTTGGGTGAGTGATAAGTGACAAACCAAATATCAAGTGCTGGAATATTATTTTGTTCAATAAACCTATTACCAGTATAACACTATGACGTCATACCGGTAATAGTGCCATTCTTCTCAAAACGCGGTCGTGCAAAAAGAGATCCGAAGAAATACTCCTCAATAAATCCTGCGCTATATCATGAAATTCATTTTTTTCTTCACTTTTACAAAGTTAAATGATATCTCTTTCGGAGGAAAATAGAACCTCAAAAGGTATAGTTGACCTTTAACAAATGAGCTGTGATTTATGTTGGACGGTACTTCACCCTTTGCTTTAGATTTATTAATATTTAAACAGCACGGTTCAACGATTGAACCAAAACGTTACTAATGGGTGATTGCTTCATTATACGAAAAATACAAGGTGTTTAGTAACCGTCACCGTGCAGAAATTTACATAAAGGCGAACAAAAAGATAGAACGAAGACTTTAATTGTTGTAAAGCGTTTAGATTTTTCTGAATAAGCGCTATAGAAATTGCTACGTCGAGTTTCCAGATAATATACCTCCATTTGACGATGAGCAAACGTGACACTCACTGATCTCTAAAAAAAGACTGGATCGAGCAACTATTGTTTGGATGCTGCGAAAAAATGAAGACTGGAAATATTTTGCGACGGCCATCTTGAATGGACCACGTTATATAGTTTTACTGTAGGCTACAGAGACTATCTGTCTCTGATCTTTTAAGATGCTAAAATGAATCAGTTGTCGAAGGTTTTCCCGTAATTTAGAACACAAACTACGGCTCCATTACAGTAACTATGAAGCCGGAAATATTTCGTAGCGGCCATCTTGAATGGACTTCTTATATATAGTTTTACTGTAGGCGACAGAGACTATCTGTCTCTGATATTTTAAGATGCTAAAATGAATCAGTTGTCGAAGGTCTTTCCGTAATTTAGAACACAAACTACGGCTCCATTACAGTAACTATGAAGCCGGGAATATTTCGCAGCGGCCATATTGGAAGACTCCAATATGGCCGCCACACGCTAATGCCATCTTCATAATTACTGTTATTATGGAGCCGTAGTTTGTGTTCTATATTATGGGAATAACCTTGGACAACTGATTAATTTTAGCATCTTAAAAGATCAGAGACAGATAGTCCTATAGTAAAACTATATAACGTGGTCTCGACAAGATGGCCGCCATGAACAATAGTTGCTCGATGCAGTCTTTACTTAGAGATCAGTGGTGACACTAGTTGTTGTTGTATATTTCTTTGCGTGACGTCAAATACGAAGAATTAAAGAATCTCAGGATAATGCATGCGCGTTCACAATTTCCTAGAAACCATTTTTCATTTCAATTTTTCATTTTTCAATTCATTTTTCATTTCAAACAATTCGTTTGTAGTTTTTATCTTTTAATATCTGTACAATCCTTGGTATAAATTAGTAATCTCCTGTTCTTGTAAAAGAAGACATACCTGATTTAATATTCATTATATATGTTATTTTGTCCGTGTAATAAAATACCGAATGTAAACAATAACACAAGCGCACAATGCATCATGGTTCAACTCACAACCTAAAGTTAACCATTTACTACTTTGAGTTGACAAACAACTTGAAGACAGAAACGTGCAACCAAATTAAACTACACAAGCTCGATGATTTCCGGAATTTTGATGTAATAAAGACGTTATTTAGTGTTACCATGGATTGTCAATAGACTATCGATGGTATTAAAATGGTGTACATACAACATACTTCATAATACATGTCATCGTTCGACTATGTCTCCTATTCATGTCCTTGCACTGACATTCATAGCTGCCGTTTCTTTTAGTCCAATCATGGCTTGCATCTTTCACGCTTGACTCACATGAAACGTCGAAAAATATTTTGCTCTATAAAAAAGATTTTTAGTTGGTTGAAAACAATTAAAACAAATGGTAATACATTTCGAATTGCCGCTGTTTCAACTTAACGCAGTTTCACACCACAAAATTATTAAAACAAGATGAAATAATCCCTGTCAAGAGGTAAGGACTTTAACTCTTTCCTGTCAGGCTGAAAAACATCCAAAATGAAACCACCTCTTTGTTCTATTGATATCTCTAGAAATAACCATTACTGTTGCAAAAGCTATACATTTTCTGAAAGCCCAATAAACCCTGGCTTTTACTTGTGCTTTTAAATTTCCCGAACAAGACACATTATGTTAATATAAATTAGCATTAACTATCATAAATCAGGTTAATAAACTTTCATTTTTCTAGAAAAGGCCACGCCCGCGAAGCATCATGAAAATTCAAAATGCCACCAATCGCAGTTTTTTATGAAATCAAATCAAACTTCTTAATTTTACGGTGCCGTGTTTTTCGATTCACGACTTCGTCAGTCTTATACGACCGATTTTGACTGCGCCAGACGGGAAGATTCCCTTAGAGATTCTAATGGCGGGCACTAGATCTTAAACAACGAGGTTAAATAACCGTATAGAACTTAGTATCAGATAGCTAACTCAAATTAAAGCTTCCCCCACCCTAAATCCTTAATACTAACTCTAAATCCTTAAAATGCCTATCTTACGTTTGGGGATTTCACATATCCGTAATATTTGGGTCTTCCTGAGCAAAATCGTAATATATATTGTCAGCCGAAAATTTCATCTTCATAGACTTTTTGCTGTTAAAGTTACCGTATGTGATGTCACAAGAGGCATTCCAAACCAGTTTTCTTTTGTTACTTGCCACAAAAATGCCTCTTGTGACATCACATCCGATAACTTTAACAGCAAAAAAGTCTATGAAGATGAAATTTTCGGCTGACAAGATATATTATGATTTCACTCAGGAAGACCCAAATATTACCAATATGTAAAATCCCCCAACGTGAGATAGGTACTTTCAAACGTATTATAATTTAACTTCAGTGGTTACGATCTAGTGCCGACCATTTCAAATTACCGCTGTATATAATTACCGCTGTCTCATTCTCTATTACGGTTATCTTCATATCATCGAGGGTCCTAGATTTACTGCCATACTGACATGTGAAATTCTTAATCGATATTCCGTGAGGTCCTTGTTCTCCTTGTGGTCCAGTTCTTCCTCGTGTTCCATTGTATCCTCTTGGTCCTCGGAAAACCCCTGCCTTCAGCTATGAAAGTAAATTACTAAGTGAACATTATCTGCCGATTATAATGTTATAATTGAGAAATGTTAGGCTTCATACCTGCTTCCAAAAGGAAATATTCATTTTGATGTAACGCAAATTGTCCTGTTCTACCTGTTTAACGAAAACAGGGAAAGGTTCATATAAGATCCCGAAATGACGTCACATAGCAAACTCTTCCTAGGGGCCTGGTAACGAGGTTAGACTATTATTTCTAAAACTAGAAGTTACTATCGCAAGGGGAAGTGCTGCCTCAAAAGTCATAGGAAGCCTAATTTTTTATAAAATTTCCAAAATGAACCCACTGTAGTATATACACATTTCTATCAATTATTTTAATTATATTTAAATGCAGCAGACTTAATTACAAATGACTATCACTTATCTGAATATAATTGGCAAGGCTTTTGACTACAGTATACATTATGACTACAGTATGTAGTTGGTGATTGGTAAACAAATTTCTGATAAATCACTGCTGCCACTATAAATCATGCTTCTTACTGTGGCAAAGCTGTCAGTGGAATCGCAAATGTCTGATATGTGAACGAGGTTGGTCACAGACTATTATTTCTAGAACTAGGAATGATTAAATATGATAGAAATGCGTTCGAAGTAAGTGTATTACTACTTTATACTCTAGGAGTGATCAGCATCTATCTTCTCCTAATAATATCAATGGTTAACCAAGTATAGAAGTAATGAGAATAAAGGAAATGATCACCACACTCAGACCTGTTTTAAAACAAATTCTCCCAACTAGTACTGTACGAAATACTTGGAGACCAATAAGGAGAATTTATATGTTGATCTTGTGGAGTAAAGGCCAAAGGGTTAAAGAGGTGCAGATCGTTTGTATAATATCTCCCATTCATTTGGAGAAACACGTAAATTTGAACTTTTTTGGTGTGATCAAAGATCAAAAAATAGGTACGCAATGCGTACATGCGTCGCGTTTGGGATGGGGCGTAATTATTATCGTGTCACAGGTGTACGGTGGTAAAACTGGAATAAATTATTATTTGGTATTTACATTCGATCATTGGAAGTGATATCTATAATGATTTCAGGTGAAGGAAAATCATTATTTTACACATGAATTGTGGACTTCTTCTTCTTCTTCTTCTTAGTTCGAGCGAACTCGAGCTAATTTTTCATTTGCTTTCGTTTCGTGTGAGACTATTGCAGTCTAATTGTGGACTAGTGCAGATATATTAAAGGTGCCGTCCAGTCCGTTCTGCGCATGTCCACGTTTCTGTTTACATCGTTTGTTTACATTGCATTATATAAACATTGAACATGAAGTATTGCGGATTTTTTTCACACACTTGAGCTTTTCTGCCTAAAAAGCGTGTTATAAGAAGCTGTTCTGTTCCTAAATGTGGATAATATATCAAACTATCACTCGTGCCTTCGGCACATTTAACGAATACTCGCTTTCGAACTGTCGCAAATCTATTCCGTTAAAGTTTGTTGACTGTGGGGTCCCCAACGTTTGAAATATCATACAGGCGCAGAACGGACTGGACTGCACCTCTAACCATTAACCATTAAAAACTGACTAATAACAAACATATTTCTTGTTGTAAAACTACACACCCATTAGTAGTATAGGCCATTATAATCCCATACCTTCTTTTTAAGGTCGTTGTAGTTTTCTAATAGTTTTGAAACATTTTTAAATAAAGCAGAATTCTAAAAATATATAGAAAACAAATTAATACATTTTTAAAAAAGTAGAGTGCTGCGCAGGCAGTGTTTCCATTATATAGCAAAGTGAAAAGGTGGTGAACTGCTGAGATTAATTAGGAACGAAATACTGACATTTCGAGCGGAGTTCTTCATCAGAGTAAGATCACAGCCCTTCATCAGACTGATCAGGGTAAGATCTTAAGCTGATGAAGTAAGTATTATGGCACGAATATCTCGACTTAACCTTCTTCTTCAAAGCTGTGAATAATCTGATCGAAATTAATCCTAACATCCTACCAACTCAATATATATCACCCAGAACAACAAGAAACAATTCGAACCCAGATTTGCTACACTTCCGACCTCACGAAAATAGAACAGTCACCTTCGAACGCTCTTTCTTTACAAGAACGTGTAGAACATGGAACACTCTACCGTGCGAAATGCGTAGGAAGGGTCTCACCCTTGACAAGTTCAAGAGCCAGCTCCAAATTTACTACCAAACAGCAGTAGACCAGCTATACGACCCAGAAGAACCATGGACATGGAAATCTATCTGCACCAGATGTAACACAGCACGTGGTCTCACGAGTGCGACCTGTTGCTGTAGCTGACAATTTTTAGAATTTTGCGCGCGGAGCGGGATTCCTTTGTCTTTTGAGCTCTTAATAAAATTACTTCCGCACGAGAGCTCACAGGTCTTATAATACAACCTTAGCAAATAACTTATTAATTAATCCATAGAATCTTAATCACTACACATTCCAATATTTGTGGCGAAACGAAATAAATAAATAAGTGCTCTGCTCGAAACGTCAGTATTTCGTTACTAAAAATTACGGTAGTTTACCTCCTTTTTACTTTGCTTAATAAATTTTATTTGACCAACTATATAGTTAAAAATAGTTTTTTATATAAATTTAGTATTTTGTGAGAATAATTTACCTCTTGTTTAACTTTACTATTGTGTGGCGACACAGTAGAAGAAGTCTAATAAAATATAGAGAAACATTAATCAACGAAAATTAATGATCATTTGTAGACAGTTTTAGTTCGCAACCAGGTAAAGGATAGGAGATGGTGATAGGAGATGGTATAACGCTACACTCTTTTTTTATAAGAATATATTTTATAAGAATATCGAGGCTGAATTTTCAGAATATGTTAAGAATATACGCAAGGCTGAGATTTTGTTAAGAGCATATTTTTGCGTGTTGAAAATAAAATACAATAAAATCACACAGTGTCTTTTAAAAATTAACTTTATTTTACCTTTGAAAAGTATGGTAAATTCTTTCCTTTTTCTAACAAAACCAGCTATCAGCTAACGAAACGATAAAACTAGTCCTATACATATGATCACATCTATACACATGATCACATCCGTTTTAATTAACTGAAATACTATACTCTGTAATCTAAGAATATTCACAAGAATATTTTCAGCCTAAAATTGGCAGAAATATAAGAATATCCAGCCTGGACATGAAAAACACTATTCTTATAAAAAGAAAAGAGTGTACTCTTGTTAAATAAATAAATTTAAATCAAGATTTCCATAGTTGAGCGGTGACCCCATATAATTTAATACACTGTTTTAACTTCGGGGAGATAGCCACCTTGTGTGGTCACCCCTTATAATTCTACTCATGCTTATATTTTGTTTTACTTATGGGGAGATATCTACATATTATTTTTAAGCTCAAGTACATATATAGGGTTGGAGATAACCAATGCAGATCGATTAAACCTTGGCTAAATACTCTTCAGTCAAACTTTATTTTAATATCTTTTAATATTTCTCTGTATACCTGATTAGTAATAGTATGTTTATCCCCGTGGCTGGTACCAGTGTCTCCAGACTAAGATAGAAAAAGAAAAACTTAACATCTCTGTCGTAACTGGAAGGCGGAATCCAGTTGTTATTGAACAAAAAATAAAACTTAACATAGCGAAGAAGGACATGTGGTCCGTACTCTGTAATCAATTGAGAAACAATTTTCAATGTTGTAATGTCACTTCTCGTTCAAATCATTAAAGTGAAACGTTTGCTAAAAAATCTCGTGAAATGGGCTCTTGTTAATAGATATATTGAACATGTTTTTATGACTATTAGGAATCTCATCTCAACGCTCTTTTCGAACTAAAGGGGTATCAAGAGAACATGAAAGGGGGCGATAAGCAGAGAAGTTATAGAAGCAATGTTTTAAAAGCTGCCAAAATTGGAATTACCGGTTGTTTTACGTCAATAATCCTAATGCTAAACTCAATCCTAATCTGGACCTTTCTTTCCTTAACTTTAAACTTGATCCTGCTCAACCTTGGTTAACCTGCATGATCTCGCAGGTTAAACCAAATTACTCCAAATTCATCCTCATTTTTCCAAAACCTTGCCTAGCCAAGAGAAGTTAAAAACCTTTACAGGATCTCTGGATCTGTAAGGATAAACTCATTCTTGCTTTGGTAACCAAAATATGTAACAAGAGGCTCATTATTCCCGCTATAAAGAAGTTCATTGGGCTGATCATTCCTCCGAAGAGGCTTATTTGCCCTCCGAAGAGGTTGAATTGTCCTCCGAAGAGGTTGATTTGTCCTCTGAAGAGGTTGTATATGTAAAAAGCATTGTAAGAAAGTAGAGTGCTGCGTAGACAGTGTTTTGGATATATAGCAAAGTGAAAAGGTGGAAAACTGCCAAGATTTTTAGTGACGAAATACCTTTTCACTTTGCTAAAAAGCATTGTGTTTGTTTCAGCTGTCTATATTTGTGGTTGCGTGATTTTGTTTGATCATTGTACCATTGGACTTTGTCTTGTTTTTCCTTGGGTGGGAGATAAAAACAGTTCCGGCGTAGACGTTAATTTCCGTTTCATTAAGTGAAAGGGAAATATTATACTCTTTCTCGTTTCCAGGCTTTTACAAACGTATTGAACTCTGGACTACAAAAGAATCATTATTTATTTATTTATAATAATATTTAGCAAACATTCCCATTGAGGATTGATTCAAATCTCTTTTTATCACAGTCTGAGATGCCCTGAGTAGCGCGTACGAAGTGCTTTGGTCGAAAGTATTAATACAATCTCCTGTGTTCTTGGTGAGTCGGGTGAGACCTATGTATGGACCTTTATTATACCCTCACATATAATCCACCAATCACCTGTCTCTATTAGGACACGTCGCGGGCAGTAACCTTTGGACTATTTACACGGGCTGTTCACGTGCAAAACAACGTCAATCGCGTGCCTTTTATCTAAATCGCAATTTCATTGGTTGAAGTACTTTCTCGCGGAACGTGATGTGTTTTTTCGAGTCTTTTTATTATTCTTTTTGATGACCAGCAACCTTTTGACTGCTTACTTGCGAAGAGACATTTTGTTCCATTAATAAAACACCGATTGGATTCATCTTCGCCCAATATTAGGCTCGACCTTCGGTCTCGCCCAATATTGAATTCTCGAAGAATCCAATTAGCAATAATGTACAGGCTCCAGAAAGGGTTCTTGTTACATGGCACACAATGCAACACTGATATTTACCTAAAAGACCGCGCCGCGTGGCCGGAAGAGGGTTTGGGACTGGACTAATATTTACCTTGACATTGGTGGCGTTACTCAACTGATTGCCATCTAAAAAGCAATAAAAGGACAATCTTTGTTGGTTAAGTTCCAACTTGATAACAAACACCCCAGATTAAACACACCACATATTTCCCCTGTCTGAATCTCGTATTAATGTTCACTCGTGTTTAGTTTGCAACAAAGATGATAATCAGACATATGTACTCCAATATATACACACACATTATTAAACACGAGTGAACATTAATACGAGATTCAGACAGGGGAAATATGTGGTGTGTTTAATCTGGGGTGTTTGTTATCAAGTTGGAACTTAACCAACATGATAATCAGATAAAAAATGAATAAAAAATGATAATCAGACAAAAAATATGTGCTCGGATATATACGAATCTCTTGCGTTTTCTTAGAATAATAAATAGAAAGCTGTTTCCTGCTTTTTTTTATCTTGATCCTACATTTTTGACCAATACCATCACCTGCAATATCGCGCCACATTTTAACCAACGTGGGGTCGGCATACATGAAATATAATCGCATTCGATCAGTCGGTTAATGTCAAATATGTGTAAATAACCTTGGGTTTACCAATGCATTAAGGTCAGGTATCTAGATTAGAAGCAATGCCAAGGATTATGTTATAAGACACTTTATGGAAAACTGCCCAACTTTTGCTTTAATCTTCAGGTTGGTGTTTGATTGAAGAGGACTCTCGACTGAACTATGGAAGAACTTTCTTTTAGCTACACCGGCTTAACCAAATGTTAGTTCGTTTAGTTACGCTATATTCCAGAACAAATGTCAATTGCCAAGGTGGGGCCCTACGGCTAGACGCCAACACCTAAAACGTCAGACTAATTTACACCCAACTTAAATTTTCGTCTTATAACAGCTGAATAGGTTTGACATGTTAACGTCGACTGACTTAGTAAAAGCTTTCTTAGTTCTCAGTAAATTTAATCTGTTTGGAGCCTATATAGTTCTCATACTTTCAAGACAAGGTTTACTGCGCACTGCCCGCAAAGGAATGTAAAAAAACAACAGAAAAAAAACAACATACAAGTCTCGCTATTTTGTTTTTGCACGAGACGGAAATGCACTCTCGATCAGGCATACAATATTACTTCATAAGAAAAGAAAATGACATATAAATGACCATGGATATCGGGTATCAATGAAACTATAACTTCATGTTATCCTATGGAGTTAGGATCAGATTCTGTAAGTGCAATTGAACATATTGTCCAATGTTTGAAGATACCGGGTGTGAAATATGAAAAGGTGTTGGTTTTCAAAATAACTTTCGGTGTAATGAACAGTCGAATATGACCTGCACCATGGAGATAACTATGCCTTGAGGTTTATATCAATGAAAATACTGTGAATTATGTTCGTGTGTATTCAATATCAATGATATGACACAACAAGAGATAATTATGTTTACTTCCTGTGGCGCACGCCGCAAATAATGCGTAATGAGTTTGGTAATTTAGTGTATATCAGAGTAATCAGACCACGGGAGACGCAAACTTCTTACTCACACTCTGAAGAACGTTGCGCAAGGTTTTTGAGGAATACGTTATAGTTTACGCGCGACCTTAATAAGCAAGCGTAGTTTTCAATGTGAAATATGTCGATAATTAGAAACAGAGTAACAGACCAGCTTGTCCTTTTCGCCGCCAAAACAAACTATATTCCCAGCTGTGAATTTCCGAATCTTCAGAATACGCTAAGATATTTTCACATCAATGCTTTCTTGTAACTTTTGTACATCATTTTAAGCCCTTTACTTGAACACATATTTGATCTTATTATGTGACTCGGTTTGCCATATGACGTATTAAAATTGTGTTATTAAACGATCGCGGTTTATTTGCCGCGTTAAGAAAATTACAGATAAACGTTTATTATAACACCCATATGTTATATTTATATTGTATCTATATTCCTGTTTTTCATAAACTATCTTGTATACTCAATTATTTGTTTTTCCGACAGGCGACACCCTTAATATCTTACTATATTTCACACTATTCAAAGTATCTATTGTAATCACTGGTAGTATTCACAATATGTCTAAAGCTACTTACTTGATAAATATGCTTTCTTGCTGTTAAAGTAAGCCAAGCAGGCTAACGCGAACGCCGCAAAGCTCACCATGAAAATAACACCAATGCTCCATGTTGTGCATCGCCGAGATCGTTTGCGCTTCTTTATACCAGATCGTATGTTTCGTACTCCTTCGAGTCTCAGCGCGGAGGATGCGCTACAGGTTTTCCAATTATTCTCTGCAATTTTATCATAAAGTTCATTTTCCCTGGCATGTGGTTCATTTCTCTGACCTTCTGCATAAGGCTTGGAGTAAATCTCGTCATCAGTAATTTTCAAAACAGGATTGGCAAACCAAAAACCATCTGTTTCTACTACTGAAGGGCTCTGATCCTCCGGCACGACTGTGCTGGCATAGGAATAGCCAGTGTATCGACGACCAGTCAGTTCCGTTTCTTCGTAGTAACTACCGTAGATATCATTATCTTTACATCTTGGGCCACGATTACCGCTGCTTTGAGCGCTTTCTTTGCGCGTTCGAGCGTTGTCTGGTGTTGCCTGTCTCTGTTTGAACAGAATCACCAAAGGTGATTCATATTCAGGTTCAGTGGAAGAAGGTTTTGATTCTTCTTTGTCATCTTTCTCAGTGTGCGGTGGTTTCCACTCAGGAACAGTCTTAATGTCGTCAGTGTCTAGGCTGTAAGACATTTGTCCACTAGTTGGCACTTTGTCGTCTTTTATCATAATTATATTTACAATGTTGATTTACAAAAATCTTAATAACAGTCTATTCACATCTGCTGCTAACACACAGAGCGTCGTTCGTTACAACGTTCGTACGGAAGGGGTCATATAATACTGATTGGAATTCGCACCTTGCAGTCACATTTGGTCAACGATATGACGTCATAGCTATTAATAAGAGGCTTCCTATGGTAGAGGGAGTAATGGATTGGGGATAGGGAATGCGGTAGATGGTCCCATTACCCCCCCCCCCCTCTACCGCATTGAAAGCCTCTGCGGAGGAGAGAGGATTAATATATATTAATCCTTGTAAATCCTGTTATTGTTAGTACTGTTTCTTGTAAATCCTGTTATTGTAGTACTGTTTCTTGTAAATCCTGTTTAGTTATTGTAGTACTGTTTCTTGTATTCAGTTTGCTCACGATGGTTGAGAACAGAGGTTTAGGTAATGTACTACCCAGAAGAGACAGCACTGCAAACAAAATATATAAACTGCAAACTTAACTTTCTGCTATCGAATTCCTTAAAAGTATTTCACAAAATGTCATTACAAGAAAGTTAAGTTTGCAGTTTATATTTTGTTCGCAGTGCTATACCTTCTGCGTCACCGCAATGTACAGATGGTAATTTAATAGTTTCTCCTTTTTCGTGAAATTCTTTCCATTTTCCAAGAAGTCCATAATGTTGTTCTTTCTCGTAATCCAATATCACGAGAGAGGTCACAAAGAAGTCATAATCCAAATGAGATTAATTTCAAAGAATAATATCAAAGTGTCGTGCTGCGTAGGAAGTTTGGAAGTACTTATAGCCTCCAACGCAGGCAATTCTGTGTCTTCCTAGCTGCAACGTTTTCAGTTTGGCAGCGTTTTCAGTCGATAATGTTTTGGTTGAGCCAAAGAAATAAATATAAGAGCATAGACTGAAAACGTTGCAAAACTGAAAACGTGGAAAAACCATATTGATCATGTTTCAAAGAAAATATCTCAAAGGGAATAGGAGTTTTGCGCAGAGCTAGGAATTTCATTAGTAAAGAAAGTCTAGAAAGACTATATATAAAGCGTTAGTGCTACCCCATTTTGACTATTACTACCTTGTCTTCAAAAGTTACAAAACAAAGTAGGTCGAGTAATAACTGGTGATAGAAGCCCTAACCAATTTAGGTTGGCTTACTCTTCACTGTAGGACGAGGCAATAGGAACTAGGATTTGTGCGCAGATCCCATGCGCGGTAGACCAAATTCAAAATCTCGTTTTAATCAACTTTTCACTTTCTGACAAAGGTCCTTTGCTCAAAACGTTAGACCTCTCAATATTCACTAAACCTTTTCAAATATCGTAGCCAGAGCATTTTTAGCCATGCGTCGCGGGGCATTTTGCGCAAACTATTATTTGGCATCAGTATCTGATTCCATATTTGGGATCAGTGCCAATGGTTCGATATTTAATCATCAGGTTGGTGTTTACCTGAGAATAATATTATAGCGATAATGTAAAGACGCAAAATATGTGCCACAAAACAATAATTTTCATAACAATTTAGCGGTAAATGTGTGAAGTTGATCGTCCAGGTTGTTGTAGTCTTGAGAAAGACTATTGTTGGTGACTGACGTTTCCACGGCCTCAGCGGCGGTCATCTTCAGAGTCAAATAAAGCGTGTTTGTCAGGTTTCAGACTATATTATAGGCCGTCCAAACGTCAGTCACCAACAATAGTCTTTCTCAAGACTGTAGTCTTGTAGTCAACAACCTGAACTTCACATATCTAATGATACTCCTAGGTTCAAACCATTTACTTTAATTTAGCTCTAATATATCAAATTAAAGTCCTTGTAAAATACAATTTGCTGTCTAAATTTTAGCTTTCTAGCTAAAGGGAAACATGTTTAAAATTTGAAAAACAACGTAGTCAATCCACCTAAACCATTTACGCAAGTTTAAAATATACGTTTCAGGGATACGTTATGTCGTGTAAATCTGAATGCAAAGGTATCAGTTTGGGACAGACTTTATATGAAACTGTTCCTGTATAGACGTGATTTATTTTCATAGACATAAATGCACTACGTTACATACATCCTCTCTCAACTCTGGTGATTATCCCTTTTAATTCTCATATGACCACATGTCTTTTAATATAAATAAAGAAAAAACCAGATTAATACAGCGAGCTATGACGCAGTGAAATAAATTTAGTTATTGATGCGATACTCACGGTGATGGGACGTAGCTGTCCGATTTATACACGAGTAATTTTGAAATATTTTAACGCTAGTTATTGCTACAATATTTCTAAAATGACTTAGTTTATTTTATTTTAGTTTCATTGGTGCTGGTGAATCAGCTGCAATAGCGTTGCGCGTGCCTGGCTTTGACAGTTGAGACGTGAGGTCAAACTAAGAACGCGGAACAAATTTTGAGGTAGAAAATAAATTGCAGGTGTAACTGTTGTGCTACACAGAAACGTAGGTGTTGAAATACAAATCAAATAGTCTAAAAGGTTGGTGACACATACTGGTGAAATAGCGTGTAAAAGCTAGTCTACCACCCCGGCACTCAGTGCACCCTGCAACTTTTAATTCAGTATTTTATTTGGATTTCTACACTGCCTACATGACACTATAATATTTATAACCCTTATACTTTGTAACTTTGCCAAAACGTACGGCCAGGGAATTAATTTATGATACATAATTGTTTTTGTATGGTATATGATGATATATTTTTGTCTTGTGATCTACGATAGGGTATACTCCATAGTCCATAGGTCATTCAAGGATAATTGTTGTAGTTGAATACGTTGATGTAATGATGTTTGTTAAATTTATTTGGTTTCCTGCATGACTAGACAGTAGGAACACATGTGAACATCTTTCATTCCTTGACCTTGTCTATCCTTCCACAGTATTTATTTATCAGCATTCACAGGAAATATTATTTGGCACAATTAACGAATGTGTAGTGTAAGTGTACGCTACGGTGAGCAGTTATATGTATTGTTTCTTGGGCTTCGTGTGTACCCTAGGATTGATATATTATTTACATGTATCGTCGGTTATTACTGGTGTGGGGCGATGACAGAAAATACGACTTCACGATCGACGAAGAGCCGATCATAGAGCAGGTCGACAAGTTTCGATATTTGGGCCATAACATTCACACAAGTGATCAAGAATACTTCCTCAATACGCAAATAGGTGCGGCGTACGGCATGACCTACATGTATAATAATTACAAACACATTTTACAAGATCAGCGCATCAATTTACAGGCGCGCATTAGCTTTCTCACCTGCCTAGTCAGATCTAAACTAACCTACTCAGTTCAGAGCTGGCAGTTTAATAACTGAAAAGCAGGTCAATAAAATGTCGGTGGTATGGAACCGCATGATCTGAAGAATGGTCAAAGGAGGATTTGCTCGAAGAAACCCAGATGATGAGACTGATTTCGCACTTAAAATTTCAAACAAACAACTGTTCGAAATCGCCAAAACACCTTCCCTTACTGACTATATAAAAAAACAGAAGCTGCAGTATGCTGGACATGTTACAAGAATGAGGAACGATTCATGGCAAAAGATCACCATGTTTATGGCTAATGAACGCGGCGCAAGGAACTACCTACACAAATACAGTGCCGATCTTGGCGGAATCGATATAAGTCAAACACTGAAAGCAAGAATTAATCAAGAATTGGAGGCACGATTTGGTAACGTGCTAAAAGGTTCAACCAAAAATCGTAAAAACGGTGCGGCAAAATAATGATGATGATGATTCTTGAACGCACGCTTCAACAGTAGATTTGGAATGGTCTAACTCACCAGGTTGTAGTGGTTTAACAGTCATGTATATCTGACTGTCATTCGCATAAAAGTGATAAGACATCTGCCAGGGGAGCTGTATACATGAGTAAATACAGTATTGGGCCCAGTACAGAACCCTGGGAGACACCACAAAGCAGTTCACAGCTTGAGGATCATTCGCTTTCTAGATGACTAACATGGAAAATAGCGTGATACTGATAGAGATACCTGATATAACCTCTAAGAGAACTTATTATTATAGGCTAGGGCTATTGGGATGCTCCAGGCGATTTTCGGGATTGGGATCATGGGATGCCTATTGAGATTTTCTGCCATGGTTTTGGCGGGAGAAAACTTTTTGTTGATTTAACAATGAAGCATGCTGGGACGTTAGTGTAGCTTTGCTTTAATGCTGTTTATGTAAAACGGCAACAGGCGTAAACACGAAGCGATTAAGAAGTAAGGTACAAACAGCGCTAAAAGCTGAGAACTCTGAAGACAATGAACTAAAAGCCATATAATAAACTATACACACATTACTTATTATAGCAAAGTGAAAAGGTGGTAAACTGCCAAGAATTTAGTGACGAGATACTGACGTTTCGAGCGGAGCCCTTCATCAGAGTGCTCGAAGCGTCAGTATTTCGTCACTAAATTCTTGGCAGTTTACCACCTTTTCACTTTGCTATATATTCAAAACACTGTCTACGCAGCACTCTATTTTTTTATACTTATTATAGCCTCTTAAAGTATATGAGTCTTGTCTTGTCTCGATTGTGGTGGAAAGATTACGATGAAAGTAATCTCAGATAAATGAAATGTCACCTGACGCTGAACATAGGGACGTTCCATATATTATCCGAACTTCCTATGGATAAGCCGATTCCTACAGGTCATGAATATTTGATAATTCGCCAATTCCTACAGGTCAACATTTGATATTCAACCCGATTCCTACAGGATTCAACCCATTCCTACAGTTCAACATTTGATATTCAACCCGATTCCTATACAGTTGAGTTGAGACGGATGACCGCCACTGATTTAGGCTTCTCCAACTTTTTCTATGAAATTTCTTACTCTTGTGGTATTTTCTGAAAGAATATTCGGGTAATAATATTGATGACAATTCCTACGTCCGATTCCTACAGGTAAAATTGTCGATAAGGCTCATCCATAGGGGGGTTCGGATAGTAATTGGAACGTCCCATATGACCATGACATTGTGCATCTATTAATCAGTCTACTTCAACACATTGCCAGTAATACACAATGCAGTCAATATGTTTTGTATCATTGTCATCATTTTGGCAGGAACATGTGTAACTGTCCTCATTTGTTGTAGGTTGACTTAAATAGAAATATTTTGACGTATTTTTAGCAGACGTCGAACATGTGACACTAACAGTGACGAAATTCTGTAAGAAAACAAGAAAAATATATATCACATGAAGTACTAGAAATGCAGAAAAAAGATCAGCAAATAACCGTATGGCTGATTCAATCAGAACAAGGGCGACCAAATGCGAAGTATTTTGTATTAGTGTATAGACTATAGCTTTTCTTAACATTTTATGGCATAGGGATATGACCAGCACCTAGAAACATCTCCTAATAATATCAATGATTCACATAGAGGACTGGGGTGACTCTGGCATTAGACGCGTCCGTATTAAGGTGGCCAGAACAGCGGGTCAGAGTGGCGATCAATCCCAGAACCCTTTGCGATACGATTTACGAGGCTGGCCCTCTAGACTTCTAAACGATAGTTTAATGTCCCTAACCTCAAACATTTTTATTGTCTTGTTTGGAAGAACTTTTAAAATGATAAAGTAACTTCTTTTGAAGATTTTCACTTCTTCGCTTTCTTTCTGAGATATATCAGTTTGTTTGATATGCAAATATCTGGAATTTCGTCACACATGCATAATGAGTTATCAGAGAATGTTATATATCTTTGCGTTCATGAAATAAAAACACTAAAGTGTGAATAACACGTGTGTGGGTTTCTTCCACAACACCAAACTTCTTGATTTTAAAGGATTTTTAAAGGATTTTAGTGCATGTGTGACGAAATTCCAGACATTTGCATATCAAACAAACTGATATATCTCAAAAAGAAAGCAAAGAAACGAAAATCTTCAAAATAAGTTACTTTATCATTTTAAAAGTTCTTCCAAACAAGACAATAAAACATTTTGAGGTTATGGGCACATTAAAGAAACCATATATGTTTATACCTTCGTCTTTTGTGGCACATGGACCATGATAATTGATTGATTTCCACTTCGTGTTTCATTTTTTAATAAACAATGTGGAGGTTGTAGCTTCTGATTATTGTTAATGCTCTTCAACTATCATGGAGCGAATTAAATAGAATAATATACATTTAATGTGGTATTCATTGTAGGAAATTACGTCCGAATGTGTAAATTAAGTTAATGATGTATCGAGATCAAAGCACGTCAATACCATGTAAAAGAAGATTATATATATATATATATAAAGATTAGTGTGAGAGAGAGAGATAGAGAGAGAAAATAAACGTGAAATTCAAACAACAAAATTGTGATGTGTTGGAACGAGCATAGGCTCGACTTTAGTCTGATTTCCAACAGCATGACTGCGTACATTACACATTGTCTAGTTCAGTTGTTCAATATATCTTTCAACCGTTAAAAATTCAGGAAGAAGAAGCAATTGACGCGGTACCGAAAAAGATGGCGACTGGTATATTTAACCATAATTCCTTGCGCGCAGTAAACATTGAATCTCGTAGAAATAGCAGAAGATAGAGTTTCAAAAAGATTAAGTTTGGTAAAAAGGAAGCTTTTACGTATTTAGTTCATGTTTACAAGGACCAGGTAAATAATGTTTAGCTGTTATTAAAGGTGATTTAAGGTCGCAAAGCATTCTGGTAAAATGTACAGCCGCCATCTTTGTCGGTGATTCAATTGGAGATGAAATTGTGCAGTGGTTACATTTATCTTAAAATAAAAAAATAAAACCTTTATTTGGAAATGGAACTTCTCACCTTTGTTAGAAAAGTCATGTTGATTTGTGCCAGTGTTTTCTCCACAAAACTAGTAAGCTATTAAAATCGAAGATTTAGTGTTTTAACAACTGCTTACTACTGTTTTTCTGAAACTTATTGAAAAGCGAAAACCATGCCGTAATATATAGTTTAAAAGATTAGTGTCAAAACTATACATACGTTCATTCTTTTCTTAACTCTTGTTTTTACAATATCTAATTTGTTATTCATTCTTGCTTGGCTCGTCTGTCAGGAGAAAGAGATATGCTTTTTAGTAAGCAATTTCGAGTATAATGTCGTTGTAGTGTGAAAGAATATTCATTCTCATGGTATATAAGAGAAACTTTTTATATGATTTGCCAACACCACTAAAGTCAACTGAAAAATTTCATAAATCTTATGGTAGCAGGCTACAACATCATCATCATTCTTTACCCTGAGATTGCTCATCTCTTGGGCTGCTTGATGATGCGGGTACCAAATCGCTGATCCATACCTTTACTAAGTTCCGCCTTATTTTGCATCATTCGACGCACTTGTTTTTCATCAATGCCACCAAATAGATTGCTGCAGCGTGTCCATATACTGAAGTTGTGCGACGTTCTCGTATCATAAAAATAAGTTGTTTTTGCCATGAAGAGTTTTCCATGCGCCGAGTGACGTGAGCATTATATTTGATGATTTGGCAGTTGATAAAGTCATTATTATTATTATCGTAGACAATCAGAGCATTCCTTGAGACCTTTTTACTTTAGAATGAACTTTAAAACACGACGATCAACTTCACACATCTAATGATACTCCTAGGTTCAATGAACCATTTACTTTAAAACACGCGTTAATAATTCAGGAATTAGACACCAAGTGATGGATGGTTGGTGACTTCTCTATCCCCACACTTACGTTGAATAACAATTGCATTTTCTTTTTTCCCATTGAAACGTTTTTTCTTAGATTATCGATCTAAAAAAGAAAAATAACCGTTACATTACCATCACCGCGTCCAAGAGTCATAGTCATAACTTGATTAAAAGTACACATTCGTTTTAAGCCAAACAAGACGCCGGGGAAGCGTTAACTCGGGTTACTGCACAAAAGCGCAATGTGGCGAAGTTATGTTTTGTGCCGTCTTAATATACTATACTGCAGACGCTTACAGCTATATCAACACAGCATATTTAGTCTTGTCCTTTGGCTTTGCAAGTTGTCCATTCTA
Source organism: Chrysogorgia sp. JL179-B06 (assembly GCA_035772405.1). Taxonomy (NCBI): domain Eukaryota; kingdom Metazoa; phylum Cnidaria; class Anthozoa; order Scleralcyonacea; family Chrysogorgiidae; genus Chrysogorgia; species Chrysogorgia sp. JL179-B06. The sequence continues at coordinate 400,377 of JAYKKM010000466.1, read as the reverse complement.
CCAATGTTCTTTGTGTTTTTCATGTTGGACTATATTTGCAATAGTTTGCAGGTTTATAGAATTTGAGTAACACTTTTCGTATCTTTTCAAGCAATTTTCGTATCTTTTCAAGTTCCGAAATCGCTCGTCATCTTTTAGTGTAGGTCTACCGCGATCGGCGTGTGCAGTTGTAAGCATTATAAGCGTACTGTATATACGAATACTAATCGATACACAGTAAAGCTCTCTAGCCAAAGCTCTATGTCCAATCTGTGTCCAAAGCTCCGTGTGTCCAAAGCTCCGTGTGTCCAAAGCTCTGTGTCCAACGCTCTGTATCCATAGCTCTGTATCCACAGCTCTGTGTCCACAGCTTTGTCTCCAAAGCTCCGTATCCAAAGCTCTGTGTCCAAAGCTCTGTGTCTACCTATGTAGCAAAGCGTTGTAATGCCTCGAAACTCTCGAAGTTTCTCAAGGCCTAATGGAAAATATTGCGCAAATTTATAAACTGTATGAAGCATCGAAGGATAGATCAAATAAGAGAAATGCTCAACTATTGGAATATTTTCCATATAAAATCCCGAAATGACGTCACATAGACTATCGGTAGTAAAAGTCGAAATTAAAATCAGCTGTTATTTCTAAAATAAAACATTATCGTAAGAGTTAGGGTTAGTATATATTAGGTGGAGGGTTAGGATTAGGGTAAGGTTTGGGTTAGCCACTATGTTTTAAATTTGGGGATATTTATATGGAAATCGAGCCCAACTATTTAATTGCCTTATATATAATGTTTATAAATATTATCGAATTTGGGTATATATTAAGTACTTTAATTATAAGAATATAATATTTTGTTCTCAAAAATACTACAGCAATTCTCACCAATTCTGTCTGACATTCCATTGTTGTGCTTCTCTTGCACCTTAGCGGTCCATCCTAAATAAATTGCACTAATATTCATATAGAGATTTATGGACCACTTTAGGCCCATTTCAAACGTGAAATCCTTTGCCAAAATCCGCTTTGTTCAAGCTCATTAGCAAAAGGTTCGGCACATGGAAAGTTCGACGTTTGAAACGGGCCTATTAAGCGATTTGTTTTCTAAATATTTTTTAATTCAAAAGTCATTAGTATGTAATTTACATTAATTTTATTCTTTAATTATTATTCGTCTTACGGTTTGATTTTGAAGTTCTTGAAACTCTTTTTTTAACTTCTTCATTTTCTTCACAAGTATTTCTTTTAACTGTTCATACTTCATCGCACTTTCTAGAAAAACAACAATCTTGTGTTTCCTTTTTGTGAGTAGAGTAGAACTATGTGGGATAAGTTAATTTGACTACTACGGAACTGAGATTGGATCGTGTAGTTGCCATAGCAACTTCAACATTCCTAGCAATTTCTCTGTAGGCATGGCGAAAAATATAAAGATATCGTTGATAGTCATCAGTCTTTTGGACGAGAGTATAGGTTTCACTGAGATAGTATAGGATTCAAAGTTGGATAGAATAGGATAGGATAGAATAGGATAGTATAGGATATATAGGATAGTATAGGATAGTATAAGATAGTATAGGATAGTATAGGATAGTATAGGATTCAAAGTTGGATAGAGTAGGATAGTATAGGATAGTATAGGATAGAATAGTATAAGATAGAATAGTATAGGATAGAATAGGATAGTTTAGGATGGTATAGGATAGTATAAGATAGTATAGGATAGTATATGATTCAAAGTTGGAGAGTAGGATAGTATATAGGATAGAATAGGATAGTATAAGATAGGATAGTATAGGATAGTATAGGATAGAATAGGATAGTATAAGATAGGATAGGATAGGATTCAAAGTTGGATAGAATAGGATAGTATAGTATAGTATAGGATAGTATAAGATAGGATAGGATTCAAAGTTGGATAGAATAGGATAGTATAGGATAGTATATTATAGGATAGTATAAGATAGGATAGGATTCAAAGTTGGATAGAATAGGATAGTATAAGATGTGATAGTACAGGATAGAATAAGAAAGTTGGATAGGATAGTATAGTATAGGATAGTATACTGTAGTATAAGATAGGATAGTATAGGATAGAATAAGATAGGATAGTATTCAAAGTTGGATAGGATAGGATAGTATAGGATAGTATAGGATAGGATAGGATAGTATAAGATATAGGATTCAAAGTTGGATCGAATAGGATAGTATAGGATAGTATAGGATAGGATAGGATAGAATAGGATAGTATAAGATAGGATAGGATTCAAAGTTGGACTTTGATCTGGTGTCACACCATATTACGTTACCACCATCATTATTAAGTCTGGATAGCTTATCCAGTAGAGATATTTATAGCAAGTGAATACCTGCACTATCGATGTTTTCAACAATATATTCACCTGCTATTTTTTCTCAGTAAACTATTGAACCACTGGATAACTTAATATCCGCATACCTGTTGTTCTCAAGCTCTCAAATCCCTTCGTATGCAGCGTAGTCTGCGTACAGTTACACTCCATCCGTTCAATAATAATAACATAACTCACGTACACACTTGTTGCCATTGATACAATTGAGAGCAAAACCATAACCGCGAAAACTATTTTAAAGCTATTTGAAGTATTAGACTTGTCGCGTTCACTAAGAGTTTGACATCGCGAGCTTATTGAGCTCCTCTGGTGCTCGAGTTGACGTGCGCAAAGTCTTAACTCGCGCATCGGTCGCCGTCCATCGTTTGCGCTGGTAGAAGTCGTAGCCATAACGCCGCCGTCTTCTCTTTCGTTCGGATGCCATGTTCTCATGGGAATATTGCGGATATATTTCACGACAACAGAAGATGGGTGTTGCGAGTCTTGTGACATTTGCTCAATGCTTTCTTCATCTCTGTCCTCCGCGTATGGTTCTCTAGCACGAAGACTTTGCGCAAAGAACGTTAATTGGTTATCGTCCATTTCCACGACACTGACGTTCTTCAACAAAAGTCTTAGGACTTCCACTCTACAACCTAGCCTGCGTCGGGGTTTCACAACGAACGGATGCGATGCAGGCTATCTAAACCAGCCTCTGTACAACATCCATGTACGTTTTGTTTATCATCAATTAATATAATATGCATGGCATGTGTTACCCATGCGGAAGAAACCCAGGGTATTCTGTAATTGTGCAATAAGCATTAACAGTAGGGGGCATGGGTGAGGCTAGTTTTCTGGACAACTTATTAATGAATTCTTTCCATTTAACGTTGCAGAAAACACGAATCTTGGTAACTGACTCCAGTCCATGGCCATAATCGGCTGAGACGTCGCTGCTGTACCTGCAGTTTTAAGGACTGCGCGGGGTAGGTTTGAGTATTTTACGTTTTTACAGTGAAGATTTCGGAGTCTGACTCAGCCAGAAGGCCTTGATGTTGCATTTTCGCAACTGGTTGGGTTGAATAATATATATTCTGAATAATAATAATAATAATAATAATAATAATATCTCGTACCCAGGGTCTTATCTCCGCTCGCCTCTCCGAGAGGAACGCCATCATTAATATTACAGCTTTAATAAACATGTAATAAATAATTAATTATTACAATGAATGATTACAATTAATTATTTTGAGTAAAATTAATACAATGGTACGAGTCGTAGCGTGGTTAAACATTTGTCAAGTTAATTAATATAAAATAAAAAATAGTAAAGCTCTATAAAATATACAATATATAAATCACAAGTCAGAATAAAGCAATAAAACCAATCAAAATAGTTAAAATATAAAACGTGTTGTGCTGCGTAGGCAGTGTAGAAATACAAATCAAATATCTAAAAAGGTTGGTGTACTGCCGAAATAGCGTGTACGTTGTCTAACGAGCGAAGGCCCTTCGTTTCACTTTAGTAGTTTAGTCTCACTTTACGTTTCACTCTCTGACGAAGAGCCTTCGCTCGAAACGTAAGACAACTTACACATTATTTCGGCAGTACACCAACCTTTTTAGATATTTGATTTGACAGTCAAAACATAGCTCTGTTCAAAAATCCTCATGGCGCGAAAAAAATGGGAAGAGGTTCTATGAACATTGTAATTTTCCTGTAAATAGATTTAGCGAATATCAAATTGAAATCCTTGTCGAAACTATTTCGTTGCTCATGTCAACGAACAAAGAAAGTAGGACATGGTACATCTTAATTTTTGTGGATTTCTCTCATCATTCATACAAGTGCACGTGTATTTAAAACCATCGTTTGCCACTGTTTTCCTTAATGTTGCTCCTTTCTTTAGGTTTGACTCGCATACGACTGAGAGCAAGATTTTAGCCTAAAAAACAAACATAGTGACCGGCATTAATTTTGTTAAAGGTGCCTGCGTCAAGTCCGTTCTGCGCATGTGTGATATTTCAAATGTGCGGGACTCCATTATGCCAACAAACTTTAACGGAATAGATTTGCGACAGTTCGAAAGCGAGTATTCGTCAAAGGTGGCGAAGGCACGAGTGGTAGTTTGATATATTATCCACATTTAGGAACCAAACAGCTTCTTACAACACGCTTTTTAGGCGGAAAACTTCAAGCGTTGAAAACAAATCCACAATACTTCATGTTCAATGTTTATAATAATAATAATAATAATAATAATAATAATAATAATAATAATAATAATAATAATAATAATAATAATAATAATAATAATAATAATAATAATAATAATAATGGAAACTTTATTTAAATCTTTTGTTATATATACAATTATAAATCTCGCTCAATGAGGTAATTTACAATTGACTACTTGAACCACAATAAACTATCAATTAAAGATTATACAAATGAAAATATGAATATATACGTCTATTTTAAAAGTTCATTAATTCAGGATTTGTCCATTCTTTGTTTCTACAGCAGAAAATATAATATGTTGTTCTAATAATAATAATAATAATAATAATAATAATAATAATAATAATAATAATAATAATAATAAAGACGTATTAGGAGCATTATACAATAGTCTCAATGCTCTTACAACAATATATTCTTAATGTTACTTATAAAACTAATTACAGTTTCATTATAAGATAAAGCCTACTACATATATTACCACTATGAACAAAAAACTATTAATTTAAAAAAAGAAAAGTCTTAAGTGCTGACTTATATAATGCAATGTAAACAAACGATGTAAACAGAAACGTGGACATGCGCAGAACGGACTTGACGGCATTTAAATTAATGGATGGTATTTAGCATTTAAATTTCATCTTAAAAAATGGTGTAAAACCAATTTTCTAATTGCATAACAACCTTGTTATCACTTATAGGCCGCATTTTAATCCGACCATCCATTTCTTTCTTGACATCACTGATAGTACTGCTAATTCTACATTTTGAAAAATCGATATTCATTCGTGGTCCTGGAGCACCAACGGGTCCCGGTGATCCTGATTGTCCTGTACTTCCTTGTGTTCCATTGTATCCTCTAGGACCTTGGAATTTGCTTGGATCAAAAAGCTTTAACAGAATAGAAAAAATAACTCGGTAATTTGTAATACCTTGTTTCTAATCAGAAATGATACAAGCTTAATTATCATATTATCATTTAGTAATAACAGACAAATATTAACGTCTATAATAATATTAATCTAATATTTAATATTAGTTTCGTATTATAAAAGTATAATAATATGAATTCTTGCTGTATTTTTGCGGCGTGAGAAATGGAAGAGTTTTGTGATCGTTGCGGACGTTGGTGGCTAGTTGTAAAACCGTTATAGCTTCTAATTTTGGCATCTATAATTCACTAGAAACAATTGGCATAATTATAGCACTATCCGTTCTTTAATACGTTATTATATGAACAAGAGTTTTTTCAGGGTTATTTATACCAGTTGCATATACCTACTTTATTCAGGTTCTTTATATTTTCTTTAAACTTCTTGTTAGTGTCATTGGTAAGCTGTAAACCAAAAAATAGTGAGGAAATACAAAAATGATGAGAAAACAAGAAAACAATATACATTTTAGGGCCGATCTACACGATACGATTTGTCGTATACGATTGTGATATTGGCGTATGTAAACTGTACACGCGTGTCAACATTCGCCATCGAATCATCAACAAGAATTATGTCGTGTACAAACAATTGCATACGCCAATACGACAATCATATACGAAAATATACGCCAGTCTGATAATCGTATACGATGAATGGTATCGTGTAGATGGGCCTATACACATTTCTGCACCGAGTATAGTTTTATTGAAACTAGATTTTTAATTTTTAACCTTGTAGTGAGTTATTGTGAGTATCAAGTATGGAATCGTGAGATCGTGAGATTGGCGCAGTAAAAATAATCTCACGGTAAAACGAAAAAATTTGATATACCCATAGTATTTTATTTAATACATATAATAATAATATAAAAATAGTACATTTAGTAATAGTATACATGTTTACATATTAATTATTAATGTACTACCAGTCATGCCACTTGGAGAACGCGTTTCTATTAAAACGGTGTATCAGAGGTTTTTTGAACATGGACAACTCAATTTGGCTTGTACAGCAAAAACAACAACATATATAGTGAAACTTAATATACTGTATTTATATAAAGGCACTTTTAAATATTAAAAAGCAGTTGTATAAATTATTGGCGGGATAGTCGAGATCGGAAGTCACTCGGTAGTCATTCGGTATTCTTCTGAACGCATCAGCGGGGAAGCCAACAATTTTTATATTATCAAAAATTATATTAAAATTTATTTTATTTTATTGAAAATGCGGCACCATTTTCAGACGCGAGCGCTGATGAGAAACCGGTATAAATTTTTATTTAGCCTTAGGAGCACGTTGTAACCAATACATTTTCATACCCAATAAGTTATTGGATTGTAAGCAACCCCAAAACAACAAATATCCTAACCCTAACCTCCCCCACCTAACGAGTTTTCTCACCCTGCGTTCTCTGCATTCTGCGTTGTAAATTACCCGCGCAGAAGTAGGAATAATAATATAATGGTAAACCTTTTGTAGATCATCAGAGATTTCGTCGATACTTTCAGATACAAACGTTAAATTTTTTTCGGTGTTTTCCCGAAGTCGTTTTAGCTATAAAAAAATAATGCAAAAAAGACAGAGTATATAGATAGAGTAAAATATATAAAGATAGAACCATAATGTGTAGGAAGAAAGTTGAAAACTGATTATAACTTACTTTCGCAATGCTGTCGTTTCCTGTTTTTAAGATCTGTTCATTTGTATCATTGATTAACTACAAGACAAATGACTTTTGGTCACTACCTTTGCTGAATTATGAATTATGAATGGTGAAGGAAAATTTCAAGTGTTAAATGCAACTTCAAGGCCTTCCGGCTAGAATTGAACCAGCGACCGCGATGCTAGTGTAGTGCTCTGACCAGTACTGAGCTATACGGAAGCCGTTGCCGAGAGCTTAGTCACAAGTTCTGTACAGTGTATATAGTGGTGGTAATGCCGGGATAAGATTTTGGGTATACAGTATACACGTGGGGAATTTACCTTTTTTATGTCCATAGAGAGTTGATCAATCCTTTGAGATACTTTGGTCGTATTAGTCTCTATTTTATCTTTAAAATGTTCAAACTATAAAGTGAATAAAACAAGAGATAACTATATAGAGGCATTGCAGCTATGTTAGATCATGGACAATGCAATCCTGATCAGTGAAAACTCCAATTATTCCTGACATAGCTTGCCATCCCAACATCACTTCTGTTTCAACAGCGAACAGCGTCTAGCTGCTATTAATAGCTCAAAATACGGACAAACAAACCAAATTTGACTCACAAATTATGGCGCTTTCTCGATATATGAACAAACCGAAATTCAAATAATCGCTAATCCTAACCCTAATCCTAACCCTAATCCTAACCCTAATCCTAACCCTAATCCTAACCCTAAAACTGACTTGGGTTGATGTTATAATAATTTTAAATTTCGGTTGCTCATATATCGAGAAAGGGCCCAAATTTTATTGCAAATGAGCTATTTTCTTTTGTTATGGCCGCAAGAATTATGGCTAAATGCGGACAAACATGGCTATTGACGTCATCTCGACGGAGCGCTATGACGTCGGTTGACCTACCTTTTGCCGAATATCTGTAAGAATGTCATTGACACTGGCAGACATCGTTGTTAAGTTCTCGTGAATTGTTTTGTGAAATGAGTTGGACTGTAAAACAACAAACATCGGAATAACGTAATATAACATATATGCATTATATGCTAAATATTTTGGGAATGAATAAGTATAAAGAATCAGATACTGACATTCATTCAACATTCATTTATAAGTGATTACTTTTCAAGTATTTTATAAATAGCGAAGCCAACGTTCTCATCACTAAAATATGCAAAGGTTTTTCCTTACTTTTGAGATGTTGATGATAAGCTCATTGAAATTCTGTGATATCAATGTCAAATTATTGTCCACACTTCTTTGGAACAGTCCAAACTAACCAAAAGTTTAAAAAAAATACTATTTATAATGAGATACGCAAGGAAAATTAGTCCAGAAATATTCTTTTGTGGTGCACGGTGATTTCTTGGAAATATATTGAATGTGTTTCTTAAACGGAACTTACTTGTTCTGAGAAATTTTCCCGAAGTCGTTTTAACTATAAAAAATAATGCAAAAAAAGATAGCGTATATAGATAGAGTAAAAGATGTAAAGATAGAGTGTAATATGTAGGAAGAACGTTGGAAACTGATTATAACTTACTTTCACAATGCTATCGTTTCTTGTTTTTAAGATCTGTTCATTTGTATCATTGACTAACTACAAGACAAACGACTTTTGGTCACTACCTTAGCTGAATTATGAATTATGAATGGTGAAGGAAAATTTCGAGTGTCACTACCGTAGCTGAATTATGAATTATGAATGGCGAAGGAAAATTTCAAGTGTTGAAATATATACATTTTAAGACCAAACCGGGACAAGTTACGAAAAATGCAACTTCAAGGCCTACCGGCTAGAATTGAACCAGCGACCCTGCGATGCTAGTGTAGTGCTCTGACCAGTACTGAGCTACGGAAGCCGTTGCCGAGAGCTTAGTCACAAAACCCTAACCCTGTACAGTATATATAGTGGTGGTAATGCCGGGATAAGATTTTGGGTATACAAGTGGGGAATCTACCTCTTTTACGTCCATAGAGAGTTGATCAATCCTTTGAGATACTTTGGTCGTATTAGTCTCTATTTTATCTTTAAAATGTTCAAACTATAAAGTGAATAAAACAAGAGATAACTATATACTAGAGGCATTGCAGCTATGTTAGATCATGGACAATGCAATCCTAGCTTGACATCCCAACATCACTTCTGTTAAATAGCGTACAGCGTCTAGCTGCTATTATTAGGGAGTTTACGAAAACTCGACGCGAGAATCGAGGACGTCGTCTTTTAACAATGCAATTTTTCGTCCCGAAGAAAAGCTAAGTTTAACTATTAGTCCCAAGAGAATTTTCAATGACGTCCTCCTCCTAAACAGGACGTCATTTACAGCATTTTCGTGTTCTGTGGACGACGTCACCCGCTTCGAGTTTTAGTTAAATTTACCCTGCACACTAACTAAATGGCTATGCAAACTGTCAAGTTTCAAAAGTGTCTGAAGGCATAACTTGAAAGTGGTCTATAATGGTAACGATCTTCTACGGAGTTTAGAATATTATGTTTTATGCTGTTGAGAATGCCGTCGTCGTCTTCACTTTCGTAAACTCCCTAATACCTCAAAATACGGACAAAGAAACCACATTTGACTCACAAATTATTGCAAATGAGCTATTTTCTTTTGTTATGGCCGCAAGAATTATGGGTAAATGCGGACAAACATGGCTATTGACGTCATCTCGACGGAGCGCTATGACGTCGGTTGACGTCACTACTCACGAAGCCGACTTGAATAACTCTACCTTTTGAATATCTGTAAGAATGTCATTGACACTGGCAGACATCGTTGTTAAGTTCTCGTGAATTGTTTTGTGAAATGAGTTGGACTGTAAAACAACAAACATCGGAATAACATAATGCAGTTAAATATTTTGGGAATGAATTAAGAATCAGATACTGACATTCATTCAACATTCATTTATAAGTGATTACTTTAACAATTAAATATTTTCAAGTATTTTATAAATAGCGAAGCCAACGTTCTCATCACTAAAATATCCAAAGGTTTTTCCTTACTTTTGCGGAGATGTTGATGATAAGCTTATTGAAATTCTGTGATATCAATGTCAAATTATTGTCCACACTTCTTTGGAACAGTCCAAACTAACCAAAAGTTTCAAAAAAATACTATTTATAATGAGATACGCAAGGAAAATTAGTCCAGAAATATTCTTTTGTGGTGCACGGTGATTTCTTGGAAATATATTGAATGTGTTTCTTAAACGGATCTTACATGTTCTGAGAAATACGTAATCGTTGCAACATTACTTGTGTGGTTTTTCAGGTCTTCGATCTGTAAAAATTTATTACAAATATTAAATATTTATCATACATAAAGAGGTTTGACATAATGTTTAATAAACCGGTGAGCAGCCAGGTTATCAGCTCACTCTTAGGTTTGTGTATTGCCGAAGTAACGTGTGAGTTAGTTCACTTTACGGACCTTCGTAGTTCACTTTACGTTTCACTCTCTCATGAAGGACCTTCGTCGTTCACTTTACGTTTCACTCTCTCATGAAGGGCCTTCGTAGTTCACTTTACGTTTCACTCTCTCATGAAGGACCTTCGTAGTTCACTTTACGTTTCACTCTCTCATGAAGGACCTTCGTAGTTCACTTTACGTTTCACTCTCTCATGAAGGACCTTCGTAGTTCACTTTACGTTTCACTCTCTCATGAAGGACCTTCGTAGTTCACTTTACGTTTCACTCTCTCATGAAGGACCTTCGTAGTTCACTTTACGTTTCACTCTCTCATGAAGGACCTTCGTAGTTCACTTTACGTTTCACTCTCTCATGAAGGGCCTTCGTAGTTCACTTTACGTTTCACTCTCTCATGAAGGGCCTTCGTAGTTCACTTTACGTTTCACTCTCTCATGAAGGACCTTCGTAGTTCACTTTACGTTTCACTCTCTCATGAAGGACCTTCGTAGTTCACTTTACGTTTCACTCTCTCATGAAGGACCTTCGTAGTTCACTTTACGTTTCACTCTCTCATGAAGGGCCTTCGTAGTTCACTTTACGTTTCACTCTCTCATGAAGGACCTTCGTAGTTCACTTTACGTTTCACTCTCTCATGAAGGACCTTCGTAGTTCACTTTACGTTTCACTCTCTCATGAAGGGCCTTCGTAGTTCACTTTACGTTTCACTCTCTCATGAAGGACCTTCGTAGTTCACTTTACGTTTCACTCTCTCATGAAGGACCTTCGTAGTTCACTTTACGTTTCACTCTCTCATGAAGGACCTTCGTAGTTCACTTTACGTTTCACTCTCTCATGAAGAGCCTTCGTATAGTTCACTTTACGTTTCACTCTCTCATGAAGGACCTTCGCGGTAGTTCACTTTACGTTTCACTCTCTCATGAAGGACCTTCGTAGTTCACTTTACGTTTCACTCTCTCATGAAGGGCCTTCGTAGTTCACTTTACGTTTCACTCTCTCATGAAGGGCCTTCGTAGTTCACTTTACGTTTCACTCTCTCATGAAGGGCCTTCGTAGTTCACTTTACGTTTCACTCTCTCATGAAGGACCTTCGTAGTTCACTTTACGTTTCACTCTCTCATGAAGGACCTTCGTAGTTCACTTTACGTTTCACTCTCTCATGAAGGGCCTTCGTAGTTCACTTTACGTTTCACTCTCTCATGAAGGGCCTTCGTAGTTCACTTTACGTTTCACTCTCTCATGAAGGGCCTTCGTAGTTCACTTTACGTTTCACTCTCTCATGAAGGACCTTCGTAGTTCACTTTACGTTTCACTCTCTCATGAAGGACCTTCGTAGTTTACTTTACGTTTCACTCTCTCATGAAGGACCTTCGTAGTTCACTTTACGTTTCACTCTCTCATGAAGGACCTTCGTAGTTCACTTTACGTTTCACTCTCTCATGAAGGGCCTTCGTAGTTCACTTTACGTTTCACTCTCTCATGAAGAGCCTTCGTAGTTCACTTTACGTTTCACTCTCTCATGAAGGGCCTTCGTAGTTCACTTTACGTTTCACTCTCTCATGAAGAGCCTTCGTAGTTCACTTTACGTTTCACTCTCTCATGAAGGGCCTTCGTAGTTCACTTTACATTTCACTCTCTCATGAAGGGCCTTTGCTCGAAACGTTAGACTACTTACACGCTATTGGGAAATACACCAAGCTTTTTAGATACAGTAAAAACCGCGTATAAGAACCTAGATTTTAAGAACCTGTTAGGCTAAGATTTTCCATTTAGACCCCTTTACATAAGAACCTGTTTTACTGGGCTAAAATTTGAAATTTTATCAAATAGAGTAATGAAAATGAGCCAGAACCAGACAAATAGTGTAGTTGTATACGTTATTTTGTTCCATTGAATTTGCACACAGTAAGCTGTAAATTACATACAGTGTAGCTTTAGGGTTATTTATATAAATAATAGACCACACTTACCAAAACCAAGTCGCTTTTTTCTAAAGAAAATAAGAACCTAAATAGCCTAATTTTGCAGTAAACACCATTTATATAAGAACCTTTTTAGCTAACTTGGAAAAATCTAGGTTCTTATACGCGGGATTTTACTGTATTTGATGTTATATATGAACAACGAGAGCGAGTGTTTCACCGGGATATCCAAACACGAGAAAACAATGTATGAAAACACGAGCGCGAAGCGCGAGTGTTTTTGTTAATTGTTTTCGAGTGTTTGGATAGGTGGGACACGAGCTCGAGTTGTTCATATAGCATCTCAATTGAACACAATAGTAATTAGTTATAATTTAAATTGCAGTTTACAATTTTGAAGATTATTTGCATGCGTAATTAAGATATTAGATGAACAACGTTGTTCATCTAATATCCAGGTCACGCGTATTGTGTTGGCATGGTTCACCGGGGTATCCAACCGCAATCACCTGATTAATTCGCCTACTCTGATTGGTTAATTAACTCATGAATTATTCATGAATTTGAGATTTGTATTTCTACACTGCCTACGCAGCACAACACGTTCTATCCTCACTCTTAGATTACCAATAATCGGCAATTGTCAAATGCCTCTTAGATTACCCTATACCCGATGGGTAATTCTACAACACCAACCCTAACCCCCTCCTTTAACTTCACTGTAACCCTAATCACCGCCTGCGCTTTCTGGGTCCCCCCACCTCGTTGCGAAATTGTTTCTTTCTAGAAAGCACGTGGCCCTCGTAAGCACGGACTTTTTAAGAGAGGGGACTTTTTAAGGCAGCGAGGAAAAGGCTAGAAGATAATTTAATCCTATATATATTTTTCTTAGTAAAAAGTACAATTTTCCCTTGCGCTCATGGTGAAACCGCTGTGCTGGGGGGGGGGGGTTAAAACGGCGGCAAAGGGCCCCGGGGGGTCCCGCCTTAATCCGACCCTGCATAAATTATTAATGATTATTTTAAAGTAGTGTACATAAGTTTGCTTAACTCTTTCCCGACAGGCTGAAAAACATCCAAAATTGAACTACCTCTTTGTTCTATTGATATCTCTGGAAATATCCATAACTGTTACGAAACCTATACCTTTTCTGAAAGCCCAATAAACCGGCTGTTACCAGTGCTTTTGAATTTTCCGAACAAGACACATCATGTTAATATAAATTAGCATTAATTATCATAAATCAGGTTGAAAAACTTCCATTTTTCTAGAAGGAGACCATCTTGCACGCCCGCGTAGCACTCACTATATATCAGTGATGCTTGGATAGCATCATGAAAATTCAAAATGCCACCAATCGCAAAGTTGTTTATGAAATCAAATCAAACTTGGCGTGTGAGTGGATCTCATGTACCTGGCGCTTGTCGAATTTCAATTTTTAATCTTGCGTTACTTTGTGCCGTGTTTTTCGATTGACGACTTCGGGGTCTTCTATGACCCCTCAGTGCCGGACAGGAAAGAGGTAAAGGACATTGGCAACAAAAATTAAGTTTGTCTAATATGAAAGAACTCGTAAAATGATAGAGTAACAGCTTTTACAACTTTTCCGTATTTTACTTCGTTTTTGAAATATTTCAGTTTGTTTGATAAGTAAATGAGATGGTATCTGACGTCTGGTGCAGCGTAGAGAATTTTCACTCATTAAAAAAGTCTTATATCTCCGTGATTGCTAAGTTTACAACGTTCATTATCATGAGGAGTTATTTATTATACGCACATTTTCAAGTAAATTTGTGGAACAAACTTGAAGATGTAACTAATATTTTAATGTGTGAAAATTCTCTACCGTGCACCCTGACGTCAGAGACCATCTCATTTACATATCAAACAAACTAAAATATTTCAAAAACGAAGTAAAATACGGAAAAGTTGTAAAAGGTGTTACTCTATCATTTTACGAGTTCTTTCATATCAGACAAACTTAAGTTTTGTTGCCAATGTCCTTTAACTAATTTCTTTATTTATCAACATTAAATAGTTTATTTTACCTTGTCGTATATTTTCTGAATATCATCGCTAATCTTTTCATACTGGGCTTCCTAAGTTTTAAAACATAAACATTTAATTTGTGTGATACGACTTCTAATTTAAGTAATAGGTAGAAATCCATTGAGTTTCAAAGTTGTACAAGTTGTTGTGTTTTTATCTGCATTTTCGCGCAACTGACTGAAAAAATAATTTGGAAATAATCTGGACTCGTTACCATAATTATTACAGCTCACTGTTTTTTTACGTAAACTTGCCAATCTCGTACCCAGACCCAAGCATCCCCGGCCTTTCCCGCACGGCTGGGGATGCTTGGGTCTGGGTACGAGATTGTAAACTTGCCATCTTCTCTTTTAAAGAATCCTTTTCATGTACTTGTGATAATTCGTCTTTCTCTTGCTTTTCTTGGCGTCCGCTGGTGTCGCCTGTCAAGGAAGAACTCTAATTAGCGTTACATTATATGTAATTATTTATTATTCAGATAAGTAACACATATATAGATAGGAAATGCTATACATACTATCTACTGTAGAATACTATATATATTATGGCTCGATCGGCCGATAGTGTACTGTGCTGCTGCTGCTGCTGCTGCTGCTGGAACCAATCAGAATGCAGAACTGCTGCGTTACGACCGTGCTCACGATCGAGCCAAGCATAAAATGTATTAAAATAACAAACTAAGGGCTCCGCTCGTCAGTATTTCGTTAATAATAATCTTGGCAGTAATAATAATACAATGTATTATGGCTCGGCTATAGTAGCCGTAATGTTGTTGTAGTATAATGTATTATGGCTTGACTTAGCCGTAATGTATACTGTAATATATTATGACTCGGCTAGTAGCCGTAATGTACTGCAGTATGATATATTATGACGCGGCTAGTAGCCGTAATGTGTAGTGGTAATGTACACAGCTGTAGTATTATGATATATTATGGCTCGGGCCCTCGGCTAGTAGCCGTAATGTATCCCTGCTCTAGTATGATGTATTATTATATGGCTCGGCTAGTAGCTAGCCGTAATGTGTAGTATAATGTATTATGGCAAGGCTAGTAGCCGTAATGCACTGTAGTATAATGTATTATGGCTTGGCTAGTTGTGTAATGTATACTGTAGTGTGATATATTATGGCTTGGCTAGTGTATACTGTAGTATGATATATTATGGCTTGGCTAATAGCCGTAATGTACTGTAGTATGATATGGCTCGGCTAGTAGCCCGCGTAATGTATACTGTAGTATGATATATTATGGCTAGGCTATGATATGTTATGGTTATGTCTGTCTTGCTGCTCAATGTTTATATTTCAAACGCAGGATTTCCTTAAACTAATGTGTGAGAAATTCACACACAAGTCATGGGACCACCATGACTAGGAATTAACTTAGCGTGTGGTGACGGAAGCATATTGTAATTTCAATGGGTTTTGAAAATAATTCTTGCTGTTATATGTTGTGGCCAACCGTAAACTCTGACGGATGCTGCTGTTAAGAACTGTGTGAAAAAATAATGATTTTTTAAGTGATTTAATCTACCGTTTTAAGTGGAACCTATTGGTTATAATACTGATATATGTCATTATATATGAGTGAGATAATCTTTTTAGCGGCCTGCATTAAACTGCGCGCCAAATAACGTTAAATTCAGCTGTATATGCTACACAATTCTATAGGTTTTTTACAACTCTACTACAACTACAAGTTGAGTTTTACAGATCTACTACAACTTGAGTTTAAATTTTTTTTTGGTTTATACTAATGTGATCCATGTTAAGCTATTTTTTATTGTCATTATAGTGTATATAAAGATCAGTCTTTTTAATGTACTCACCCGAACCCGAGACACTGCATGGACAAGGTTTAGTCGCGGAATTCTCCATATTTATTGGTTTTAAGAAGCCAAACAGAAGAGCGAGAAGAAGTGTAAATGTAACGATCGAGAGGAAACATGAAAGTGTCAGAACCACATTATTTAAAGATCGTCTTCGTGGTTTTAATGGAGTATTGCCTTCGCTTGAAGAACGCGGACCATAAAGTACAGAAGGAGAGACTCTGCCCGCATGTCTAACATGGAATCTTACTCCTTTTCTCTCGTCTTTCATTTCATGTTGTTGGATTACGGGTGTTGGTTCATCAAGTTCTATGATTTCGTCAGTGGTGTAGATGAAGTTGTTTGCGGCCATGTGGACTTGATCTGTATCGGTGATGCCAGGCACGTCGTTTATACTGGACTGGTGTATAGTTGAAAAATAAAAATTATCTGTATACCCTCAGGGAGGTTTCCTACAGTTTAATAGCCAGCTGTATAACATGAGTTGGCCACAGAGAGGATGCCAACACAATATGACATATTGACATCTGAATGTAACTAAGATGCATGGTGTCCACTATACTAGTACTATTTCACTCAAAGAATGTTGCAATACTAGTAATTCTGTAGAAAATTAAGCATTTATACCAATTCAGGTTACTAACAACTTCCATGCGGCTAATCAAAATTGTATTTCGAGGTGTCTTTATTAAGAACTGACATCGCCATCACAGCTGGTTTTGTTGGAAGCAACTTCTGGCATTAAAATATCGGTCTTTGTTATCCGGAAAAGACACGAGAGTTTCTAATAACTGTCGGTATTATGTCTTTAATCATTTATTTAATTTCAGGACCGGATTTAGCGGAATGTGGAGTTGGGTTTTGCTCTAATCAGAGAGTAATTTAACGTTTGCTGTGTTCTTTTTTAGTCGATTGTCAATGTTAGCACTTTAATATTAATACATGTCAATTCATGAGCCGAAAACAATAGAAATCACAGAAATTAAGCCAACTTTCAACTCGATTTTCTCTTAAAATACTGATTTGTTTCAGATGTGTTATAAAACACTCGGAAGAGTGTTTCATCCGGATATCCAAACACCTCGAAGTTTGTGGAAAAAAACTTGGTTTTCAACAAACGTCTCGATGTTTCGATATATATCCTGATGAAACACTCTTCCTTGTGTTTCACACTGTTCATTGAAAAGGGGTCAAAATTACCCAGAAGTGAACTACTCTTTTGGAGTCATTTTTTCCCTTTACGTCGTTTTGAAATAATCGTGATAAAAGCTGCAAAACATCATGGGGCTGAGTGTTCTATTCATGTGATCCAGAGGCATATTTATATGATGTAGTACTAAAGTGGGCTAGTGGTTACAACACATGTCTATGAGCTGCCACCACTCAGGGTCTTAATTGAGGAGAAAGTGCTGCCTTTCCAACAACACCAGCGAATGATAAGACTTTCGGGTCTTCTCGGAAAACGACCTTGAATCGTAGGCCCTCGGAATCCCTCTATCAGTTGGGGTTTCCGTTCACCTAAGAGTGATATTAACTGAATAGTCGAGCGCTTAAAACATGAGCCTATGGCTCGGATAAATAGGGTAACCTTATCCTGCGTGATTGACTCAAAATAAATCATACTAAAAAAATCATACTCGGTCTATAATTTCCCTTCGCTTGGTTAATCCCATTTCCCTTTCTTCTGTTGTCTCGTCTGCCCGCGTCGCTGTCATTCTCGTTCGATCATTTCTTTGCTATCTTATTAGTTACTTCCATTGCAGCTTCGTCCATGTCTTTTTTTTATCGGAGGAGTAAACCATGGAAACGCGCGTGATAAAACTGAATAAATTGCGCCACGACCACATGCACCACGAGCAGTACCACTTAAGCACATGCGCCACATGCGTCACATGCGTCACATGAGCACATGCGTCGCATGAGCACATGCGTCACATGAGTACATGCGTCACATGAGTCACATGCACTCCCGAGGTCACGATCATATGCCCCAACTCTGTAGTTGATTTCACTACAATCATCCTTCCTCTATACTTTGCCCAAATCTTTTAATTATGTATAGATATACTCAAATCATTAATAACTATCTAACTATCCATAATACGTACCGTGTGATGAAATAGGCCAGTGTGTCACTTGAAGTGGTACAATCCTCCCGGAGACAAAACTGGGTACAAATGCGTGGACAGACGATTGGTTACCACAACTACGATCTCACTTTCTTGAGAAACTTGAAAAACTAGAGTCGGGTCTTATCTTGCGTTCCATCTGATCACATTGAGTGAATTGAATGGCAAATAGTTTTGGTAACTGATTTACTTTCAATCCATTTTTTCTCATGCGAGAATCTTCGTCTCATCAGGTGCGTCCTTCCTGATAAGCTAACTGCATTTCGGCAAAATCTTATTAGTTAAAGTATGGTGTTTGTTTTGGCAAATAACCTAATCCGTCTAATAAGATAAAAATTGAAAACTCTAGGGGTGTGATGGTTTGATTTTCACATGAATTACTAATGAGTTTGAGATGAATAGTGAGACCGTTATTAACCAATAAGAACTAAAAGACTCAAAGGTTGTTAATCGTTGGATTTGCTCTCTGAACATATTAATCCCCAACGTTAATAGAAAATAAACAGACCATTTTAATCTCTTTCAAAAATTTCGTTCACTTGAGAAGTCCTGAAATCCAAAACTCATCATGTGTCGTAGCCTGGCGCCATATATAGGAGAGGGTGGTGCTGCGTAGGGCCACTCTCGTCCGCAGAGGCTTCTTGCGCTTTTTTTAGAGTTCGGGCAAATAGTTTGGGCAGCACGGGCTTCTCTCCACGCGTCCCCAAAACACCCTGTGAGCCTAATACAAGCGAATAGCCCACCTATATATAGTATATTACATCATTACTATATATAAAAGCACAAGAAGCCTCTGCGCAGGAGAGTGGCGAGTGGCGTAGGGCGGCAGTGTCTTGGTATATAGCCAAGTGAATAGATTGTGAACTGTCGAGATTTTTATAACTACTAGCAGTAGTGTAATATATTATGCTCGGCTAGTAGCCGTAATGTAATATTTATTTATTTATTTAGTATTTATTTATACGATTCGCCATTGGTAAATTAACATATAAAATACAAGTCTGGCAAGGATACCACTACAGCTTACACCAATTACTGTGGCCCCGTGTAAAATGTAAAAAAATGAAAAATAATAATTGAGGTTATATTTACATAAATAAGGTGAAAAGAGTGTAGCAAAAATCAACAACAACAAGTGAGGGATTTTTTCGAGGCGACGTGCCGAGTTACATTTTAGGCAAATAGATTTCCACGTACGTGGGTCGTCCTGGTTATAGATGGAGTAATAAAGAGCGTCATAATAGTATTCAAGTTGGGTTTTCTTAGATGAACTAAATTTGAGTGTTTTGAATCTTAAAAAGTCCGGTAATGCGTTCCAAGTTCTAGTTACTCTGACAATGAAGGAACGTTGATAAGTTACTGTGTTCTATATTGATCAGGAACAAAACTTATTACACTTGGTTTGCTTGGGAAACCCTCATTTTCCATGACGCCATTTTGAAATCTGTGCAAAGAGACTGGGCACGAGGTTTGTGAGAATACATAACCTATAGAGAAGCAGCGACATTCCTACAGCATTCTTTCCAGTGAATAATAAATGAAGATCTGTTGTTACTTCAAACTTAAAAATCATGATCAAACGAAGTATAAGAAACGGACCATCCATCATTAGTAAACCAACAAGGATATTATAAAGATCACCATGGAAACGATGTTTCTTTGCTGTCCGCAGTTCTCTGAGGTGTGCTTCTTTTAGTTTCAGGAATAAGTTGTTCCGTGTACGCCGGACCTCTTCTTCGTCGACGTAGTCGAACCGGTACACTTCCATCAACCGTTTCTGATTATGTTCTCTTGATTTCTGAACAAGTTTTTGAAGATATTTTGGCATAGTTGGTCGGTTAAGTTCAGCTTCTGTTGTGTCCACTTGTTCACTTGCAGCAGGTTGACTCAATGTTCTCTAAATTGAAAAGTTAACGGAGAAACATGAATGTTTTATTGAGCTTTACCTTCAAGGACATTGGCCAATAAAAAAAAAAAAACCTTTTCGATCAAAGTACGTAACTTAAATAGCTGGAATATAGTAGTTTGAGGTTGTAAAAATGCTCGTAAGGCATATTAAATTACACTGTCAAAGTTGCTAACCTAAATAATTACTCCGCCATCTTGGATATACGTGTGACGTCATAACTAGGGTAAAACGAAACTTTTATCTAGCCATCCTCGTGTCTTTATAAGTTTGAAACTCGATTTTTGTGAGTGTCTTCCTTTTTCAATTGAAACACACTATTTTTAAAGGCATTCCGCGGAAACTCGGCTACCCACAGTGTAGTTTCATCAGGGCCGCGGGTGTGACGTCAACAAGATGGCTGATGACAGGATTGACAACAAGATGGCGGATAACAGGATTGTCTTTGGTCAAAATTAGTGCTGTTGTTTTGTACAAGAGTAGTTTTGTTTATTTCGATTACCTTCGTAATCCTGTTTGTTAATCATAAAGTAAAAAATTTTAAATTGTGATTTATGTTGCCAATGTCTTAAACAAATTAAAGGCAGGGACACTCTCTGAGACAAAGGGCCTTCGCTCGGAACTTCACGTCTCCAACACTGCACTTTATTTTGGCAGTACATCAACCTTTTAAAGTGGTTGTGTTTCTTACTGATTAGTTTGTTGGATACTTACAGATCTTCCTCTCATGCTGTTGTTTTTCATTTCATTCTTCTTTGCTTCTAGAGGATCATGATCAGCAACTGTCTCAGCGGTTGCTGTTCTTACGAAAGTAAACTGAAGTACACTCCATGTATAAGTACAAAGAACAGCGATGTAAAGTTCACTGTTTAAACGAAGGTCGACCTTGTCATCAAACACTTCGAACAGTTCTAGGAAAGAGGGATAAAGATCATACTAACATCACATTGTAAAATATGAGATGTGGGATACTGGGATATATATCACACTGCTTTAAAACATGTATAGCCCTAAACATAGCGAAACAGATGTCCGCTGTTGCTGATTGCCACCTATACACACTGCTGATGTGTCAATTCATTATTAAAACTGTTTTATACAGCGGTACTGAGTGGAAGAAGTCTTAACTTCTTGATGAGTATGAGTATGATTTAGAGTCGATCACGCAGGATAAGGTTGCCCTATTTATCCGAGCCAGAGGCTCATGTTTTAAGCGTTCGATTATTCAGTTTATCACTCTCAGGTGAACGGAAAACCCAACTGATAAGGATTCCGAGGGCCTACGATTTAAGGTCGTTTTCACAGAAGACCCTACATGAGTCTTACCATTTGCTGGTGTTGTTGCAAAGGCAGCACCTTCTCAATTATTTTAAGACCCTAAGTGGTGGTCCGACCCAGGATTTGAACCCCGGTCTCCCAGCTCATAGACATGTGTGGTAATCACTAAACCACAACAGCTGGTTAAAATGGTATAAAATACAGTAATGTATAAAATACAGTAACGTCAAGAAGCCTTATCATACTCATGAGCATGTATATATACATATACACATATATACACATATACATATATATTTGTAGGAAAAAGAACGGGGTGATTCAAGTTCCAAGAACACACTAAACAAACACTCTGTTGTAATGATTATGGGAACTTGGAGTAGACAGACGAAACATGGACGATCGTCCACAGCGAGTCCCTGTCCCGGGATGTTTGTGAAGATATAAGCTTGACGATTGTCCATGTATCGTCATTCCAAACATTAGATTAGGAGTATAGATTTAGTTTGAAGGTTATACTTTCCAGATGGCAGAGACTAGATTGAAAGTCTACACTCCCCCGAAGTCAGCTTACCCATGATATCAGCTGCCGTACCAACGTATGTCAAAAGTAATGCGGACAGTTGGTCTCTAGTGATCTCCCCTCGAGGAAGAAGCCAACGACCAATGATAATTATTAAGATTAAACCAAGTTCTGAAAATTTTCGAACGAAAGCCTGGAAATGCAATTCGGAAATGTGCGGTCAGACTAAAGACGGAAGAACGAACAGGAACGAATTACGAGCGAATTAAGCCGAACCAGCATACACAGACAGTAAGATAACAGACAAACATACAGACAGTAAGATAACAGACAAACAACATACATATTAAGATAACAGACAAACATACAGACAGTAAGATAACAGACAAACAACATACGTATTAAGATAACAGACAAACATACAGACAGTAAGATAACAGACAAACAACATACATATATTAAGATAACAGACAAACTTACATATTTCCCTTCGTTTTTTCCAGCATTATTTACCCTGTCATTCAACATGGCCAGTTCCACTACCCAGATCAAGGGTAATATCGTCACAAGGTAACATAACCCTCCTGGCCAGAAACTGAAAGAAATTTATTTTGCTCAATATGAACTCTCAGCAACGAGAACCTCTCAATACGTTCATATTTAGCTTAAAAATTAAATCAATAATAATAATTATAATTATAGATGTGTGAAGTTGATCGTCCAGGTTCAAACCATTTACTTTAATAATTATAATAATTATAAAGTTAAATTAAAAGATTATAATAATTATTAAATAATAAATAAAACTTTACTAGACGTTTTACATCTATTTGCTTGCGAGATAAATAAAAAAAGTATCTTGTGTACTGCAGAGAGTAGCTCCTGATGTTGGTGCTTGAAGGAAAAATAACGGCACAGCACTAGTAATGCTACTGTCAACATTCACTTAAAGCGTTGCTATGACTATAACAACTACCTATTGGGTGCAAAAACCATATGTAAAATTTGTTTTCGTTTATATGAAAGGAGGCCAGCCCTCCTCGGCGAGATCTCGCTATTGACTACCTGGGATTTCGCCTACGAGGGATGGATATTTTCCTAGGAGGACTGGCAAGTGTCTTCGCCCGTATGTTTTAAGACAACTGGCTTTATTTCACAAGTTCTGTTTGTTCATACGTAGGTTTTAAATTGAAAACTTGTGCGGGAAAATGGGATTCAGCGGGTTACGTGGGGAAATACATGTTGTCAAGTGTTAACTCGGTAAACAAGTCAGCCATCCTAGAAGGGCTATCCTCCTCAAAGAACTAGAATATTCCCATGTAAACACGAGGTGAAATCCATCCCTTTACTAGGGCCAGACCTCCTTCATGTAAACACCCCTTTAGGCGACCGTCTAGTAATATTCTGCACATCTTTTTGAGAAAAGAACCTTACCAAATAAGATTTTATTTGAGACTTACTATTTGTATTCCTTTCCTTTTCTTTTGGTTAAAGTATATACTGTTTCTATGACCACGAACAACGACCCAAAACAATATACTATAAAATAACCATATTGAATCCCACAAACTTCACTAACTTTTACCAAAGTGATGATAACATGCGTCAGAAACAACGCTCTGGTGATAACTGCGTTAAAAATCCGAAAGAATAAGGACATTTTTGAGGCATGAGCTTCAGATCCGAGTGAGTTGTGTTGTTACTTTTGCCGTCGTGGTGTGTTAATGACATCTTATTTAAATTAATGATGTGCACATTAAGCTGAATATGGTCATCATTATTCCCTGGGTTATAATTATTGCATATAAATGAGCCAACATGAACTGCGAAGTTCTATTCAGTTCAACGCTAACACAAAATCTAGAATATCACGATCAGGGACGTACTCAGAAAATGTTACAGGGGAGTGTAAGCTCACTTCAACCGACTGACGCACGAGCTTGTACCGACTACATCCTATCGATCGAAGCTTGTCTAAATATTGTCTTTCCCTTGGGTGCCTATACTAAAATGACCCTGCAGGTCAGCTGGTGAAATAGTTAATTAGTCCTACTCCTACGTTAATAACGCATTCTCAATACGGAATGAAAACATGATGACATTTTAATAAATTTATGTCTTTGGTGTTCTCTCGTTGATTACATTTACATATAAACAAAACATTTAACATCAACGTTAGATTTGTGAGTCTTAAATTTGGTAGTTTGAAATTAATTTAAAGTGATAAGTCCTAAACGTTAATGATTCTACTTGTCCGTGTTAAATCGTCTAAATATATCTTCTAAAATATATCTTCTGCCGACTGAAACTC
This sequence comes from Chrysogorgia sp. JL179-B06, assembly GCA_035772405.1. Classification (NCBI taxonomy): domain Eukaryota; kingdom Metazoa; phylum Cnidaria; class Anthozoa; order Scleralcyonacea; family Chrysogorgiidae; genus Chrysogorgia; species Chrysogorgia sp. JL179-B06. The sequence goes on along the minus strand of JAYKKM010000466.1, from coordinate 375,819 downwards.
ATAAAAAGTTTTTGGGGAGGTGTCGCACCCCCATACCCGCTAGCAGCCATGTTACACAAGACGATATTTCTTCCGAAATGCAATTTTTTATGAAAAAAAAATATATATTGCCGCAGGTTGCTGTGCTTTGGACTTGTAATATATTGTGGTCTAAAACAAAATAACCTCGCAGGAATACACATGGTTTGTGAAAGGAATAATTCTTTATGTTTTTTCAGGAGCTCTTGATAGTTTTTGACGTGCGGAGACAACTGATTATTGTTGGTGGGCCGGAGGGAATTTTTTGGGGGGCGGCGAGCGGAGATGAGTCATGAAATTATTTTCATCAATTCGGGTGGGCAGGCACGCCGAGAGGGGAGGGTAGCCTGGGCAACTGCCCCGACGGCGCCAAGCAAATCCGCCGCCATCTGAGGCATTTAGGGGCGCCTCTCGGCGGCCCTGTGGGTGGGCCATTAAGTATTTCTTGTGCCGAAATGGATGTGCCATGAAACCAATTTGCACTCATACTATAATATTACTATACAATTTTCTTAAAAGTAACATTTAAAATATGAATAAATTCAAAATAAGCAACAAAATGTATAATTTTAGAGGCAAAATTATCTTACACTGCCAAAGTCAACAAAAATTTAAATGATTCTGAAAAAGTCATTTTTCCCTCCACCCCCCTAGCAATTACTTTATGACCAGTCCCTTATTTTGGGTATTATATTTGGGAGGTATTTATATAAAATAGGTACGCAATGTGTACATGCGTCGGGGCATAATTAAAAAGCCTGGGTACGAGGTTGAGGATGTCTGCATTAAATTGCAGCGTCAGCAAAATAGAGCTGCACGAATAATTACAAAGTATCTATCGTATTATTCTACCTAATCTTGAAACAAGAAGAGACCATCAATTGTCAATTTTAATGTTTAAACTTAGCCCAAGGATTAATGTCTAACTATTTAACTAATATTTTTATTATCAACGATCCTGATTTATCAACGATCATGATTAAACACGACATGTTATGTTTAGTTAACATCTTCCTAAACCAAACACAAATTATATGAAAAAATCATTCAGGTATTATAGAGGTGCAGTGGTGTGGAATAATCTAATTAGTGAGATTAATTGTTACAAATATTCATAATTTTAACGATAATTACAGTAATTATGTTGTAAATGACATTTTGTATTTGTTTGTTATTCTTGTTATATAGACTGACTGAGCTAGAGACGGCGGAGATAAGACCCTGGGTACGAGGTCGGAGCGAGGTCTGTGCAAAAAGACCAACTTTTTTATATGGCTCTTTTAAATAATTCTCACATTTCCTCAATTTTGTCGTATTTGTTTAAAAACAGTTCAGTTGTTTAATTTGTAATGACCGGTTTTTACCAGTTGAGAGGTTCGAAAAAGTGTTCATTCAAAAAGTGTTCATTTCGTTGCCATGTTGTATAAATGTGCGTTATCAGTTGACAAAAGGTTTTCAACTCGTTGCCGGTTGGGCGCAGCGACCGTCTTCAAAGGACATACATTCCACCTCTTCGGAAGACAAAAACAACGAGTAATCGAAGTCAATTAACCGTCTGGCGTTAATCGCCCAATGAGACGCGATTCCTGTACGGGACTCAGAATAATTTTTCTGAGGATATGAGCTTGACGATCGTCCACGTATCGTCAATGTGCGTTATATTGACAAAAGGTTTTCAACTCGTTGGGCGCAGCTACCGTCAAAATCCAAATATAAGATTATGTTCTCTTATCAACATTCAGAAAACGCAGGTCTTTTGTGCGTTATATTGACAAAAGGTTTTCAACTCGTTGGGCGCAGCGACCGTCTTCAAACTGCATGGACAGAGTAAATCGCTGAGACGCAAGAAAACATGAAATTTGACACTTGGTTTATATTTTCGTCGCCACAATTCATAAAGGCCTATTGCCACAGGCCTATTGTCCACAACTAAGCTTGAAGGCCATGCTCTGGCCACGCCTTGCTGTGGTGCTAGAAAACATAAACCAAAAGTAGCTTTGCAATGCCGTCAGATATAATATTGATTCAACACTTATGTAAAACCGTAATCCTAACATGAACCCCATACTCTTATCAAAACTTGGATGCTATAAAACATTTTCTTTAAAACAATCGAATAATTCGTTGAAATTGCTGTAATGCAATCGTCTGTGTTCTCGTATTTCTGCGGTTTTCCTCAAAAGACAATGTTATTTTGAGATATCCAATTTAGCGTTTAGCCTATAAATGCCGCGTCATTTGTGGTTTACCTGCAAAGAAGATTTGTTTGAGAAGTGTCAAGGTCTCGAAGAATATTTGGTTCATTACTTCATTTGTTTCTTCTATTTAACATGGTTGTGAAAGTTCACGTTACATACTGGTAAGTAAATATATTTCACTGTCAACAAGACATGACCGCAATATATCTAGTGTTACGAATCGAAAGTAAATCTTGTATCTCGAGCGAAGGAATTTCATGGAATGGAACGTGAACGAAGTGAAGCTGTTTAGACGTTGCTGGAAACGTTAAACTCTAGCCGAATGACAACTGCATTTAAGTTTAGGTTAGCTGCATTTATTTGCCATAATCGCACTGTAATTGTGGGCAACAAATTTTGTGTTGTGTAAAGCTTTCAATTTTGGGAAAGGTGTGCTAGCTAACTGCTAAGTCTGCCAGCTGCCCTCTCAATTGTTTAGCTGCCCTCTCAATTCTTTAAATGTATAAAAACTAGCCGAGGTAACTGAGTTCCAGCCACAGGCTAGTCTGCTAGCTCTCATATATGGATATATGGATATATGAGCTCAAGTTGAAAATTACAGTAAATCTTGCCAAAGCTTGGGTTGGAAATAGTACTGGTTTACCGCCATATTTGTTTAATATTTTATATTTTAGGATATATAGGTATTAGGTATATTTTAGGATATATATATATATATTTATAATATAAAACTACATACCAGGGCTTTCAAATTTGAGGTTGCACAATTCGCTAGTGCACGCCCACACACGTCCCAGATGGATTTTCAAGTTGAAAATTACAGTAAATCTTGCCAAAGCTTGGGTTTGAAATAGTACTGATTTGCCACCATATTTGTTTAATATTTTATATTTTAGGATATATAGGTATATTTAGGATATATACAGTCAATTCAAAAAAGGTTGTCTTTGAAACATGTATGGAAGATTTACTTGACAATTGGAATATATACAGTGTATTGTATAAAAAGAAACTGAACCGGCATAAAATTAATTAACATTCCTTTCAAACCTATTGTCTCCTCTGAGCCACGGTGCGTAAAAAATATGGTTTTATGGTTTTATATACACCTCGGATTTTGATGGAACAGAGCTCTAACAGCAGCAATATTTCCCAATATTTCCCGTGTGGTTCTTCGCCAGCCAGAATTGCCCTTGTTACGCGGTTAAATGGCTAGTTCCTGTATTCAGATATTTCCTGACGTTTCACAAAACTGTTATCTTAATTTCCCAGGTGTATATAAGACCGTGTTTTTAATTTCCCAGTAGTATGACCATTTTCTAAGGTTCAGTTTTTTTTATACACACTGTATAGAGAACATGTAGATGGCAACATGCAAGAGGTGTGAAATTTCCCATGGGATGTACGCTTTAATTTTAACTGAACAGAACATCCCTTAGAATAATTCTGCGCATTTAGACTCTCGTGGGAATTTGATGTTCCCGCCTGGTTCCCAATTAATTAATTGTCAGCACAAAACAACATTATGCAAATTATTAATCAACTTACATATGCGTCAAGGAAAACGAACATCTCTCGAGGTAATAAACATGCCGAAACCCAAAATTCTGATCTCGCATCATCGCATCTTTGTTGTGCAATTTTGTTCAAATAGAGATTTCAGCATGCCATTAATAAACTTATTTTTTATTTTTTCAAAATCATCATAATAAAAAACCAGTTATATACGCTAGACAATAACTTAACGAATTAGGTTTTTTCTTAAATGCAGTAGTATCATGAAGAGTGGAGCACGCATATTGCGATCCCGTTTCTTCATATACTTTTACAATACTTCTGCAATCGTTCTATCTGGATACTGCAGCAGCAATGCCATTAGTACCATGTCGTTCTTCGTGTGGATGTATTGATATACAATAATACGGTCTGATAGCCGTGCTGACATTTCCTAAATTTCTCAACTTTTGAATATAGCGATTTGTCATTTTACTCGATAACTGTAGGTAAAAACCCACTTCCTGGACCTCAATACCCACTATTTCCGTCAACCAAATTGCTCTCCATCTTAAATATTAACTGTATGCGGCCGGCATTCTAACAAATCGCTCCTGAATTTAAATAAGAATTCCCAACCTATCTTGCACGCTCAATGTTTAAGGTTTATATGTTTCAAAGACAACCTTTTTTGAATTGACTGTATAGGTATATTTAGGATATATATATATATATTTATAATATAAAACTACATACCAGGGGTTGCACAATTGTGCTAGTGTACGCCCACACACGGTGCGTGCAAAGTTTGAATTTTAAGGATAATAGCACAATTATTTTGTGTGTTTGCTGAGCTGCTGGATCTCTGTAAATTAGCATGTATTATCATCAGTATTTCAGGCTTGAACTCTCCCGTTGAATGAATATTCAGCGTGGTTACCAATATCCTGTCCAATAAGCATATTTCAATGTGCCACAACACCATAAATGACGCCTTGGTTGAATATATGAGCATAGAAGACAGAGCGGAGATTTTAGATTGTGCTATTGAGATTTATCTTTAAAGCAAGTGGTGCAGAAAGATGTTTGTACAACTTGTGTCCAACAGTAGAGAGGCAGAGACAGTAGAGAGGCAGAGAGTTAATGAGGAAGAAACTAGTTGTGTTTCATCAGTTGCTGTAGCAGCAAGTTCAGCTTGAGGAAGACACAGACTCTGAAGATGAACTCTCCCACGACATCACAGACAGTGAACCTGAAAATTCTTGCTTAGAATAATTTGTACTGTCTTTACAACTATTTTTATGGGCGCACAATAATATTTAAATTTGAATTGCCCTGAATATTAATTTAAATAATTAATAATAATTATATATGATTAATAATTAAATATGATTAATGATTATTATATTTATTTTTAGTGGTGCCTGAGGGTACAAGTCCAAGGTACAGTATTAAGATAATGTTGTTGTCCAAATTGAGCATTTTTCATACATGACTTAATCTATTTACAGATTCTTTAATTTAAATAAAAATGTGATAGATAGATAGATAGATAGATAGATAGATGGATAGATGGATAGATGGATAGATGGATAGATGGATAGATGGATAGATGGATAGATGGATAGATGGATAGATGGATAGATGGATAGATGGATAGATGGATAGATGGATAGATGGATAGATGGATAGATAGATAGATAGATAGATAGATAGACTTTATCTAAGCAGGGTAGCCCATTCATCTACTTGGTTGGTATCCAGAGGGGCCCTGTACATTCATAATAATATCAAAGAAAAACAATATTATAAAATATGTTAAACTAAACCAATAAATAAAAAGAAAACCTACTAGAGTATATATTACATAGTTTGAAATAATTTTAAAAATCTACTAGAGTTAATTACATAGTTTAAAATAATTAAATTTTAAAATGATGTTTTATCCTAGTTTTAAAACTGGCAAGCGTTAACGCATTTTTAATATCGATCGATATTGTTATAGTTATTTGCCAAATTCTCTTTTTACTTTAGGTAATATCAGGTTATCTTTGTATCTTGTATTACAATTATGAACATTTAAATTTTTGGTAAAATAATTTTGAAAATAAGCTGGGACACAGTTGTTTAAAATTTTAAAAATAAGAACACATTGATGAATTTTTCTTCTAGTGGATAGATGGAGCCAGTTTAAGGAGTTGCATAGGCAAATGTAGAAATACAAATTGAATACTTATGGTCTAGGTTAAACGTCAAACTTAAGTGAAAGACCCTTCAGCAGATATGGTTTACCATAATAATAACATTTACCTAGGAATCTAGTTTACTTAATATAGTTTATCTAAGAGTAATTAGTTTTAGCACCTCAGAATACAGTAGTTATAAAGAGAGCAAAGATTTGGTCATTTTTAATGCTATAGCCCTATAGTTATGTCAACACAAATACATTTTATGAGACTAATAGAATGTCATTTTTCAAATTTTAAAGTTCAATCGCCTTAAGAATGATCTTAACGATGAATTTTGTGATTCACTCACGTTTGTAAGTATTGTATTTTTTATCTAGTGACCCCAAAAATTTTACATTAGTGCTTTGGCCGGCTTTGGCTAGGTAAGAGAGAAGTCTCTGTAATAACTCAACATTCAAAGATGACACACTTTACTCTATAAAATTATTTAGATTTAAAATGCTATTTTGAAGCTTAATGTTGTAGGATTTTGTTTATTTCTCACACACTCTCTCTGCTGAAAGGATGGTGCACACACAAGCCAGACCTTTAATCAAAACAAACACAACTTTTTATAAGCAACTGAGCTTACAAATAAAACTACAGTACTCTAGATAATCCTCTGACAGGAATGTCATTATCACTGAACTGTATCTTTAAGATCTTGTAGGGTGGGTTGGTGGTTAAACATGTCAGGCCAATCAGGCCATTGCGAGGCAACAACAAAAAGTGGCCTTTACTGCTTCCCACTTTCCCTAGTCCTCTTGCAGTGGGTGAGAAAAACATTTTCTGCTAGAGGTTTTTCAAAAACTCCGGTTTTTCAGCTCCGGCTGCTTTACAGCTTTGATATCAGACTTGCTGGGGATAAAGTCCAACCGGATATTTGCCTGAAATTTGTCACCAGGGTCTTCTCCCGGTGAAAACTGTCAAGCGACTCAACTCAAGCAAATTCAACTTTATTGAACCGAATAAGTTATGCTACTACAAATTACAAATAACGAAATACAAGTGTAAATTGCCAAGGGTTTTTGGAACTTCTTATAATTAAATTTAACGAACGCTAAGCGACGGATGTTGCCTGGAAGGAGTACGCAGACGATGTTACTCGTCAACGAAAAGATTGCTAAGAAGTGACAAAGCACGTCAAAGCAGGCCATTCGTTTTTGTGGCGAATCCAATAATTCCTGAGTATTAACTTTGCCATCTAACTTTGCTGAAATGACTCAACAGACAAGACTTCAGATCATATGCACATTCTGCAAATTCAGTGTTGCCATTATTTGTGAACAAAGCTTCATCGAAATTGTCATATTTTTTGTCATTCTGATTTTCCAGTCGGAGCAGGAAGAAAACAACCCAACTCCGGATCCGGCCTGTCTGCACAAAAAACGCAGGAGCTCCGCCGCACACAGCCTATTTTCTGCTTCTTTTGTGCCTCAGCCAGCAGAAAATAACACTTGGTACTATACAAAGACAGTAAAATATTTCCTTAATTTATAGTCTTCTGAGGCAACAAAAGGTGTGACTGGGTACTTCGAGGTTGAAGTCGATGGGAAACTTGTCCATTCTAAAAAGGTAAAATTCAAACTATGAATAACGGCAAATAATCTTAATTAACAGTGTCTTAGTTGAGCAACAGATGTACTGTAACTGTACTGTAGTTATTGTTACTTTTTGTACATAAATTTTGTAACTTGTTATAGTTATCTGATCTAGAAAAGTAACTAGTTAGTGTTGGACAAAAAAGTAATGATTCCTTATAGCTAGTGACTTGTAACAAAGTTCCTCACTGGAGTAATTTTAAAAATGTTCTTAATATTTAGAATGGAGATGGTTATGTTGACACTGATGCAAAGTTGAAAAAAATTTCCAAGGCTATTGAAGAAGCCTTGGGTTCCAACTGATGCTCTTTCCAAGTTATTTTACAGCTTGTGCATATGGTATGTCTTACAACAGCTTGGTCCTGAAATTACAATCTTGTTGCCAAAACATCATCTTGGCACCGTTGTTTTCTTTACAACAAAGCAAATTCATTATCTTTCTGTGAATGACAGACAATGGAATCAAATACAAAAAAAACTCTTGTCCTAACCCTAAAATAAAGAAATACTATTCCTATTTCTAGTCATATACAGCCCATTAAATAACTCTGTTAATAATGAAACATTTGACAAAGCAAATGGCTCGAGTACATCATTTGTTTACATTAAAAGTTTGGACTCTCATTCTCCTCATAAAAGGCACGTGTCCATCGTCAACCTTATTATGCATAATTAGCAGGACCACGTGGAACTTCCGTGGTGGGGTGTAGCCTGGAGTAAACAGATAACACCGAAAAACAAGCGTACACTGTATTATTATACAGATTCCTAAAGGCTGGCAAGTAAATTCACTGGTTTAACACTATACTTTGCTAACTTCTCACCAACGTTTGATGTCCAAAACCTTTAGGAAACACCACAAATTGGAGAAAATATAAAAGGTTTTAGTTTTGCCAAGATTTCTGACCTAGCTATACCAGATGCCTTGATCCTATGTGATGCCATCACTTTCTTATTGTGAAGTATATTGTTGAACTAGTGAATTTACTTGCCAGCCATTGAGAATCTTTATAATAAAGTTGACAACAGACAAGTACCTTTTACGAGGAGAATTGGACGTTGAATACTCCAAACTTTGGATGCAAACAAACGAGACCTTACTTTCAGAACAATTTGCTTTTTTACTGGTAAATGTTTTATTATTTAAAAACATTTATTGTGCTACCAATATTCTGTGTCTGGTGCATAAAGAAGGGCTTCAAATACAGGAATTATTATTATAGCATAATAAAAGTGTTTACCATTATAACAAATAGAAATTGAATTTTCTTTTTATTTTTTTTAGATTAGCTAGATGTTTGACTCTGTTCTTCTTATTATGATGGAGATTACTTCAATACAATGTCATTGTCGAGTTTTTTCTTGATATTTGTTGAGAATGGCAGTTTTTATCACTAGCAATTTTTGCATATTTAGCTTTTGTTGTATTGCAAGTTTAATAAATAAATTTAGATTTTAAACTTGAAAATCTGTTTGTTTGTTTTTGAGTTGTGAAGTTGCAGCTTGGTAATCATAATAAGTTTCATATTGGCTAGTAATTTTAATTTCTTGATACACAAAAAATTGACCAAATCACAGGGATAATCTGCCCAATTGGAACATTTGTGTGTTATATCAAAGATCTTTGTCATAGAGTTCATCGATTATGGCCAATAGCCCCTGCGGTTGCTATTAAAAGATCAAAATGCAGACAAACAAACCAAATTTGACTTGCAAATGAGCTATTTTCTTTTGTTATGGCTGCAATAATTATGGCTAAATGCAGACAAACATAAGTACTGACGAGTCTGACGTCATCTCCACAAAGTGCTATTGATGTAAAATTATTTTTGTCACTATAGTGACACAAATGTGGAAAAGTGTGCCAATTATACTTTTACATGGTATGAAAAATTTTTTGGTGCAAATATCCTGGAAAATGATGCTTTGTGGTGGGGTCGCGGTTCGATTCCAGCTGGAAGCTAGGCCTCTAAGTTGCATTTTTCGCAACTGGTCCTGGTTTGGTCTTAAAATGTATATATTCCAACACTCAAAATTTTACTTCACCATAAATTTTAAATGTAGTATTTTAGATTTTTAATATAGTTTTATACTTCATAGTTTTATGTTTTTAACATTATCTATTTACAATTAGTAGTTTATATATATTAATATATATATTCATATTTTTATTATTCTTTCATAGAGGTCCTTTTTGAAAATCATGTAAATGAAAAAGTTTCCTCAATAAAGATTATTATTATTATTAATCCTTAGAACTTTGTAATGTGATACCCCCCAAAATCTTTTTATGAGTTCAGTCGGCAGAAGTTATATTTTGGGTCCTCCTTAGTGTAGAGGACACAGAAATTTGCATAATCGAAAAGTAGGGTTAGTATTTTTTTATTTTAGGGTTAGTGATAGAGTTTTTGTTGCTGTAAAGCTTCTGATTCCTCCGAAAATAACGTTTATCAGACTATGACGTAGTCTGTGTCCTCTACACGAAGAACGAGCCTATATTTTAGACATGTTCGATTTAACACAGACAAGTAGAATCATTAACTTTTAGCACTTATCAGTTTAAATTAATTTCAAACTACCAAATTTAAGACTTGCAAATCTAATGTTGATGTTAAATATTTTTTTTAATATGTAAATGTAATCAATGAGAGAACACCAAAGACACATTTATTAAAATGTCATCCTGTTTTCATCCTGTATTGAGAGTGCGTTATTAACGTAGGACTAATTAACCACATTTCGATACTGGCGTAGCCAAAAGGGGCCCCTGGCAAAATTCTTGGCCCCCCTGAGAAAATTTGTACTCTTGGGTCTTTATTTGCCTCAGTTAGGCTGGCCCCCCTAGTTTTTTCCTGGCCCCCCTTGATAGAAAATCCTGGCTATGCCTCGGACCATTTCACCAGCTGACCAGGGTAATTTTAGTGGGTACCCAACAGAAAGACTATCAGTTTTGACAAGCTCCGATCGATAGGGGCGATAGGAATATAGGATGTAGTCGGTACAAGCTCGTGTGTCAGTCGGTCGAAGTGAGCTTACACTCTTCTGTAAAATTACGTACGGCCCTGGTATGTGGTTGACAAGCGAGTTCATGCCTTGCAGGCTAAATCCACCTGCAAAAGTTAAATTTGATATTATAGTAATACAGTAGTTGTTACTGTATTGATATTATAGTAATACAGTAATGTGTGACGTCAGTCTGGGAACTAAATATAAACTTCACCCGCCCGCAGGCTACTTCACCCGAAAAGTACTCGCGTGTTTCTCCGTCAAATATTCGTAAGCATTCGTGACACGCGCGGCACGTGAGAGGAAACACGCGAGACAATAATTGTTTATTAAAGTTTTCCCCCAGATCTAAAGGGGGAGTGTGTGAACCAATGAGAAACGTTGAAAAACAATAGTGGGGTCAAGGGCGAATGATCATCATTGCCAGATAATAAACATAAAAACCCACATGATACAATAGACGTTGTTTTAGCATAGCTTTGGTTTGATTTGTGCCTGTTTCATACATGAAACAGCATTACTCTTGCTAGAGAACATCAAAGAAGTATCTTGAACATGGTTTGTGAATGGTTTGGCCGTTAAAAAGCGTAGTTGGGGGAAAGTTTTGTGCTTTCGTGTCGTCCTTGGAAACACAAACGAAAAGCGAAGCCAAGCCATTTTAGCATGATGGAGTGTCGGCTTCCTGACTCAGTTCTGCTTCAGATTTTCTCCTGTTTAGGTAAACGAGAGCTTGGAGTTATGGCTCAAGTGTCGTGGAGATGGAGACGAATTACCTACGATCGGTCTTTTTGGCATACGCTTGACCTAACCCCGTTTTGGCCTAATTCGACAAATGATGTGGCTGAAGAGGAAACGCTGCTCATGCTCATCAAGACACGCTTGGCATTCGCCCTTGATTCGCTTGATCTTGGAGCATGCTCGCTTACAGTGAAAATTGCTAAAGAACTTGCACGAAAATGTCCAAACCTAAAGCGACTGGTGTTTCACTCAGTGAAGATTTTTGAAGATCATACGTTTGGCCATTCGAGACAGTTCCCAACGTCTTTAGAACTGATGGATTTGCGATATTGCTGGGGAAATTTTAGTTTTATGAAGCGATTACCGAGACATTTTACACAAATGAAATATATCGGTCTTGGTGCAGAGTCCTCTAAGTACCTTGTTCCGGATATTTTCAGTAAAATGCATGATCTACAAATTCTAGACTGTACTGAATGTAACACCATCACAGACAGTGCTCTAGAGAAGCTATCGCGAAGTTGCACTCGACTCGAATCTATATGTTTGAACGAGTGTAAAAATTTCACTGGCAAGTCACTTGGTCAAGTATTGAAGAACTGTAAACTCTTGTCCACTCTTCTGATGCGTTTCACCAAACTGATTGATGATTCTTTACTGGCAGTCGACTGGGAGGAAACAAGCATCAAAGAGCTTGATATCACCGGCTGCTATTATGTCACTACCACTGGACTGACGACCATATTGGCCAAATTACCTCAGCTATCATATTTCAAGATGAACCAGTGTGGTTTTAGACACATTGTCAACCTTCTTGCCTATCAAGAAATTCGTCCACAAGCCAGCTTCTCCTCACTGGAAACCCTGGATCTAAGATGGAATTTCCTCCTCTCTGCTGATTGCCTAGAATGTATTCTTCGCCTTGCCCCCAGGCTGCGGTATTTGGGTGTAAGTCATTCGCCCCGGGTGGGACCAGCAACCATGGCTAAAATGCTGCCTTATGTCACCAAGTTAAAGATCCTTGAATTTGGACCATTGAAGAAGGAAGCTTTAGCAGATACCAACTTTGTCAGCTCCATCATTCACCACTGTGTGGATATCGAAGCTGTCTCGTTAATAAACTTCACAGTTGTTGGTTCCCAGGACACGGCATTGCTTGTTGAACTGAAGCAAAAATGCAAGAAATTGCAAGACGTGAAACTGTGCAACCCAAGGATTGAACATGTCGCAGTTGGCAGTGGTGGTGAAACTATCACTGTTGAAAGATTATTAATTAAAATGGAAAGCCTACTTCCAAGTCCTGAGCACACGCTTGGCAATGTCATTACAAAAGTGTTATGCTAAATTCATAGAATTGCTAAATTCATAGAATTTCACATGTTGTGTGCTTTATATAAGATTATAAGATTATCAACAGATTTATTACATGTATACACAATCATATGAATTATTGCATAAGGCTTGAACTCACAATGGAATATGCCTATGTTGTATGTACATAACACACTGAACCATATATAATGAAGATTTATAAAAAAATAGTTAATTGTTCAGGTCAATAGCCTTATTGTATAAACAAGTGGTTTGTCACATAAGTTAACAACTTGTTGAAGTGATTTAATTTGGTGAATTTTCATCACAGCTTCTATCTGTATACTTTATTTTGGTTAAATGTAAGTAAAGAGAATTTACATGATGTATTATGTTGGCAATTTTAAACAAGTAGCCCAGGACTATATTATAAGAATGCAATATGTACTATGAAACAGACATGGGAAACATTAATTGATGACTTGCATGTTATGTCACAGCAAGTTAATGATATTCTTTTGATTGATTTCCACCAACATGGCTGTTGGTGGAAATCAATCAAAAGAATATCATTAACTTCTTTTGTTTGTGGCACCAACATGGCCACCAAACCTTTGTCTTCAGAGTCTCAAGGGTTGGTTGCAAGTCAAGAATTAGTATAAAAGTGTTATTTTCCACAGCTGAGGAACGAAAGAGGCGGAAAATGATTTCTCTCGTACTGCTGGAGTCTGGGACACGCTTGGGTGGAACCGTGGAAGCGAGGTGGGTTAGTCAGGCAGTTCAGATTTTGTTTTTGCATCCGCCATAGCTTGATTTGACTTTTGTCTGTAGAGCTGCAGTGGCTCCTGCTTATTGAACTAGTTCTACACATATTTCCCATGTTGGCTGGCAAATGTGTATAAACAAAAGACTTAGGAGGTCTAACGTTTTGAGCGAAGGGCCTTTACTCCAAACGTTAGACCTCCAAACGTTAGACGTCCTACACATTATTTTGGCAGCATGCCAGTTAGAGTATTCAATTTGTATTTCTACACTACTTAAAAACACAACAATTTTATATAACTAATTTGTATCTTCATCTAACGTTGTGTTCCTTTCTAATCATGTGATACCTTTTTATTTTCACTCAACTTCAAAATTCCTTTAAAAATCTCAACATTCCAAAATTCTAGGAACTTCCAGTGGTCTCCATGCTCCTTGACAGTTGACCGCGTGCAGCAGCTTTTCCATCATGGCGGAAAATATGAAACTTTCAACGTATTCTCTACGATTCAAATCTTAAACTATGGCGGAAATGGACAACGAACTTGCAAAACAACTATTTTCTGAAGGAGCTGTTCTACTATTTCTCGATGTTCCTCAAGGAACCGAGTTCGGAATTGATTATAATTCGTGGAACGTTGGTCCGAAATTCAGAGGTGTCAAGATGATTCCACCAGGTTTTCATCTGGTATCCTATGCAGCAGTTAGTAAGAGTGGGCAAACAGCACCTAGGACGGGGTTTTTTTCATTATTTTAAAAGGAGAGAAATTCTTGTAAAGAAATGGGACACAGAAACAGAAGATGTTGTTGATCAAGACATGTCTGTTGAAGACTTGGAGCGGCTGAGATCTGGTGAGATGCCTAAGGATTGAATTTGCTGAATGAATATGGATTGAATGGATTGAACCAAGGCCATAGGAAGATGTTTTAGGTTAGGGGGGTTTTGTCAAGCACCGAAGGTGCAGGAACCGCATAATTTTAGTCTACCTTTACTTCCTTCATCAATATCTTACTAGTTTCTGGAAACTAGTTTCACATAGTTGAACTGGTGTGTGAGTTGAAACTTGTATACGAGCAAGTGCCACCCTCCGATGCATTTTTTTGAATTCTATATGCTTCAAGGTTAATTCTGGTGCAATCTGGGCATCAGCAGTAATTGCTTATTTGATTTTCTAGCTAGAATTGTAGCGAAGAAAATACCAGGTTGGATGTAAAGATTGAATATTCCTCTGCGCCATACGTCTGTCCTAACTGGTAGCAGAAAACCTGTGCTTTGACGTCGATTTTTTAGGGGGGGCTCGTCCCCCTGCCACCGGAGAATAGGGGCACCGGCCCCCACACCCCCCTGCTTCCTACGACCATGGATCGAACTTCTGCATTGCATTGATTGTTTTTTAGTCAAAAAACACTTCTATTACCATGACAATAAAATCAAAATTTCTTTACTGATATTATATATTTCCTATTTGAATTGATGTTTTAGGACTGATGGATGTTGATCAATATTTAGGAAAATATCCTTACGAGAGCCTAAAGAAATGGGTCTCTTTAACCAACTATGCCACAGAGAGTATCATGCAACGTGTTGAACCTATTTCTAAAAAAATATCTTCAGTAACTGAAGTGATGCAGCAAAGTTTTATCACAGGAAACACCTCCAATGAGTCTTTTGTGCAGCCAGACAAAACAGAGAAGATTTCATTTGATACTGCAATGAGGTTTACACCTGTAGAACTTCGAAAATTTCCTTGTAGTGCTTCACCAACTCAGATAACCAAACTATGTATGGACAAGAGCAAAGTGCTTCAGGATATTCTAAGAAATTTCACTGGTTTGTATTTAAAAAATAAACAGTTCTAGTTATTTTGTTTCTTTATCCATCTATTGATCCATGCACCCCTTCCTCCACTTTCGCCCCTTTTCCTTCTTTCCTCCTTTTCCTCCTTTTCCCCCTTTCCATTGTCCCCCTGTCCCTTTCCCCTCCCCCTTTCCCCCCATTCTCCTTTACCCATTTACCCCCTTTCCTCCACCCCCTAGCCTCCTTTCCCTTCTTAATACTAATCTCATATCTTCTAGATGTCAATGAAATACTTGGCGAACTACAGCTAGCATTCATTGCATTTTTGGTTGGTCAAGGTAAGTTATTTTCCATTTAACTAAGTAGTAAGTAAGTAAGAAGTAATAAGTCTTATGAACAGACACAACAGCCGTGTGACTTTACAAATGTTTACTGTGAACGTGGCCAAGTCGAAGGTATATATGTCAAAGGCGTTGCAGGCTGCCACCATACGACCCATATCTGACCACAGAACATACTGTAGCTAAGATCTACCGTAAGTGTTGATTTTAGTGAAGGAGAAAAACCAGAGACCCTGGAGGAAAACCCTCTAAGCACGGGAGAGATCAACTAACCCAACAAATATTTTTTAAATGTTATATTGTGTTACACAAAATCCCTTATTGCTAAAATGTTTTTCTTAAATCATTCATGTTTCAACCTGTATGAATACCATAGAGTTTCCAAAGTAGCGGCCCCCCCGAAAGTAGCGGCCCCCCCGAAAGTAGCGGCTACCCGAAAGTAGCAGTAAATATTTGAGACCTCTAATAATTTCCGAAAGTAGACCCCCCCGAAAGTAGCGGCTACCAGAAAGTAACGTGTTAAATTTAATTACCCAATAGTATCAAATATCTACGCTGTCATATACGAAGTATAAATATCAAAGCACAGAATAGAACAGTAAAATTTTAATAATGATCGAACGTTTCGTCGCTTCGCGCAACATCAGTATATATGTAGTAACACATTTTAACCACCCGAAAATAATGGCCCCCCGAAAGTAGCGGCTACCCGAAAGTAGCGGCCCCTAACTGGTGCAAATCCCGAAAGTAACGGGGGCCGATACTTTGTGAACTCTAAGTATTTAACTTACTTAACTTCTTGTTTTAGTGTATGATGCATTTGAACAGTGGAAAAACTTAATTAATTTGCTGTGTACTTGTATTGATGCTGTTGAAGAGCTTCCTGCTTTATTTGAATCCTTCATTGGTACGTCACATCAAAATATAGCGCTAATTGGCTAAAAGCCATGTAACTATTTAACAATTAAACTTGCATATTCTTCAAATAAATATCCTTGAACTATTGAAATTTATGTTTAGTAAAAGATAAAAGAAATTTCTAACCTTGGAAGTTGATTTTCATTTAGAATTGTTTTACTGATCCATGAAAAGTTGAACAATGGTTAAATGACCGTGGGAAGATAGCGTTTGTGTTGACATTTTGGGAATTAAGCTCTTGTTCCTGTTATAATTAAATAAGAGCTTGACCAAATAGGAAATTCAACATTGATGTCACCGAGTGAAGTTTTACATTTTCTCAACGACATTGTTAACACTGAGATCCCGTGATTAATAATACAAACAAAACACATCTATGTATGAGAATAGCAAAAATCACGATAAAAAATTTTAGCATTTAGGATTCCGTGGTCAAAATATATATAAAATTCCGCCCACTGCTGCAGCCAATCAGGTTGCAGGAGAGGCTAGGATTCCGCCCGCTCACGATACAAAAAAAATAATAATAAAAGATAATTTTTTCTTATCACATAATGATAGTTTCAGGACGTTTTATAAGGTGGTTTTTAAGGAAGTTGTATAAGGTGATGGTTTTTTCATCTTTTTATTTTTTCATCTTTTTATTATTCAGGAGTAATGCACTTTCAGTTGTTAGAAACACCTGAGGATTTTTTTGTTGACATTGTATCAAGAAATAATTTCTTAGTGGACAACTTACATGTAAGTTAAAGTAATGTTCTTTTTAATACCCAATCTGGGACTACAGAGCCTACTATATCTCTGCATGACTCATGAGTGTTACTAGCCTGCGAGCTGGCTCTCTGCGGGTTGGGGGAGGGTGACAGTGTTGTGTTGTGTTGCGTAGGCAGTGTAGAAGTTGGTGTACTGCCGAAATAGTGTGGAAGAAGTCCTGCCTCCTCCTCAGGCATCTTCTTATTTTGCAGCTCAATCAAACCAACTGATTCTGCGTGCATGAAAGAAGGGAAATCGGACATCTGCAGACTAGCCTGCGTGCAGACTCCACCTGATAATGAAATTATCAAGCTAGCGATAGCATGGAAAAGAGGCTTAACGTTTCGAGCGAAGGCCCTTCGTCAGACAGTTTCACTCGAAACGTTAGACTACTTACACGCTATTTCGGCAGTACACCAACCTTTTTAGCTATTTGATTTGTATTTCTACACTGCCTACGCAGCACAACATGTTTTATGACTCATTTGGATAATGTCAATAGACCGATTACTAATGTTTGGAACGAGTGCTCTTCAGTCGCAGTGAAATGTGTGCATGGCCTCGTTTAAAACGTCAGAAATCTATTCACATAATATGCGTTATCTCTGAGAAGCTAACTACCTAAAGACCTCTACTATATAATGACAAAACACTGTCACTGCTGGCCACGACATTTATCACGCGTCATCATTGTCGGTTGTAACTAACGGCTTTAAGTTGAAAATAATTGATCTGGCGCACGACAGTCTGTGTAGTTTCAACATGTCTACCCGAGAGCTGGCCGCCGACATTTACAACGGACTTAAAGTCAACAAACTAATTGAAAACAATTTAATAATCAGTGATGGCTGGCTCAGTGTAATCATTGTATTGTCTGCTACAGTCACGTTGTCACAATCACGTTGTCACAACAACGTTTCTATATGAAGTCACAGCGGGATAAAAATCAGTCGATACAAACATCGACGATCGTCAAGCTCGTATCCTCAGAAACATATTTCTGAGTCCCGGACAGCGATCGAACCTTTAACCTTCTGATTGCCAGTAAGAAGCTTAGATAACCATTGAGGTACCGAGACTCGGATGGAGAGCAAAGCCGTTATCATGCAATCGAACCTAGCCTCCTCCGAAGGCAACTCTGTGGCTGGCTTCTTTTTTCCGAGTCCGAATCGCTTCCAAGGCTGTGGAGCAATGTTTTTGCTGGGATTGGCTCGGCCAAAAATGGCCAAAACAGCTCTTGGAAGCTATTTGACTCGGGCGAAAAAACTAAAAAGCCACAGTTGCCTGCGAAGGAGGACAAATCGAACCAGTACATCATTGTACAATGATGTACCAGTACATCATTGTACAATGATGTACCAGTACATCATTGTACAATGATGTACTCGGCAGTCACTATATATCAGTAATGCTTGGATGTTGGAATAGAACCACGATACGTGGTCGTGGATATCAGCATTCCTGATATAGTGACTGCCGCATAGCCGCAGTATACATATATCAATCAACTCCGAGCATCTCACCGCGGCAGATCATAAACACATAAAAATCAGTGAAGACCAAGCAATAATGATTATATAATTACTGCATTAACTAAGTACATCTGGCTTTGGTTTTTGGCGGCATTGTCTTTAAATTATTTTGTCTTTCTCTCGTGTAGTTGTTTTATGCATGAGGACGACCCACTCACGGGTTACGTTCTTAAATAGTTTGGCAACTGAAGCGGCCCTTCCGCCTTAACTACGTAGTCACTTCATCTTAATTTTGCCGTTAAATTGGCTAAAAAAGATTTCCCCCAAAACTCTACACAGTTTGACATAGAGCAACGTCAGATATCTTTCGTACTCTACAACAAACAAACGAGAAACAAAATTCGTTATTTATGTTTCTTGTCTTTTTTCTCCACTCTATTCGCAGGGATTTTTTATGACAATTCAAGATTCAGCAGTACCTTTAAAACTCAAACGCAAATCACGAAAGTTTAAAGAGTACCTGACGAAACGATTTCATTGGGACTTTGATGAAGAACCAGAGGACAACTCTCCTGTTGTCGTAGAAATCTGACACCTTCTTTGAAAGAACATTTCTAACCGCAGACATTGACGTCTGAATCAGTCTAGAAGGTCTGTGAGCATTATTTAGTGAATTAGTGCTGTCTGCGTGAATAGCATTAGCTTGTTATACGAAGCTCGCGCTTTTGTTAGTTTATTGCAGGAACTTGAACGCAGATATTTTATCCAACAAATATAATGTTGCTCTACATGCACGGCATTTTAGAGGAGGCAGCTAGATATTTAAGACAGCCGAAAGATATGGTTTGACAACACAGGGTGAAGTTTCGTATAAATCCCGAAATGAAATTAAAATCTGCTGTTATTTCTAAAATAAAGCATCATCGTAAGAGTTAAGGTTAGGATAATGATTTAAACTTCGGGATACTTGTACGAAACGTCAGCCCTTATGAAGATAGTGAGAAATGCTGCATGCATGTTGAAGTTGTTTTTATTATAAATATTTTGTGAAAAGGACAATCTGTAGTCATTGTACAGTCTATAGAAATCACAGAGAATCACAAATGAAGTACTATTTAGTATTTTGACAGCGTATCTCTCAGGGACTTGCAGTCTGTCACATGAATCATAGCATGAATTGATCGCCGACGTGTTCAATGTCATCTCAGAACATGCATAATAAGCAACATTAAACACTCAAAATACGTCTACACACGAAGTCCAAATCATACATTAAAAAATGTTTTAGACTATTTACTTATCCTCGTCTGGGAAACGCTACAAGTCAACTATGAACTTCATTGGCCGTTATTTTGCCGCTAACTTATAACGAAAATTGCAACAACCACACAGCTGCTCCGCCAATGCAGGGGTAATCGAGTCGAAAATTTAAACCCAAATCACGAGAATTTGAGTAAGACATGTACAATAGGTTGTCTTGCCATTAGGGAGTTGAATTCATTCAGAGAAAATGTCTGTTTCTATTCTGAAAAGTCATGTATAAGTCTGTGTAGCTATATATTTTAAAAGCCGTTAGCATCATGGCGGGCTATTAGATCTCACGGCTCGGTATGACTTCATAATTGAGTACATGTCTCAACTTTATATCAAGATGTGTCAGAGCAGCTGTCTAAAATTATGAAGACTTGTTTTATTCAATATCGAAGCACAACTGGACAAGCAAAGCTTTCTTCTTCTGCTTGATAATTTGATTTTTTCACATCGAATTTCTTGAAACGAGACTTTTTGAATTGTATATATCGCCGACGCCGCGCAGATCGGGGACATAAAAAGATGAGCACTCTGAAATTACTGATAAAGACGGAATTTATTTAATAGATTTTCGGTAAAGGTAGTGGTTCACTGGTTTGCTTAGCCTCCTTCGCAGGCAAATCTGTGGCTTCTTTTTTCCGAGTCAAATCGCTTCCAAGGCTGTACGAGCAATGTTTTCGCTGGGAATGAAGGGAAGTGTAGGGATTGTGCAATTTGACTGGGGAAAAAGAAGCCACAGTCTCACAGAGTTGGTTTGCTTAAGCCGGTTCCTGATAAGAGAGTTTTTTATGTTTCCCTTAACGTTTTGAATGTCTTATTATTTATTTCATTCCTTCTATATATAGTCTATACTGTAGAATCTTTCACCTCTATCCTCCCTCTATTATTCGTTGCTCACGTTTCATAATCATATCAACATGGTTGAAAGAATTATTGTATATATGATGAACATTAGTTTGGAATCTTGAGCATGGTCGTTATGCGTGCTGGCTGTACAAGAGCATGTCCTAGTGTTGACAAAATAATTACCTTTAGTGTTTGTGCCACCCAAATTAATTAACACATACTCAAATTTATTTTATTTATCAAATTTATTTAGTGTCTAGCACAGATATATATATATATATATATATATATATATATATATATATATATATATATATATATATATATATATATATATATATATAATATATATATATATATATATATATATATCCCCGCTCAGTTGCTTTAATAAAGAGATGATTATCGCATTTTACAATTGCTTCAATGACCCTCAGGGTAAACTGAGTGCTGTGTGAACGCACAATATGACAAAACTCATGAGCTAGTTGCGGGGTTGCATACGACATTTGATACGAAGATGTGTTTATGCCAGAGAAACTATTGAATAAGAAGTACAGTGTTGTACCACAGTACTAGTAAAGCAGTTTGCTGAAACTTGCAACATCTTGAACAAAAGAAATATATGACTTTCAAAGCTTTCTCTCAAAACGTTAGAAGTACATCAACCTTTTGGATTTTCCGATTTGTATTTCTACATTGCCTACACACCATTTATTTATTTATATTTTTAAGATTCTCCAGACAAATACACAAACAGTAATGTCAAACAAACACACAAACAGGAACCGACTACAAAGATGAAATCTCCAATAACGAGGTCCCCCTACATAACACTTTTATATAACTCAAATGTTCATTGAGCATGTTGAATGAAATTTTGAACGTTTTCATATTTTTTTAAATATATATAAATATACAATATTATCTTTTAAGTGGCACCGCATGCTATACACAATGCTTGTAGGAGACCGCGTTGTCTGGTACAGAGACCTGGTACAGACACTTGTATTTGCTTTCTACATCACAAAATGTTAAAAATTATTATGTAGCAACTCATATCCGCAAAGAATTGTGCAAGTTCTCTGACTCAATCTCGTCAAAAATAATAACAGCATGATGCTATATTATGCAAATGATTATTCATATTTACTTTTACTATAGTGCCAACTTACTTTCAAGTATTACTGATTCAGTCTCCGATTTCACTTAGACTAAATTTTATCCTTTTTAATCTCTATACAAAACCCAGCAAAATACACGTCAAAGAGCCATGTGGAAAGGTGGAAATCGTTTATTGAATATTACATCTCAAAGATTCAGTGTAACGGTTGAAATAATTCATTGGATATTATATTTCAATGATTCTCTCTAAAAGATTGAATTATTTGAATCTTACGTTTCAATAAATTTTTACTTTCAACCTTTTTACTCTATGGCTCTGTTACGTGCATGGGCTTATTGACGCATTTTAAGTTTGAGGTTCAGTTGCCCCCTGGTTTATGGAATCTACAAATTATTTATCGTGCCTTTTAATTAGTTTTACGTTTGGGGGGAACAGGGGGTGCTGCTTCTTTTTCCGAGTCAAATCGCTTCAATAGCTTCCAAGGCTGTTTGGCCGCCCCTCTTCGTCGATCAATCCCTTCACAATCCACATACTTCCCTGCAATCCCAGCCAAAGCATTGCTCGCACAGCCTTGGAAGCGATTTGACTGGGAAAAACGAAGCCACAGAGTTGCCTGCGGAGAGGGGGAGCTACATGCTTGGCAGATTTGCAGTATTTTCTATTAAAATCATCTCGAAGCTAACATGATTGCTATCTTTATCTCTCTACTGATCTTTACATTTGAATTGAACGTTTGCATTGAACACTTTCTTAATGTCTATTGACAGAATGACAGTTGATAACGTAGTTTCATATTTAAAATAATGTCACACATGCGAGGCAACATGTGAACGTAACATGTTACCGTAATCAAAATTAATTAAAAATCGATCTCAAATCTGCGTCAGTTTTCTCCACAACCCAACACATTAACCACTACACTAAGAAGGGAACTCTGACAAATCCAAAGAAAAAATAGTACTTAACGCATTCTTACTCAGTTCCAGGTCGTCTATACGAGACCATGACGAGATGGAGCTATATAGCTAGCGTCGGCGTATTAGCCCACCATATTCAAAAGGTTTAAACAACAGTGTTCGCGTTGCGTTAAAAATCCCTTCCCCCCGTATAACATCAACTTAATCAGCATCGATGAGAGTTTCATCTGACCAGCTCCTCCGCAGGCAACTCTGTGGCTTCTTTTTTCCGAGTCAAATAGCTTCCAACGCTGTTTTTGGCGGTTACATCACCGTGCATGTGGTAAACAATGGACACAGGCTACGTCATATGCCTCATCGAGGTTATTTTCTCAGGATTCAGAAGCTTTATAGGAATAGAAACCCTAACTATAACCCAAATAAAAACTCTCGTCCTAACCCGGAAATAAAGAAATCCTAACCTTACTTCTAAACCCAACATTTCAATGATGCAATATTCTCATGTGTTCCGGTACGCCGCGTGAGTAACTCGTTTTAGCCGAGCAAGAGAAATTGCTGTCCCCTCTTCTTCGTCGACGAATCCCTTCACAATCCCTATACTTCCCTGCAATCCCAACCAAAACCTTGCAAGCTATTTGACACGGAATTAAGCAACACAGAGTTTCTTACACGTGTTTTGTCAGTGAACTCGTGAATCATTTCACCTAACAACGCCTGCCTCAAGCTATTTACTTTACGTCTCTTCTTTTATTTCCACGCTTTCAATCCTTCGTATCTTTCATGATTTCTCTTGAAATATCTCTTTAGTAAAGATTTCTTTAAATTAACAAAAGATGATAATCGCAGACTTCGTAGATCCCGTGGGAGAACACCAATAAGTAACGGCTGTTAATTATCTCTTTCATCAGTCGCGAAATATTAAAGGAAAAAAAGCAATAATATAATTTACAAACGTATTCATGTGTATATACTTCTGACAGTGTTGCATTCTAAACTCTATGTACCTTTGGTTTAAGAAAGTTTGTTTAATCTAAGTAAATCGACCTTGATAAAACTGCGAGAATTATTCATTGTTTAAAATACTCTACTTAAACTACTTCACAGTGCGAAGAAGCATTATAAAATGGCACGACTTCTTTCGTGATACAGTATGGAGCCGGTACCTCGCATGAGTTGGGTCACAGGAAACGGTAGCTCGGAGTCCCCTTAATTATGTTTGCTTTAGTTTTCTTTTGTGGAAACACTTGACCTCATAAATTCAAACCTTTTAAGATCTTCAGTCGTGAGCCTTAATCCCTGTATTGACGCTCGTCGAGTAAGGAAAGAGCTAAAGCGACCCGACAGGCCGAGTAAATCCGACAATAACAAAACAAACCATTAAATAACAATTGAACTCGGAAGTCCATTTTGGCGTCTTATAAATGGTGTTTGCGAAGATTGACCATGAATGTTTTTTGCGTCTTAATTAAATCCCTTTGCGAGTGGGAAGAATTTAAATGGCATTTTTAAACAAAGAATGTTACTGTGTAACTAATTCACCGTAGGAAACGCGTCATGAAGCTAGCGATTAAAAGAACAAAAAAATGCGAAAGTAGGTGCTCCGGTCCCGCGATTATCAAGTGATAATGATGTCGCATACACGCCTGCTATCTATGTTGCCGCCAACTTCATCTCAGACACAGCCGTTGTTTTTCACATGTTTTTTTCGACCTTGATGTTAATCTGTTATCTTATAATTTGGATGTATTTCTGTTTGTTTGGCCAATGTCTGTCCCATACTTTGACACTGGTATGTTGTACGTAAGCTCTCGTTGACCAATCAAAAAAACGCGGATAAAGTGGTGTAGATTAATCAAACTATAATCAAACAAGGGCATACAATGAGTCGTGGTGGAAAACAATAGAGAAATGTCAAACGGATCATTTAGTATTTCCATATTGGCATAAAGTAGTTGACAAGTTGATAGTTATAAACGTCGCGTCTTGTTTCTGTATCTAGTAAGAGTTGTAGACCTATGGAGGCAGACATGAAGCGATACCCTGACCAGTCTCATTTCATGGTGGCATCTTGTTTGTCAGACAGAAAACCTCCACGTGCTCCGAAATGTGCTCGTTGTCGAAACCACGGTGTGGTATCTTGGTTAAAAGGCCACAAACGGTACTGTCAGTGGAGAGATTGTGCGTGTGCTCAATGTACTTTAATAGCAGAAAGACAGAGGGTAATGGCAGCTCAAGTAGCTTTAAGAAGACAGCAAACTCAAGAAGAAAACCTACGATCACGTTATCAACGCGCCGCCGCTGCAGGTGATACAAATTGTGTGAGATTTTCTGAAGAAGAACCTAATGATGCGATTTCTCTTTATGGTAGTGAACAAGGTATACACGAATTTCAACATTAAGTTTCACATGACACCTTTCGTTTTATATCACGTTTTTCATTGCCATTGTTGTAAAGTGTAAACCACTTTTTATTAGTATCGAAAGATTTAATGTTTCCTTGTTCAGTTTGGGCAAAGTAAAGAACTGAGATTCAAAAATCGGCAACGTTGTTGACACACATGTTACTGACCTTACCGCCGCGCGCCATCACTGCTAGTTTGTTTTTACGGCTAAACTTCTGGTCCCCTCGAGAGTTCTATTCAAATTCAAATTTCTGCTCAGTTGTTGACAATACTCGCATTACCAGCGGAAGTAAGCGCTTAAAATGATTGATTTGTATGTGAATAAGGAGCGCTTTACGGATACTATAAGTTGGCTGAGAGTGTTGAGGTAAAAAATGATGATGGGGTGACGCTAGCTGACGCGTTAATCCTAAAACCAATTTAGGAAAATGAAAAAGATTCATTTTTAATTCTTTACAAGTAATTTGTGACAAAAAATCAACAAAACTGGTGCATAGTAAAAAGCGTTCTTTTCCATTTTTCAACTGCTTTGGTTTCATTACTCAATTAGAAAAACTGAAATTTACACAACTACTAATAAGTCGAAATGAAATGAGTTAATTCAGTCTACAATGATACATATAGTAAAAAATGTCTTCGCTGATTCTATCTTTTCTAGATTTAAATGAAGTAAGCATTTGCAACACTGGGGAGAGAATGGTAAAAGATGAGCCACAATCGATTGTCCGAGATGATGCCGAGCAACGAACGATGGATGACGAAGATCCTGATCAAAAACATTCTCTAAAAAGCTACCCACTGAGTTCCGAAATTTCAGATCACGAAGATGACAAACAGAGTTTTCGTAAAAAGGCGCATCCCGACAAGGAACAGATAATTTCCGAGAATGACGTAGAATATTCTGAGAAACGACATGAGACAATGTCTGCAGGTTCGTCCATTGAAGTTCTCTTGCGCATATTTCCACAACATAATCCATCAATCTTGGAAATGATCCTCAAAGCCTACGACAATGACCTTGTTAGAGCAACTGAATCATTGATGCTCGAGAACGGAATGTTACGATTTCCGACTCCTCCGGTGAGTCCCGAAGAATCGACGCCACCTTCCGTCATTATTGATTCCGATGACACTCCAAATGACCCACGAAAATCAGCGTTCTCACCAGTTTCTACAACAATAGTCCCTTATTCACCCCATATGCTACCAGTGAGCCTTCCTCCGACCACGATTCCACCTTTTGCCCCCCCTGGTTTTACGACTCGCTCTATTTTCCCGCCATATATGATCCCACGGCACCATCACATGGGTCTGCCTTTTCACCCATACATGCGTCACCACCACCCCCCGGGTGGTACCACGGTGCATTCTCCAAGCACGCATGACTCCAGACCGTGTAACCGCTGTGCAAACTGGATTCTGACTACAGACAGGTTCTGCAGTAACTGCGGTAAATCTGCGTAAGGTGTTCATCTGTTACGTGTGTTCTGAAGATTTCTTTGTGTGGAAAAGTTGTCTGAGATGAGTTTTGTTAAACCAGTCGCTTTCATAAAGGCGCAAGTCTTCAATAGACAGAGTTAATTAGGTTTTAAGTTTGCAATTGACAGTCATATCCCACGACTAACTGTAAACTGACGCATCCGTAACTGCGTCAAAAAAGCTTGTAACTTGAAAGACATTCATAATATAATCTACATAATTGACAATTAAAGAGAAACTAAATTATCCCGCTATTTCTTGCCTTGAACTGACTTGCTCATGCTTTTTGTGTGTAATATTTTCTACGTAATCAAATTATACTATATATACTGTTATTAAATCAAAATCTAGCCGCGTGTATATTCATCATATTTAATAACTATCCAGTAGTTGTTCTAGTTTTGTGTGTAATATTTCTACTAAATTATACTATATAACTATACATCGACTGTTATTACTTGATAAAATATTTAAATTCAATTGCCTTGCGCTAGCTATGTGGCTTACTTTTTCAACCCAAATATTAACAAACGCAAGTTGTAGAAAACGTCTGGGTATGTCCCACCACTTCTAGGGATCTTTTCTCAATTTTCTTATCTGTTTTCTGACTTTCTTCTCAACTCCACTCTCTACTTCTCAACTCTACTGAGCAATGAGAATCATCTGAAGACAAATATAACGCGGAAACTAAAACTTTCCATGAAACATTTTTCAAACACTCCAACGAAAGATATTTAGCCTTTCTCGTATTCCCGAACTCGCCATCTACCAATGATTTCCTCGTTAGGAAGCAAATATTCTTTTGAATTGCTGTCACACAAACGATACCATAAAGGCTAGTTTAGTCTTAGTTAGAAATTTTTAGTGCGGCGAAGCAAATTTTCTGGATTTCCCGACAAGTAGTCGTGTTTATTTATGCATATTAATTTATATAATTTACTATTTAAAAAACGTGTAGCTAGTAATGTGTTAATATACACACTGCTGTAGTGAATCTAGTAATGACATTGTAAAAATAAATTTTATGAAAATCCTACACCTGCTAGTCCTGAAAAGAACTAACCGGCGCTAACATTTGACGTGTTTAGGCCAAGAAAGTATGTTTTAACCAATCACGGGTATTCGGAGTTAACCAATCATGGGGTATTTCAGATCTAACTAGACCAATCACGGGATATCTCGGAGTTAACCAATCGCGTGACAGATTTTGCCGCGCGGCATGAAGATTGGTACCCAGGCGGCCATTTTGAAGGTTTTCCATAGTATAAAAATGCAAACCAATTTTCTTTTTTATATTAATGGTATTTCTTTGAGATGTTTCGTTGTTTCAATAATGTGAACTTATTTTACTATTCAAAGAAGTGTTAGTATATTGATAAATATGTATGTATTTATTTCAACCCAAAACGCCAGTTAACCAGTTTGACTTTTACATTTAGATTGATATATTTTGAATGTTTATAATATGGTCTCATGGATAGATTTAGTGGCAGCTACCAAAGTGAACGGTAAGGTTCTAAACTGCATTTTGAATGAAAGGATCATTTGCTCAGCTCATTTCCTTTGCTCTTCAATAGTGCACATTTAAAAATTAGCCAGTTAGAAAGAAAGTGGAAAGAAATTCTTGAGGAAGAAAGAAGGAGCTGTATAAGAAATAAAAAATTGCTTGAGGATTTTGATCAGATAAAGCAGCAAAGTAAGGTGTTCTCTAAGAAAAGTGACAGACTAAAACAAGCAAAGGTATTGTATATCACAACTTATATACATTTAGAGTCTGCTTGACTGTCAAAATAGTTGGAAAAACTGGTATTTTAAGCAAGGCCCTTTTATCAGAATAAAATATCAAGTCTCTGATGGAGTCCACAATGTCACTATGATAAATGCCCCTCGTTCAAAATGTTAGTTTTATGGTTTTTTTAATAACGTCAGGGCATGGATTTCCCCCCAAATTTTTAGGGAAAAAATGGAAATAAAAAAAGTACAAGCTCGTTGTTGTACCCAGTCTTTTCACCTGCCTCGCCGGTGAAAAGCCTGCGTACAAGGTTGAAAAAGCACAAAAATAACCAATTTTTGATCAAAATAAATAATAGGTACAAATTTTATTTTATTTTGGTTTCACAAAAACAGGGTCGGTCGGATCTGTGCCCTGAACAATTAAATTGGTGTGGCCTTATTGGGAAAATTAAATAAAACTACATACAAGTATATAACCCAAACGGGAAAGGTGCAAACAGGTCTTCGTAGCCCATGCGAGGCACCCCCTTTATATACAAATACTGTATATGTAAAAAACAATGACATAAGACAAACTAATTAATATTTGTGACAAGGGCAGTCACGAACAAGAGACACGAACATGTCTACATCAAAAACTGAAATAAGTAAGGACAAAATAAGTGAAAACGAAGAAAGTTCTTAAAACTAGATAATGTTAGGGAGCTAGTAGGTGAAGGTGAAGCTGTTTTGCACACTGAGTTCCATAAATGAATAGTCCGGTTGAAGTACGAGCCCTACTAGCTCCACCACCTTAATAATTCCAGCACCACAATAATTCCCCACTACCTTTGATAATTCCACATATTTGATAATATAGTCAAATCATGACTATATTATCTATATTATTTCTCTGATGTTTTAGCACAATTTTGAATTGTATGTCAAATCAGTTTATCCCAGATGGACTGAAGAACTAAAGAAATTACAAGAATTAAAGAAAAAAAGGGCCAGTAAGGTATAATAATAATAATAATAAAAGACGTATTAGGAGCATTATACAATAGTCTCAATGCTCTTACAACAATATATTCTTAAAGTTACTTATAAAACTAATTACAGTTTCATTACAAGATAAAGCCTATATAATAACACTGATTGTTCTAGGTGACGGCTTTGATTAACTGCATCTGAAATTTTCTGAGTTTACATCGCTTGACTTATAAAACATTAATTCCTAGAATGTCAAATAATATTCTAATGTAGTATTCCTTTCATTTAGGACAATAAACCTCCATCTACTGATATAAAAGATGACCGTAAAGAAAAGAATCGTTCTGAAATCTTGGGTTATGTTTCTGACAATGTTCTTTCAAACCCAACCTCCAGTTCTACACCTTACAGGAATGATGATAGTTTTACTGAACCTGAAAGATTGACACATTCAGTAGTATTAGAGGAAGGGAATCCAATGCCTAAGTATAGTGGATACGACCAGCAATATCCCTCTCATTCCTATCAGCAATATCCCTTTGATTCCAATCATCAACACCCTTTTAATTCCAATCAGCAATATCCTAATTCCGATCAGCAATATCCTAATTCCAATGAGCAATATCCTTCTAATTCCAATCAGCAATATCCTTCTAATTCCAATCATCAACACCCATTTAATGGTGGATATCCAAGAGGTCATCCCATGTCCAATTTAAGCAACAATAGAAGTTGGGTTCATCCTGAAGCATTGCCTTCTGGGATGTTTCCTTATTCGGAAAACTTTTCCCTTGCTAGAGCACGTCATGCTATGCCAAACATGAATCATTCAACCTATGGGGGTCAAGGAAGACATGGGTTTAATCCTGATGGGGCAAGATACTTTGAGATGAGTAATGTTCCCCCGGGGTTATCACAACATTTTCAAGACCATGAAAATAGCGCAGAAGCAAGAGCTTTTCAGCATCTTCGCCAAAGGGATCATGATAGTTACATGGATGGTATTAACCAGGTACCACCGAGGCATGGTCGGAAGCATGATGATGCAGATCCCACACAACATAGAAATGATTCTAAATCAATATACAGGAAAACAGAGAACTCTGACGAAAATGATGAGCAACCGAAAACCAGAAATGTATCAGAAAATTATGCTGATCATGGGAACCATAAAACACTTCAAGGACAAATAGTAGAAGAGAGGGTTGTATGTGATGGTGACATAAATTGTTCAACTGACTTAAAGGATAATGTGGGTGCTCATTTTGGAGATGAAAGTACTCATGAAAAAAGAAGAGTTGTTGGAGAAATTGGGAATACAAGAGATCCAGAGCTTAAGGTTACTAAAGAGACAACCACAGAAGTATCTGATGTATCAAGTTTTGACAATGTGAGAAAAAATGATGAAAATTCTGGTAGCAGTTCGATACAAGTTAATCCTGCGTCAAATCAGGAACCAATAGATCTCAACCAAGGTAGAAAGGAAGAAAATGATAAAGAAAATAAGGTGAACTCAGACCCAAGTTTGCCAAGCAATCAAGGTCACCATGAACATTCTATCAAGGAACAGATATCAAAAGATTCTAGTAATGAAGTCCCTGAATCAGATGCTGATTCAACTCCATCCAATACCCCCAAAGGCCAAGGACCACAAAACATGCCCCAAGATTCAAGTCCTCAACCAACAGACTCTGCTCAGGTCAACCAAATTACAAACCCTGACCAATCACCTGAAAGGGAAGTTGCAAGAGAAGAAGAAGCTAAAACTAGTATTATGGATGACTTGGTAGGAGACGATGAGATAAGCAACTTTGAAATAAGTGGCTCTGAGATATCTGAGGATGTTCCAAGTGAACATGAATTTGTCACTGGGTACGACAAAGAAATTATTCAAATATCTGAAAATATCACGGAACATTGTGGTACTATACCAGAAATGAAGGACTTGAAAGTCCAAGATAATGAGCCCATTAGCGTATTGCCAAATGATGATTCTGCATTGAATGAATACTCGACTGATTCAAAGGAAGTTTCCATAGACATTGATGATACTGAAACTGAGGCTAATACAGGAATAGAAATGTATTTACAGGATAATCGGGAACAGTGTAGTGAACCAAATAAAATAGAAGAGATAAATGAAACTCAAGAAAGGGATTTTCAAATTGATAGTAATGAAGAGTCTGAGAGCCAGGATAAAGAAGACCTTTCACATAATTTAGATCATTTAGCCAAAAAACAGGATGAAGAACAGAGAAGTGATGAGGAAAAGAGTGGGGTTTTGGAAGATTTATCATTCACATCAGAAGACTCGTGTTCAGAATCTATTTCATTAAAGAAAAAAAGTGATAGGTACCGACTTTATGGTTTGCTCTTTGTTATTTGTAATTTAGAGGAATGTACTGTAAAAGTTGGTTGATAGCTGATAGTTTTTACTGTCATTTACCCCCAAGCTAATTAAGCTAATCTCAAAGTGTTGTAAAATGTACAGCTATCATCTTTTTCCAGTACCATCAGTTAGGGTTACGACTCAGAGCTAATGCCAGACAATGTTGTTTAGTGAAAAGACCACATGGCTTGTTAAGTAGAGTGTTAACTAGTACCAAGATAGTTATTAATTAGTGATCAATGTTTATATTCATAGAGAGAAAAGTGAGAAGAAAAATGAGACCAGAGAAAGCGTGTCTTATTCAGAGGACTTTGAAGGTGAGAAAAGCATTCTCCTTACTGAAACAGATGCTTATCAGAAAATGCTTAGCAGTGTGAAAGTCAGCGATGAGGAAGAAGACATTGAAGAAGATCTCCTTGCAGGGAGTACTGTGTCCGAGACAAACATTGTCGGCCAGACAAAGCAGGATTACAACACACAACAACCACCAAAACAACACCCAGTTTCGGAATCAAGTATCTCCAACAAACCAGCAAAGGTTTCAAAATCTAAACCAAAGTTGTCGGTATTCAGCAGTGGTGAAGTGGATGGTTTGGAGAACAGTTTTGGTAAAGATAGTGAAGGAGTACTAACATCTTCGTGGAAGTCAAGTGAGATGTCTTTGTCGCCACCATTATCACCTGATATGGATTTGGGAGGGTATGTTCCAACTGTAGTGGGTGATAAGAAAGTGGATGGAAAGGAAACGAAGAAAAGAGGAGTTGATGGGAAGGATGAGAAAGAGCAAGGAAAAGAAAAACAAGAATCTAAAACAAAATCAAGGATTCAAGCAGGTAATTGATATTAATTTTAGTGGATTGTATATATAAAAAAATGTTTGAAATTAAGTCTGTCTTTTCATTTCCAAGGCCAGTCACGATCTTGTACATGATACAAAACACCTAGTTCTGCATCATGGTATAACAGTTTGCTATAAACCTAATCCCAGAAGCATTACTATTTTATGAGAAAAAATCTAAATAAAAATATAGCACAGTTTCTAAATGGTTTATGCAGGGTTTCTTTGAGAAAATGTAACAAGAGGGGGCAAACACCCCATACTGAAAATTTTTTGGGGGGCGGATTCAGTGCCTTGGTAATTTACAAAGGGGGCAAAATATTTTTCAAGGGGTGCAGATGCCCCCCCTAAAAGAAACCCTGCTTTATGGTTTAATAGTGTTAGGGTGGGCCAGATAGACATACAATTTATACAGATTTATACAGTGGTTTATTGATACAGATACTGAATGCCATATAGCTGTAACTAAAATGTGTTTTTTTATCACAGGTTTTTGGAATAACTCGGATACAGAGTCTGAAGTAGATCTACATGAAGTTAGCCCTGGGGTGGATAATGATGATGACTTTGATTTTTACAGTTAACCAGTTGAAACTGCAGGTATTCTAATAACTAAAGTATAATGCCACGAAGCTTTCAAGTGTGGAATAAGATCTTTTGATATGCATTTTATTATTGCATTATAATAGCTTTAGGTACAAAAATATTTACTACAATAAATATTACAACACATGTACTCATATGTACATGCATGTATACTTTAATTGCAACCTCATTCCCAGGCCCATTTGCCTGGTGAGTGAGAGGCACAAATACAGAAACCCTCAAAAGTATACTTCAAGTAAAGGTTTTACTTTCTTGATTGTTTAAAATGAAAAACAAGCAAAAATATATTGGTCTGATATGTATACCTGTATGTGACTAGGGATGCACCGGAACTTGGTTACGGTCGGTTACTTCCGGCAGGAACTCTGATTTTTCCACGTTCCGGTTCCGGCCTGAACTCATGAAAAATGTTTGGCCGGAACTTATTTGTCAAAATATGGTCAGTGGTTGATCTGTAGTGCTCAGGCTTTCTAAGACTATGCACAGCGTCAACGCGATTAAAAAATAAAAACGGATCAACTATTAGGCAACAAAGGACTTTCTTGAGAATATTCAGTATTCACAATTGATTGGACAAAAATGTTCATGATACCAGTATGGAAAACAAAAAGTTAAAACATTATAAAACTAAGTTTTGCATGTAATGGAAATATGAAGGACAATTTAATAATTTTCTATCTGGTATTATTTAACAAGGGTTACTTTCACTTTTTGACCTCTTAATTCCACAAGGACAATGTCAGACTAAGAAACTGGTTCAAACAGAAAGATACTACTCTGATACCCGGTTCTGGCCGGTTTGTTCTGGCCGGTTTGTTCTGGCCGGTTAGTTCTGGCCGGAACTTATTTCAGTTCCGGCCGGAACTTTTAAATTTGGTTCCGGTGCATCCCTATTATGACTGTATTTTCATGTAATTTGGGTTTAAATTTACAATAATTTTTAGGTTGCTTTTTGCATTCAATATTGTATACTATTATTTTACAATTTAATTTATTTCATCAGAGTTGACAAATATTAGAGTTTTGCCAGAAACTCCATGATTAAACATCTTCTCTCATCTAAAATAGATGCTATTATACAAAGTAGGATCTGTAAGAGGTTTGAGAAGGAATAGGAATGATATCAGTCCAGCAATAAACATAAATCCAACAACTAGAAAAAGAAAATGTGGTCTTAGTTCATAGAAAATGGAGCTTATCTCATATTACTTGGAGTCTGTGAATTACATTTTGCAGAACTTCATTATATTTTTAACGGAAACAGGTCACATACCTTTTGGGTATTGTGTGTGTGGTATATGATGGAACTCAGGAATGCCCATGTAGTTGCAATAGCTATGGCATAAAAATGGACCAACAAGGTGACCTGTCATTACAAATAGAGAAGTACAGTGTTAGATACATGTAGACAGTGTGTTCATCAGATCAGAGTAAAAGACACTTCAGGCCTTCATGAGAATTCCTCTATTTTAGCAGTAATTACAGCTCTATATTTCTTGTTTTCATACTGTAATTAAAAAAATCCTGACTATACTAGGTTACAAAAGGTGCTGTAGAGATTATATAATGCACTAACCTGTTCTTATAAATACAAAAGCTGAATACACCCCAAAGATAGTTGTGTAGCTGAACTGAAAAACTGAAATGAAGTAAAGATAATTAGGGTTCAAACAAATTAAGTGAAGTTATGTGTGAATATGTAGAATATTACAATGTTAATATCAGTAACATACACTTTACTTACTTGTTGCAAGGCATACACTACGAGGATTTACATTTGCCTGTAGTCTTTCAATTGCATGGTGAAAATGAGCTTAAGAAATAATGCATGTGGAATGTATTATTAAAGTAAACTGACACACAAACCAATCAACCTACTTTATTACTAGGTGTAATGTGTACTGTAATCTTTAGGGTAATTCTAATCAATATGCCTTAAAAGTTGATAAAGTACTGTTTCAAAGTAAGTTAAGTTTTTAAGACTTATAAACTTTATTTACCACAGAAATTTTTCAGCTTACACTGATTTCCAAAGATGCTGTGCAAGACTTACCAACTCCAAACAAAAGTGGACAAGTAAGCACTGCCCACGTGTAACCTACAGATGGCACAAGTAAAGGAATCATACATGCTCGATAAACCATTTCTTCTGTTAATGGTGCCTAAAGAGAAATAGTATAACCAAAATGAATATAAACATAATCTTGAATGCCTGTCAAAGAATTATAGAAATTTAACTTACAACAACTAAGTTTCTTATAGCTATAAGATCCACAGTTGGGATACGATTTCCTGTTTAAATCAAGAAAATAGAAACAAGGTTTGATAAGATAATAATTGTAAAGAAAGTTTACTGTGCAGGATAAGGCAAACACTCACAGTCATATTATATTTAATACACATGTGTACAGACAACATCCAGTCTTTGGTTTACCTGACATGAACGGCAGTTCTTTATTGACATACATCATAGTTAAAGGACCAGCAAATAGGGTCTGGAAAAAATTAATTCTAAAACTTGAATGTAAACTAGGTGTTTGCATTATAATTCCCATTATAACTGCAGGGTTCGAGATTGGATTTTTTTATGGTATCCTCAGGATACTGGGATACCGCAAATCTCGAACCCATATATATATATATATATATATTGGTATTACACATTTTGATTATTATAATATTATACATACCATTGTTAAAACTAAAGGTAGGAATGTAGCAGTGAGTAGACCATTTGTATGAATACCAAGCCATTGCCAGATAGAAACACCCTAAATATGTTTAGCCAGAGTGAAATCAATTACAACTATTAACTAGTGTTGTAATGAGTGTCAATTTCATAA
This sequence comes from Chrysogorgia sp. JL179-B06, assembly GCA_035772405.1. Lineage (NCBI taxonomy): Eukaryota > Metazoa > Cnidaria > Anthozoa > Scleralcyonacea > Chrysogorgiidae > Chrysogorgia > Chrysogorgia sp. JL179-B06. The sequence continues at coordinate 339,718 of JAYKKM010000466.1, read as the reverse complement.
GGGAATAATTAGACCTTGAAATATATATGTTTCAACGTACATGAGCCGACTTGTGAGACCACAATTGAAGAAAAAATGGTGCAAGAATACAAACAGCTAGAGCACGTAACGACCTTAGCTTTATTGTTGCTGGATGGTCTCTATAAGAAATGAATTATTGATGATTATGTAGTTGATCAATTGCACAGAATAGACGACTTTCACGATCATGCGCAGCAGCAACAAATATTCAAATTTTCATCGTAGGTAAAAACGACTGTTTCAGCTGGAAAGAGCATATTGAAAATGTAGTAGAAGTGCAAAGTTTGAAAGGAATTGTGTAAAAAAGGAAGAAGTTACACAAGCAGAAAGTTGGCCATTTCAAAAGGGATTTATTAGTGATTTAATAAGGATTTTGGCTTGGCGGGCGGGCGGGCGTTGCACGTCAAGCCAAAATCCCTATTAAATCCATAGTGAAGAGCAAAACTTCCAAAGTGTGTAGCTTTCGCACTATTATAGTGAAGAGCAAAATCCATAGCAAAATCCATAATCCATAGTGAAGAGCAAAACTTCCAAAGTGTGTAGCTTTCGCACTATTCGCCCGATTAGTTTCAAACTTTGCACTTTTACTATTTTTAATATGATCTTTCTAGCTAAAACAGTTGTTTTTACCTCATATGAAAATTTGAAATAAAATTGCTACTGCGCATGATCCTGAAAGTCGTCTATTGATATTACAATATTACAACTAACTTTATGACAAATGATTTAGCAATAAATTTTGACACAAATGAACAAAAGGTAAATGTTTTTAGAACGTTGAGTTCAAATAGGTTGTGCCACTGTTTGCTTACGTCATTTAAAGTTTGAACGAACTCACGCATGTAACATATAAATCATTTCAACTTGAAAATGATGCTAGGATGGCATATCGAAACGTCGTTATTTAATAAATTTAATATCACTATCATTTGTGTCAAAATTTATTAATATTACAACTAATTGATTAATATTGAAATTGATTGATTTGGTTGATAATCGTACACTAGATATGTAATATATATAAATATCATAGTCAGCATGTACTAAATTGTATATTAAAGAACTAAAATTATTTTCCCTAGTTTTATAAAATTGAAAAAAGAATATATAAACAATGTAAAAGACAATAATATTATCTCTTTAATATAATATAAGCTCTTATTCGAACTTAAACCTCATTTGTCAGTGTAACGCCAGCAAAGTTCATAAATTTTATTATATCTATACTGGATTGCTGTATTATAATACACAAACACAGGTACAATTAAAAAAATAATTATACCTGTTCTGTAGACGTACCGATGATATGGCGACTTCTTTATGTAGAAAACAAGAACATAGCCTGTAGCTAGTAAAAAACAAGATAATAAACTTTGTGAAATTGTCATTCCATCGAAAACAATACCTTCTTCGTCCACCATTTTTTTTACTCCAGGGGGAGTTGGTCAGTTCTTGAAAAAGTATATATGTAATATATGTAATATGTATACTATGTGTAATTTTATTGATAAGATTTCATATCACAACTTTTAGAAGAAAGAGCAATCACAAAAGGTCGAATCATCAACTTGTAATATAATTTACTTCCGGGGTGTAAAAAGCGTAAGGGCACGGACATCGCAGACGTCAGTCACGTCACATTGCGCCATCCAGCTCAAGTTGCAATTTTGCAACTTTTTCATCTTTGCAATGGATGAATTTGAAGCAATTAAACAAGATGGCAGTGATGTTTTGTTTAGTCTGCGTCAATTTCATCCTCCTGCGTCTCCAGTTTACGAGAAAGTTGGAGTAGAGAGTCTCACTGGAGCAGAGATAATTCAACAAGTGCTCGCTTCTCAAAGGATCAAGAATGCAGTCACCGAGGTATTATATGCCATAGCAATCTTAATTTTAAAATTATGTTCATGTAACTATTCTACGAATTTGTGTGTATTTCCTTTGTGATGCTATTGAACGATCTTCTATACATAATTTTGTTCTGAGTGGTCTGATCCGTGCAATTGAGGGGGTGTGTACTGTGAGAAAGCAAGAAAGGGGGGGGGGGGTCATGTTGTATAAGGTAATTTCTGAAAGTTGCAACTAAACAATATTTGGTTGCAAGTTAGAAGAAAATTGTTTTGTAACACCCATAATTTTGCAACTATGTTGCAACCATAGTAACAGAGTCTTCCATTGTTACACAATACCGGATCGCGAATCTCAAAAAATGTAAATATTGGGTACATTATGGGATATTTTAGGTGAGTAAAATTCTGAGCTAGCGCTCCTATGTACCACGATGGTCAAAAATGGAATGATGGTAAAAACGCATAACACTTAAAAATTAAGTACTTCTAAATGTTATTGACATACTCAATGAAGTCAGTGGGTCGAAAAACCAACATAATCGCCATTAACATTCTACTGCCGGTTGGCTAAGTAACAATATTCAAGTGTTTATCTTGTTCAAGTTTAACTACATTGTTTCTGCGCATATAACAAGAATCCAAAAACAAAGAAAACAACGAAAAATAACCATTTTTTAAACGTCCGTCATAACCAAAACCGTGACGGTTACTCACCTCTAGTATCCCACAATACAAAGCACAGGTACATTTTTTGAGATTTGTGATCCGTGTATTAATTTGTTGCAGCATGCAGCACCCTAGTCTCGGTTGTATTATTAATATTTAAAATACTTTAATAAGTTGTCTTCATTGTCTTTTTTTTTGTTAGATTTCTCATAAGCAAGGTAAAACTGTTGACGTGGTCTTTGAAGATGTTAAAAACATATTGGATGATATTGGTCACACGTTTACTATGAAAAGCATTCGCTTTTCGGGTTACATCTTGAGAAAAGTCTTCCGAAATATTTATGAGGGAATTAAAGTGAACATGGCTGGAGTGAAAAAGGTCTTTTGGAATAATGTTTTATATACTGTATTTACTTGAATGAAATAAGTGTCATGGGTGGATAAAGCATACACGGGACCCCTGGCACATTTGCAATTGCCTCGCGCTTGATCCCCTGCCCCCATGAGAAAAAAAAAACAAGTCAGAGAAGCTAGAAAAATTGTGAGAAATTAACCAAAAAATGCACATTGTAAAAAAAGGTGGGAGCCCTGGAGCTCATTGAATGACACATGTCCCCCCAGAAGTCAGAAAATGTGGTGTCCCTAAATTATAAACATGATGCTCTAAATAAATGTGGGACCCCAACATAATTAGTGTTGGGCCCCTGGCACTTGCACAAAGTGCCCCCTTGTGAACTCCCTCGAAATTGCCACCTTTGACAAAGTGCCTCCCTCAAGTAAGTGCTGCACCTCTAAATATAACAATGCTTATTTTAAGCACTTTAGCTCTCTGAGTGCATGGTGCTTATTCAATAATAATCATTATTCATGATAATAATAATAATGAATAATAATAATGAGTAATAATATAATAATAATAATAATGGATAATAATAATGAATAATAATAATTTTTCTCTTTGAACAATGATGTTTTAACATTTTTAATTAGAATCAACTGCATAATGTGTTGTAAATTTTTACAATATATTCATTGTAATGTACAAAAAGAATTTGTTCACAAAATTATTTTATTATTACAGGTGAAAGAGCTATCCAAAGAAGTCCCAGTGGTATTGGTGCCATCTCATAGGAGTTACACAGACTTTTTACTGGTTTCGTTTGTGTGTTTTATCTTCCAACTTCCATTACCAGTGATTGCTGCTGCTCAAGGTATCGGGTCATAATCATAACTAAGATAACTTTTAACTCTTCATGGCCCAGGTCAGTGATCAGCACCTTTCTTCTAATAATACAGTAGAGCCTCGCTATAGCGTGGTAGTTGGGGTCCATAGTGGAGACCACATTATAGATGAAGCACGTTATTGCAAGTTATTGGGCAAATCTCGTTTCCAGTACTCTTGCCACTCGGTCCTGGTGCAATATTGTGGAAAGAGTAGTGGGAACAAGCTTGGATGCTGCTGAGAAGCACTTCCTGTTGGATCCATTGGTTGGATCATTATAACATCTGTAATAAAATCAACATGCATTTTCTGTTATGTTATTCATCTTGTTATATTACCTAGTGAATACCTGTATCAAACTATCAGTATTAAATACCGGTACATGCTAAAATTAAATACATGCATTGTCGTTCTATCTTATAATAATCGCAATCTTTCAGGACGTTCAGCAATTGTTAAGATCATTCAAATTGTCTCTAGTGATCATAATAACTGGGCAAAGTGAAATTTTTGGGGTCCAAGGATAATCTGCGTTATACCGAGTCGCACATTATAATGATGCACGCTATAGCGATGCTCCACTGTAGTTAACCAAGTATATGGTAGAGGTAATGAGAATAAAGGAAATGATCATCAAAGATAAACTGACATGTTTTTAAAACAACTTCTCCCAACTAGTACTATATGAAATGACTGGAGACCAATAAGGAGAATTTGTATGTTGATACTGGTGTACTGCCAAAATTAGTGAATCAAAGGTCTTTTGTCATGTAGAGTGAAACAAGACCTCTTATTATTTTTTGCAGTTAGTACAACAAGAATTTTAACATTGCACAGCACACTAGGTTTATACAGTAGCTTAACCCTTTAAACCCGAGGATCAACATCCAAGTTCTCCTTATTGGTCTCCAAACATTTCTTATAGTACTAGTTGGGAGAAGTTGTTTTAAAAACATGTCAGTTTATCTTTGGTGATCATTTCTTTTAGTCTCATAGGTAATTAACCATTGATATTGTTTAGGGGAAGATAGATGCTGATCACGTACTGTACTCCTTTACTCCTGGGTTATAAAGGGTTAACAGTTGAATGACTGCTCATTGCATAATAATTTGCTTAATTTGCTTCATTAGATTTTAAAAATATGACACTTATTGGTGGACATCTACAGAACTGTGGGGCATTTTACATGAAACGAAGTTTTCGATCTGATGAACTGTACTGGGTAGTATTTTTTGAGTATGTTCAATGTCTGGTTTTAAATAGTGGTACAACAATGGAGTTCTTTCCTGAAGGCACAAGAAGTAGATCAGGAAAAAGTTTACATCCAAGACAAGGTATAGCAACAGAAGTTAACTAATCTAAGGACTAATGAGTATATTTAGAGTCGATCAAGGAGGATAAGGTTACCCTATTTGTCCGAGCCAGAGGCTCATGTTTTAAGCGTTCGACTATTCAGTTTAGGTGAACACAAAACCCAACTGATAGGGATTCCGAGGACCTACGATTTAAAGTCGTTTTCCGAGAAGACCTGAAAGTCTTGCCATTTGTTTGTGGTGTTGGAAAGGCAGCACCATTCTCAATTATTTTAAGACCCTGAGTGGTGGTCCGACCCAGGATTTGAACCCTGGTCTCCATGCTCATAGACATGTGTGGTAACCACTAGACCATAACAAGTGCTTTTCCAGTCATTGTAAGATCATATGGTAGTATAATTTTAAAAACATTACTCTCAACTGGTGGTACTTGAGTTAATACAGGAATATCTTTATTTCAGGGCTGCTTTCAATTTTGACTGACCTATATTTTACCTCAAGAGTGCCAGATATTATTTTCATCCCTATTAGTATCAGTTACGAGAGGGTACTTGAAGAAGAACATCTTGCTCGAGAACTTCTTGGCATACCAAAACCTAAAGAGTCATTCAAGGTATGTGTTGTGGAATTTTATAAACATGTTTACTGTACTTTCTATGTTAATTCTTATTCAATCTGTAGGGGTTACTAAATTCTCATTCTTTGTTATCTGAAAACTACGGCTATGTTTACCTATATTTTGGAAAGCCCATTTCTTTTCGAGAATTTTCAAATGGAAAAGTAAACAGACTAGAAAGAGCTTGCATTCCAAGGTACAGTAGATGTTTATATTATTTTCCCCTAAAAAGGTTTGACGTATGATATAAAAAAGCCAAGGCTGAGCTGGAATTATACCAGTCCTATATCTGTTTCCTTGTAGATCTATACGGAGTGATCCAAGCCAAGATGAAATGGTGATTGTTAGAGAGTTTGCAAACCATATTTTGAATAAAATTCAAGACCATTTAATCATTTTACCAAACATGGTGGTTGCTTCCATTGTTTTGCAGAACCCAAGAGGAATCAACCTTGGTCAGTGTCAATATTATTATGTCTTCCTTATAGTTCTTGAGATTATGCCCTCAGAAAACTAATATAATCATCTGTTAATATCTCTAGCACAATATTTCTTGTTTTTCTTACATAGAGGTGCTGATTAACCAATATGACATTTTTCTTGGTTGGTGCAAAACATGCAATATCCCAATTATAGAAAAAGGTATGATTTGCTTTATAAATTTTGTATCATAAATAATTTTAGTACTATACAAGTATATTTGTATAGGAAATAACACGGTTCGAGAAGAATCGCACGCGTGTTTGGCGAAATATTCATATATCCACGAAGCGGGAAAACTGATGTTTGTTTTACTAAAATCCAAACATCCCAGATGTTTTTTTACTAGAGGTATTATTTTTAGTAGGGGTATTTATTTTACTTGGGTTTTTTTTTTAAATATCTCTAGTAAAAAAATTTAAGTTTAATACTGATGTCATTAGCCAATCAGGAATGAGTAAAATTGATTGAAATGGTATTAGTACACATATAATTCACATATTTTACAGTTTGTGAAACATAATTCATATTAATTTATATTCTAGATGGCCAGGATTCCACAAGTGCTGTCATGGAGAGTATACAGTTACTTAAAAGTTCTCTAACTCTTACAAAAGATAACACTTTATGTCTCTTGGACCCACAACAATTCCCCGAACAGTTCAAAAGCAAAATATATGCGTTAAGCACAAAGGAAACATATTTGCATGGATGCAGGGAACTAGAAACGACAAATCATGGTGAAAATGTATCAATGGCAGACAACAACAGTGATGAAAAACACTTGAAAAACGTTTACGATAAAGAAATTTGCAACAGTAGAAAAGACTTGTTGACTGAATTGAGTACTCTGAGTGCTGAAGAAAAGGAGTTTGTGATTCATTTGACATGTATTCATCTTCAACTTGCTCATCAAAGAAATCAGCTTCTTAATTGGTTTTATGTACCTGCGATGGTTCTTCTGGCTGGAAACAGAAAAAAACTAATGTCTGAAGGTTGTATTAAATAGGATTTTAAAGGCAATGTTAAACTAATGTACACCTCAAGTTCTCTTACTGTTTTTTTTTCCATTTATATAGAGAGGCTTTACAGAGACTCAAAATTTCTTGGTGATCTACTTTCTGTGGAAGTGGCAAAGGATCTTTTTCCATCAAAAGAGGTAGCCCTTAAATAATCCTTAGAATACATTGCTTGATGTTCAACAATTACCTATTGACTCATGTTTGTTTTCTTGCAGGATTTTGTTTCTCAGTTGGAAAATTTCAAAGGATTAGGAATTTTTATAAATAACAATGGTTTGTATGAAATTCAAGCAACAGAGGCTGTTTGTTTTATCTTGGATTTATGGACTCCTCTCCTGACATCATATTGGGTAAGCTAGCTTTTATACGTTTAACTATTACATTTACATATCTACCCTTTGTTAAACAATTACACACTTTGGAAAAACATTCATATTTTAATTTTTGGTAGGTTGTTTATTCATACATTCTTGAACACTGTATAGAAGGAACTGAACACTATATTCCAGAAACATTAATTCACAGTTGCCAAGAATTTGCACTGTCTCTTTTTTTAAAAGGTTGGCTAATTTTTAATTTAACTTTCAAAATTACTTCTCTAGAAAATTAAGTTCTATAAGAGTTTTTTTTATCTGTTATACAAAATAGGGATTGTTTCTTACTTGGAAATACAGAGTTTGGAATTGCTGAGAAATGGATTAAAATCACTTCAAAAACTCAATATTGTAAAACAGTTGTAAGTGTAATCATAGCTAGTGTATTACCATATGACTGCATGCCGATCTAGTAAAATAATTAGCTCAATGAATAAACTAGAAGTTACTATTGCAACGAAATTGCTGCCTTGAAATCCAAGGCAGTTGTGATATTGTGCAAAATTGCAAAAATAAGTAGTGGGCTTCTTGAAGTCAAAGTTGCAGTGGAGGTAGTACAGCCTTGTACCCCATGCAGTTATGGTTTAGATATAAGACCAGAGCTGCTGTTAGCTCTACATGTATATGGAGCTCACAGTGAGCTTACTGGTGGGGTGCACAGCCAGGGGAGGATGAAGCATGTGCAGGGGGCCCTGGCACATTTGCGGATCGCCTCACATCTGCCCCCTTCGTGTGTACTGAATACATTTCTGATGAGCTGATGTATTACTGTTTTTCTCTTTATTTCAAGAAATCAAGGTTCTGAAAAACGGATTGTGATTATTAATAAAAAAGCACTTTACAATTTGGCTGTTAGTTTAGGTAAGAGAAATTTTAAATAATTGGATTTTATGTTTATTTAACACAGCAATCAAAATTGGTTTTGGTATATTTATTATTTTTAGGGGATTTTCTGCAGTTATCCAATGGTCATCCAACTTCCCTAACTAGCAATCTGTAATTTAAAGTAGTTTTGGGGGAAATATGTTTGATTTATAAACTCTAAATAATGGAGTGTTGTAATAATAATATAATAGCTGCTCAAATTGTTATTTTAATTTTATATTTTGTTGATCTCCTGAACAACATACATGATCCATAAGTAACATATTTAACAAGTAAATAAATGATAAATATCTCATAGAAAAACAATTAATTTTCATGATAATTAGGAATGAATTCTAATATAAATTGTTATGCATATATATTTGAACAATACTAGAAATATCTGCAATATAAAATTATCGAATATAAAGATCTACTGAATGCTAGATTTTAAAGATATAAAAAAACGAGAAATAGATGACAACTGGATGTCTCCTGAATGTCAGTGATGTATGATAGTATGGTATATTAAAGTTAACCCATATTTTTGTTTCATAAAAAGTCCCTAGAACTTGGTGTCTTCATCGACGGGGTTGGCCAACATCGTATCCGAAGCATACATAAAATCGCCATCTCCTTGAACAATGTCTTGAATTTTTGTACGAAGTCCTATCAACTGTTTCGCTAGAGATCTGTCCTGAGATCTCATTTCTCTCAGCTCATCTTTTAGCCAAGAAAGTGCACTTTCCAAATATCGACGTCGTTCTTCATCACTCGCTCCTTTTTCACAAATACTTGGCGGCTCATTTTGTTCTCGTGTGCTTTCCACATATTCGTGTAGCTGATTCTGCAACTCTGTGTCAAAATCCTTTATAAATGAAACCCTTTTTGATGTCGCGACTGCCATGTTCTTGTACTCGCCACTCAGTACATAACGTTCATACTAATAATTCCAATGCAAATCACTCTTTTATACCGCCAAATCTCACAGATAATATATGAGACGTTAAAATCTCCGTAATTATACTTCGATAATTGTTTACAACACTGTGATGATAATTATTGCAAATAGTTTCTTTATATTTTGAAATATATTGAAAAGCCGACACGAAAGCTAGAAGTCGGAAGACACCGGAGTAAACATTGATATGTAACAGCCAATCATTGGGCTACGCTTACCGTTACGAGTATGGTCCGAGTTCTTATGGAGGTAAAGATGTCAAGAATGTTTTGATAATAAAGATCCTGCAAATACGGCATTGGAACCAGTGTTTGTGTGCATGCGATGTCCTATTCAGCATGCTGTTTTGTAAGAAATTTTATAATGAAAATAAATTGATTGAGTTGTACGATTCGCAGCTGGGTGAAGAGTAATGACTCTATTATTGATCCAATAGGGGGAGAAAACATTCTATCAACACATTATTTCATCGCTGTGCAGCGCAGGGATCAAGGTCAAGTCGCGTAGTCTGCGCGCAGAACATACCCAAAAGTCGCATGACTTTATCTTCACCTTGATCCAAAGTAACAATAATATTGGCGTGCAAAACCATAGCAAGCCCTTCACCTTGACACCTTCCACTATTGATAAGTGTATATAGGTGTTAACGTACTAGTTGTTAAAGGGCGGCGGTAACTCTTGAGGGCGCCGTCTAGAATTGCCTATATAGAGCGTGAATGTTGTCCCCGTTGTCGACCTGCACCTATTATATCAAAAGCTTTTTTGGATGAAGTTATTGGATATTGTTTCTTTGCAATAAAAGGATGGTTGATGCAATGTTCTTTGTTACTGCTGTCTAAACCATGTCCTGCCCTGGAGGCTGGCTACGATCTCTCACTAATGTCTCATTATGATTGTTGGCCGTGCTAGCGCAGTTCCCTCTGCGATACACCGATGTCTCCCGTCCTGGCGCATTTTCCACTGTCAATATCTCTGTTACTCCGATATCCCGGCCGTCCTGGCGCATTTTCCTCTGTTAATATCTCTTTCAAGAATCAAATAAACAACTTTAGAAACGTTGTGCGAAACGTAGAGGTTCAAACTAAAGTTCAAATGGTAGTTCCTACCTTAGTTCCCGCCGAGAGGCCACTGAAAGTAGCCGCCCGAGAAAGATTCCGGTGATTCATTATTTCATTGTGTGTAAAAATAAATACTAATAATGTTGTAATAAAAATATTATCTATAGTGTTTATCTCTCCGTATGTTAGGTTCATTTCACAGCTTCAGTACATTGGTTTTGGTTACTTAAATTTTTTACGCTTTTAACATTACAAGTCTTCCGGAGTAATTTAGTGACCTTCCGGAGTAATGTTTCAAAGAAAAATCTAATTTGCATAAAATCTTTATCTTATATGGCAACACAAATTTCTGGCCAAGAAGGAGAATAATATAAACCAATACTGAAGCTATGCAATAAACATAAAATAAGGCGAAGATCAACAACGCTATAGATTCTGGTTTAAAGGAAGAAAGGGCTCGGAAGAGGCATTGTTGAAACCGTTTTTCGCCCGGCCGGAGGTGTCTCAATTGCGTTTATTTCAACACTATAGATCTTTTTATTGCAAGATTATAATTTTTACACACAGACTATCGAGTCACTATGAAGAAACAAACCAGATTTATGTACTTTTTAGTCTAGATTAGGAGGGACTTTAAGCAAAGGCGACGTCTAGCCTCCTTAGCTCCACTGAATCGCCGGTAGGGATAGACGCGTGGGTGAAGTGACAACGTTATCGGCAGAACGTAGATAGCTTCCGGTTGTGTTGAGCTTCAAGCCGTCAACTATGGATTGCTTAGAAACATTTTAGTGTGAGAAAAGGACATTTGTTGAAACGTCCATGATATGTGGAATTTCATTGAAATGCTAAAATGAATGTCATCCTAGGAATTCCCAGACGCAGGGGCTGTCACAGGTCCCCGACAAGGGGTCTAACTTGGTAATTCCTCTAGGGGGGTCCGCGATTTTTTATTCTCTAAGCCTCTGAAACGCTATTTCCTGTATTTTGGGGGCAGTTTTAACAAAAAATAAAAATAAAAAACAATGAAAATCATGATTTTATGCGAAACAACACTGAGATGATAGATTTTGTGCCAGAGATGAAAGTTGATTACCTTTAACGTTGTTTAGCGAAACGTTTGTTAATGTGTAAAAAACTTACAATTCTAAGAAAACAAAAGTCGAACTTTTTTTCTTATTGAGTGTTTTGACGTCACAAATGTGATTTTCCAAGTGGATTTGAGAATAATATTTGATATCTTGTGCATAGAGCAGACAAATATATATGACAATAGCCAAAATGTTAGAGCAATAATGCACTTCGTCACCGAAATATGCGGAAATTAAAATTTAAAAAAGTTAACATGCGGTCCCCATGATATCACACCTGAAGTTGGGTAAAAAAACAAACTTTTCATGTTATTTTGCAAACATGCTGACCCAGCTATCATATAATTCAAAATTCTGTTATTCGAGAAGAAGATGCCGGTAATAATTCCATGTCCTACTATACACCAATTGGGAACACCAGCCTAATAATTCCTGGAGGAACCATCATTACCCGTCATTACCCATCATTATACATCAGTATACATCAATACCATCAATACACATCACTATACATCATTATACATCAATATACATAATTATATATCAGTATACATCAGTATACATCATTATATTTCATTATATATCATTATACATCATTGACCACATCCACCGTGTGACGTCACGAATTTCGAGAGCTCCCGAGCAAAACAACATGGCGGATGGGACAGCAATTTTGAGTTTCTTAAGTTTGATTTGAAATTTTGCAAGCTTTACGGTTGTCAACGTAGCAATGAAGTAAGCAACCTTAACGCACGTTTAAGACGCAAAGTTTATTGTGACTTTAATGGTCTTTTTCATATTTTAAAGAGTCAATATAGATGGCTTGCTTGTTTACTTTCCATATGACTATATATACCCAGAACAATACTCCTATATGTTTGAGTTGAAACGTTCACTAGATGCAAAGGTAAGGGTATTTGCTGGTCTAGTTTCCCGTAATTTAACTAAATTATATGTTGATTTTTTAACATAAACTGGATTTACACTTCTGTAGCTGTGTAGCAAACCCCTACCCCCCCCCCGACACACACACCACTGCAAGATACATGACTACTCTTATGGCAATCCTAATTTGTAGGGTCATTGTCTTTTGGAGATGCCTTCTGGGACAGGAAAGACCATCTCATTGTTATCATTAATAGTTGCATATCTTTTGGTGAGACATATACAGTACAGTATAGTTAAATTATTAAGAATTATTATTGACATCTTTTTTAAAATTTTCCTTCATAATTTTTATAGACTAAACCATTAGAAGTAACAAAGTTATTATATTGCTCTCGGACAGTTCCTGAAATGGAGAAGGTTGGGGAAATCTTAACTGAATAACGTTTAGCAACCTCGTACCCAGGGTCTTACCTCCGCTCCCCCACTTACCAGGGGGGTACGAGGTTGAACATTTAGCTATATGCACATACAGAGGCGGGGGTGATTTGCAGAATACAGTTTGCAGAATGAGAAAACTTGTTGGGTAGGGGGTTAGCATCTTTGTTGTTTTGGGGTTGCTTACAATCCAATAACTTATTGGGTACAATGCTAAAATAATGCCAATAATTTATTGCTTACAACGTGCGGAACGGCTGCTCCGAATGTACGGTAGTTGCATTCTGAAAATCACGACACCCCTGCCACATACAGTACATTAATGAGGTTCAAACTTATTCAAAAATGCCATCCAGTGGTACTGAAAGTACAATTACCATGAGCATAATTTGGCCAATATCACAAACATTATTTATCAGTGTAAGTTTCACTAAAATATGAACAGACGTATCATGTTGCAAACTCGTACAAGTTGTATTGAGTGTGAGGTAGTAATATATTACACATGCCTGGATATTTCTGAAATGAAAGGCCTGCAGCGCGCTTCTTTCTAGCCTGCGTAGTGGCCCTTTAGGGTAGGGGGGCTCATAGGGTGGAAATGGTGTGTGAGTCCAAGAGGGCCGTTAGCTTCTTTCAAAATGTTCAAGTCTGATCAATAATTTGTGTATGTGTGTTACACCTGTACCCAGGTCTTAGAGGAACTTAAAGTGCTGCTTGAATATTATGAGAAAGAAAGTGGGGAGAAACCTAAAATACTTGGTGTTGGCTTAAGTTCGAGGAAAAACTTATGCATTCACCCTGAGGTAGGTTAATCAATATAATTAATGGTTTTATAGTGAAGGGATTCATTGACTTAATTTGTACTGCTTACTGGTAATTAAAATTATTTTCAAAGGTCATTGTTGATAGAGATGGTAAAAAAGTTGATGGGAAATGCCAAAATTTAACAGCTTCTTATATCAGAGCAAGACACAGACATGACAGAGGTGTACCTGTTTGTTCATTCTATGAGGTTTGAAAATATGTGACTTACAGTATAAAAATTATAATAATTTATCAACACATACAGTGTATATAAAGATATATAATATACCAGTATATATCTTTAAAGATGATAATTTTACACTGTATAGAATTTTATGGAAACAGCATGCAAAGGAGGTTCAAACACTTAGCAGTAAATACATGTAATGTGGTATTTCCATAAAATGCTGTACAGTACAATATTAGATGTGTGAAGTTGATCGTCCAGGTTGTTGTCGTTTCGACGGCTTCAGCAACGGTAATCTTCAGAGTCAAATAAAGTGTGTTTGTCCAACCTCGTACCCAGGGCATTTTGCCTCCATGGCGGAAGGTCGGCGAAAATGGCCTTGGGATCGGCTGGTCCATTCTATAATGCGATTGGCTTGTCATAAAACTCAATTAATTCAGCCGAGTATAATTTATTCATCTAAATCTCAATGCGATAGCTTTCGCTAAATTGGGTGTATGCTTCTTCAAACCTTTTGTAAGAGATAACCATGGATGTATGGTGGATTATTAAGCTTGTATCTGCTTTTATACCGACGAATGCTGACATGAACAACTCTGAAGAGCATTGTATATTTCTCAATTATTCAGGTCAACAAAGTAGACAAAGGCAATGGAATAAAGACCACAAAAAATATCATATCTAAACACCCAGACCCAGAAATTCTGGGTGTCATGTGACCAGCCAATCCCAGGGCCATTTTCGCCGACCTTCCACCGTGGAGGCAAAATGCCCTGGGAACGAGGTTGGTGTTTGTCAGGTTTGCCTATATAAACATCAGTCACCAACAATAGTCTTTCTCAAGACTACAACAATGATCAACTTCACACATCCAATGATACTCCTAGGTTCAAACCATTTACTTTACAGTACAATATTATAACCATGCATGTGAACTTTCAAATATTTATCCCTCAATACAGTCTTTCACACGATGCCTTTGATATTAATTTCAGGAGTTTGATAGTTGTGGTAGAGAACAGCAACTTGCACCTGGTGTGTATAATTTGGTTAGTTAGAGTTTTGTTTCTTTTGACAGTTTGCAATTTTAATGTCCATTTTACACCTTGTGTTCGAATTGGTTATGAATATTAACAATTCTCCTTCTTTGAATTGTTTTAGTGTGACTTACAAGATGTTGGAAGAGAAAAGGGATGGTGTCCTTACTTTCTTGCACGTTATTCTGTGAGTTATAAACTGCCATGCATTTTGGTCAGCAATGGTTGTACAATGTTGGCAATTATAACCTAAGAATTATTATAACATTGAGTATTTTAACATTGGTAATTGATGTAACACAATATAATGATGCTTCATGCAGTAACACAATCAGAATTATTTTAAACACAGCTATATCATTTTAACAGTTCTTGACAATTATACCTTGGAAATTTCTGTGCATTACTGACTGTGTAAATAATGAGATAGTCTAACTGATACAATAATTTGTTGTTTCCTTTTTCCATTTACTATGTTTTCTTCTAGATTCTTCATGCAAATGTCGTGGTCTATAGCTACCATTATTTACTTGATCCAAAAATTGCAGAGTTGGTGTCAAAAGAGTTCGCAAAGTCTTCTGTTGTAGTTTTTGATGAAGCTCATAATATTGGTAGGAATTATTACCAGCAACAACATATATCCATTGCTGAAACTGCTATAATTTCTGCAGAGTTTCTGTAAAAATGTTATGGTTTGGTTTGTTTTCTTTTTATTATTCTAATCATGCAGTTTTACTTAACTCAAGTCTTTCACCTTGTCAAGTCTGGAAACAATTATTTTCGTTCTACCTGTCAGAGTGACCAGCACAAATAAATTTGTACCGAACACAGAAAAAAATGTACCTGTCAACGTACAACTTGGCGTAACGTCTCCAAACTTAGCGCAATGTCTGCAAACTTAGCGCAATGTCTGCAAACTTAGCGCAATGTCTCACAACTTAGCGTAACGTCTGGCAACTTAGCGTAACGTCTCGCAACTTAGCGCAATGTCTAACAACTTAGCGTAACGTCTCGCAACTTAGCGCAATGTCTAACAACTTAGCACAATGTCAATGTCTCGCAACTTAGCGCAATGTCTAACAACTTAGCGCAATGTCTAACAACTTAGCGTAACGTCTCGCAACTTAGCGCAATGTCTCACAACTTAGCACAATGTCAATGTCTCGCAACTTAGCGCAATGTCTAACAACTTAGCGTAACGTCTCGCAACTTAGCGCAATGTCTAACAACTTAGCGTAACGTCTCGCAACTTAGCGCAATGTCTCACAACTTAGCACAATGTCAATGTCTCACAACTTAGCGCAATGTCTTACAACTTCGTGTAACGTCTCACAACTTAACGCAATGTCTTACAACTTAGCACAATGTCAATGTCTCACAACTTAGCGCAATGTCTTACAACTTAGTGTAACGTCTCGCAACTTAGCGCAATGTCTCACAACTTAGCACAATGTCAATGTCTCCAAACTTAGCGCAATGTCTCCAAACTTAGCGCAATGTCTGCAAACTTAGCGCAATGTCTAACAACTTAGCGTAACGTCTCACAACTTAGCGCAATGCCACAACTTAGTGTAACGTCTCACAACTTAGCGCATTGTCTCCAAACTTAGCGCAATGTCTAACAACTTAGCGTAACGTATCGCAACTTAGTGTAACGTCTCACAACTTAACGCAATGTCTTACAACTTAGCGTAACGTCTCACAACTTAGCGCAATGTCTCCAAGCTTAGCGTACTGTCTCCAAACTTAGTGTTACGTCACATCACATAGTGCAATGTCTCCAAACTTGATGCAATGTCCAAACTCAGCGCAATGTCTCCAAATTTGACGCAATGTCTGAAAGACTTCAATGTTTTTATAGATAATGTGTGTATTGAATCAATGAGTGTGAACATAACAAGAAGAACCCTTGAACGAGCACATAGTAATGTCGAGTCTCTTTCCAAAACTATTAATAAGTAAGTGAGAAAGTTACCTTTTTCTGTGAGTTTGCATTGGGTTTCCGGGCAACCCCTTTCCTTTTCATTTCTGATAATAATTTGATTCAATCATTGCGTATGATAACACACTGAGTAAAATACGTTTAACTTCAGAAGAGTTCTGTCATAAAATTTCGCAATCACGGCCAACAATTTTCTTTGTTTTTTATCGGCAAAAAATGCGTAGAACATGAATCAATAAGGGTTAGCCTTATAAGGAGATATGCCAGGGGACCGCGGTAGAGCCTGGTTGTGTGATTTATGGTTGTCAAATCTCCTCAAACACTTCTCAAAATACAGGAAAAGATGTTACAGACCCTAAGAATAAAAAATTTCCCGTGGAGACATGCACCCGGACCCCTAGTGATCTCGCGCCTTCAACGCTTCACCACTACGCCACTGGTGCACCCCCATTTCACAATCCTAGATTCACCACTGGTTCCGCTGCATATGTCTGTTTATATGTTGTTTTTCAGTCTAATAATGAATGACACAGAAAGATTAAGAGAAGAATATAATCAACTAGTGGAAGGTAATGTTTGTGGATAATAATACAGTCAATGTATCAGCTCAAACCAGAGAAAATATATTGAAGTTATATATTAAGGATTTGGATTTGATTTTTGCAAGGTTTAAGGGAGGCTAACTTGGCTCGAGAAGCTGATCAGATTATGGCTAATCCAGGTGACGTTTTTAATGAAATAGTTTTTGTTTCATTCAAATTCGTAACTAAAATGTGTTTTAATGTAATTCTTTGTTACAGTTTTACCTGATGATATATTGCAAGGTATTTATGTGATGACCATATATTATTCTGTTTCTCTTCTTCTTTTTCTAATAAAGTAAATGGTTTGAACCTAGGAGTATCATTAGCTATGTGAAGTTGATCGTCCAGGTTGTTGTAGTCTTGAGAAAGACTATTGTTGGTGACTTTATTGTTGGTAACTTAGCTAGAGCGCCAAAAAAACGACTTAAACAATCTTTGTCAAAACAGGGTAAATCTTCGTGGTTTTATTTTTCACTTTTTAGAAGCCATTCCAGGTAACATTCGTAAAGCTGAGCATTTTGTTGGATTTATGAGAAGATTTATTGAATATTTAAAGGTAAAATGATTAGTAGCAAATAACAGTTACGGTTTCTTGCTGGTTGTAAATTGCATATATTCCAATTATCTTTTGTTCTAGACTAGATTACGACTGCAGCATGTCGTGTCTGAAACACCATTATCGTTTCTTCAACATATTTATCAACAAGTTTGCATAGAAAAGAAACCTTTACGGTTAGTTTTACGACATTGTTAATGACATGAATGAGTTGATTTAATGTCTAAAAGAGTACAGAATAACTTCTTTATTGAAGCCATTTTGTCGGGGATTGCCTCCTCGATTCGCCCAACACTTCACAAACACAATCACGTTGGTTTTTTGTATATTTATTTTCCTTAAAAACGATTCACAGTCACACTCACTATCTGATTACATTCCAAACACTCCCATTTACTCTTATTCTATTGGCTACTTCATCACTACGTTATTCGATCCGTTTACGCTACATGTTTAAATCAACCGTCACTATTAAATCTACTAAATATAAGTACATATAACTTAATTATCTCTCACTCATCTCACACTCATCTCACACGTTAACAAATGGTCAAGTTTCCGACAATTTAATCTTTCTTCAAATAACTTTATACATAGGGCCAGGTATGACGAGACGCCTGTTATTAGCGAGGTCGAGTTTAAATTAACTAAGACTAAAATATACACTCTTCCCTATCACCTGGCTGCGTTGCGAAATTATTTGTTGATATATACTCGGGTTTTTGTGTCTACGATAATAGGGACTTTAAGATCTACGACGGCAACCTAGGACGGCGACGGCAGTGAAAGCAATACAAATTTTAGCATTTGAATGAAACCACGGTCGATTGACTAGCGTATTTGACACTCCAAGCTTGTTTTATGATCTCCAAAACGCTTCAATATTTCTAAAACGATTATAGTGTCTGTGTTTAAGTCAGTCTTAAGCCACATCTCGCATCTCTCCGCGAGTCACCGTCAGTTACCGTCGTCCTAAAGACGTGAAAATGCTCTCAGTGACGTTGTAAACAGAACGAGAACGGCGTTGAAATTACTCTTGGGAATAAAAATTATTCATTCTTTTTGTTTCGCATGAATATTCTTTTGTTTGAACGACGTCGCCGTCCTAGGTTGCTTAAAGTCCCTAACGCTATTGACGGAGGACTTTGTTTGTCTGTTTGGGACAGAATTACAAAGTTAAAATGCCCAACAATGCGACAATTTATGCATTTACATCATGTTTTAAAATTGTCACAAATCAATTTGCAGGCAGATGTCAAATTTGAGGTGTACGCACTTGCGTACCTATTTTTTGTTTTTTAACGTATTGTCTGGATCTTCATTATGAAGATCTGGTCTCCTTTACATCCCGTAAGTTAGACATTACGATGAAGAAATTTGTTTTGTTTATATTATTGTTTTAAGGGAGTTTTTCAGTTCATCTTATGGGTATTTTTAACGTTAGGTTTTGTGCAGAGAGACTCCAATCTTTACTCTATACACTGGAATTACCAGACATCTCAGACTATGGCCCTCTAAAACTTATTGCTAACTTTGCTACTCTAGTTAGTACTTACTCGAAAGGTAAGAGAACAATATGTTATTAATGTGAAATTTGTTTTCTGCATTTAGCAAAAGTAGTAAAAGCTTCACCTTGAGAACTGAAAACGTTTTGCGTGATTTCTTTTTAAACTTTTACTGGAAACAAATGTCAAATATTTACAGCAAAACAAAATTAAAAAAATACAATAGCCGCTGCACTAGGTGGAACGCGAACGGAACTCAAGGACCCATCACTAGGCGTCAACCCAAACTCACATCTTGAAGTAATTGTAAATATCGGTCAAAGGACCTGGGCACGATTTAACTGACTTAAAGCCACCTTAAGCAAGAACAACGTTTACGTCAGTGGTTTGGCTCGCGAGCGTTCTTAACGCAGCTTTTCTCCAATCTGATTGGTTCCTGAGTGGTCTTAACGCAGCTTTTCTCCAATCTGATTGGTTCCTGAGTGGTCTTAACGTAGCTTTTCTCAAAAGAGCCTCGTTTGGGTCGTCTTTACGGCAAAATTACCCTGCCCTTGGTCTTTTCGCCCAGACCTCGCTCCTTCGCACAGACCTCGCTCCTTCGCACAGACATCGCTCCTTCCTTTGCACAGACATCGCTCCTTCCTTTGCACAGACCTCGCTCCTTCGCACAGACCTCGCTCCTTCGCACAGACCTCGCTCCTTCGCACAGACCTCGCTCCTTCGCCGCTCGGTGTGGCCCCGTCGGTCTTTACTGAATGACCGCGGGCAGGATAATTTTGCCATAAAGACCTCCCGCTTGGTGTTTAATTATAAAAATCAAAGTTTCTTATCTAACTATTCTAGTTCGTTTA
Organism: Chrysogorgia sp. JL179-B06; assembly: GCA_035772405.1. Lineage (NCBI taxonomy): Eukaryota > Metazoa > Cnidaria > Anthozoa > Scleralcyonacea > Chrysogorgiidae > Chrysogorgia > Chrysogorgia sp. JL179-B06. Next base: position 319,396 of record JAYKKM010000466.1, on the reverse strand, counting down.
AGGTCCATGAGTGACTCAGAAGGTTACGAGATTTTAAAATCATTTCATGAATATATCTTTCTTTCTATATGTCAGGCTTTGTTATCATCATTGAACCTTTTGATGATCGTACACCAACCATCGCTAACCCAATACTTCACTTCAGGTACACCTGACACTTTTTACACACTAAGTTATGGTTTGGACGGACTTTCTTTATCAAAAACCCTATCTTATTCCCTAGTTAACGTGCTCTATTTTGAATTTCTTTATCTACAGTTGCATGGACGCTTCTATCGCCGTCAAACCTGTTTTTGACCGGTTTCAATCGGTTATCATTACATCCGGGGTAAGTGAACAGCGCGACAGAGAGAAAGCTGGGTGGGTATGACTTAAAAGTCACCGAGATCTAAAGATCTCAGTTGAAAGGTTAACAGGCTAGCTGAACAACATAAAACTTAAAGTGGTACCTATAAAGTTTGCTCTCTCTCTCTTTCAGACTCTCTCCCCTGTTGATATGTACCCAAAGATGTTGGATTTCAATCCTGTTACTATGGCAACATTTACAATGACGCTCAGCCGTACATGTGTTTGTCCGTTGGTAAGTCGAAGTGAGTCGAGATTTCTTGAGTCAGCGGCCGGTTCTTGAGTCAGCGAGAACGATGAGCAAGTGAGAATGATTTAGTATTGTGATGTATTATATAGATGGTGAGTCGAGGGAACGATCAAGTCGTTATTTCATCAAAGTTTGAGGCCAGAGAGGACATGGGTACGTTGGTAGTCATTTTAATTTAAATAAATCACTTTCCAGTCCAAAGATGGCGCGTGCCATAAATCTAAGAATTTTATTAAAATCTAAGAATTTTATTAAAATCTAAGAATTTTATTAAAATCTAAGAATTTTATTAAAATCTCAGAATTTTATTAAAATATCAGAATTTCGAGATCTTTGCGAGAACACTCGATGAAAATGGAAGGAAGTTGTCGCCTGCTAAATTCATTGTCAATTATTTTTGGTTTTGACTTCAAAGTTCCATCTTTCATTTTCCGCCGCATTATAAATCTAAATGATATGGATACACTCTGTATTTTGAGTTTAATATCTCCAATTATTAATAATATTAATATTTCTTTGAAATATTTATGTTTCTAGCTGTCATTCGTAACTATGGTATACTACTGACTGAGTTCTCTACCGCTGTTCCTGATGGAATTGTTTGTTTCTTCCCTAGTTATCACTATATGGTACGTAACTTTGCCTTCTTCCAACCAACCTAGTGTGTCTTCTTATCGTTCTTTATTTGTTTATTGTTATTGGTGTATATATTTGTATATCGTTCTTTTTCTGTTCTTTCAGGAGACAGTAGTTTCTGCATGGAACGATCAGGTATTTCTTTCCTCTTTTTTACTAGCTTCGCCACAATTTACGATGGCAATTTACGATGGAATAGAACGATGGCATGGTAACAATTTGCGCCGATATTTTTTCCAAAGCTTGTGGTTTTAAATCAACTTCATGCTTACGTATGCTTGGTCAAAAACACACTACTGGTGGGGCCCTGGGCACTATAAAAACTTAATTTACTATTTTCCTATCATATAATATATATGACATACATGTATATAGTATATGTGTCAATTATACGTATTTATTAAGAACTGAGAAAAGGTGATAAACTGCCAAGATTTTTAGTAACGAAATACTGACGTTTCGAGTGGAGCCCTTCATCTCAGTACTTACTCTGATGAAAGGCTCCGCTTGAATCGTCAGTATTTCGTTACTAAAAATCTTGGCAGTTCACCACCTTTTCACTTTGCTGTCTATTTTACACCAGGGAATTATTGGAAATATCCAAAGAAACAAACTGCTGTTCATAGAAACTCAAGATTCAGCGGAGACGAGCTTAGCTTTGCATAATTATCAGAAAGTATGGCTTTCATATTGATTTGTAATTGTACGATATAAAAACGTGTCTCAAACCATATACTGATTCTGATATATTTATTTTGTTTCTATGTTTTAGGCGTGTGAGAATGGCAGAGGTGCAATATTGTTATCCGTCGCTCGGGGTAAAGTCTCCGAGGGTATTGATTTCGGTATGTGTGCTTCTTCACATTAATCTGAGTGGATGGAACAGGACAAGAACTAGTGTGACATGCATACTCACAAACAATACACTTACAGAAGAGTACTATAGGAGACTGATGTTTTAAAACAAATACACATCTTATTCCAAACGACAAGTCTAGATTTTTACTCTCGGTTTGTTCTCGATTCTTCGCTAATTCTGCTACTATGTACTCTTGTGATTTTCACATAAGAAGTGGTCTTTGTTTTTCTTTAGATCATCATCTTGGCCGTGCTGTAATATTGTTTGGTATTCCTTATGTTTATACTCAAAGTAGAATACTAAAGGTATATGGGCGTCTTCACTTTACGTTTCACTCTCTGATGAAGGACTTTTGCTCAATCTTTTATTCACTATTTCTATACCAATCTTTTACAACTTTTAATTTATATTGAAATGTTCACTTTTCTGCAGGCGAGATTGGAGTATCTACGAGATCAGTTTAATATCCGAGAAAATGATTTCTTGACATTCGATGCAATGAGGCACGCCGCTCAGGTAACTGAACGAATCTCGCTTGATTTCCCGAACATAGCAGTTCATAAATAACCATGCAGCAATGAGAATATAATATAGACCTTGTAGTAAGTTGTTTGCTACTCAACCTTTAACACAAACTAAGAAAAATGTTTCCGAGCCCCTTCATGATCTCCGGTTAGACGCTCTAACCATTGAGCTAGAGTCTAGTTCGTACATGCGACATACGTACTACTAATTTAGTAGTCTATATAATTAATTTAATATTACTTTAGTGTGTTGGTCGAGCAATTCGTGGAAAAACTGACTATGGGGTTATGGTGTTCGCAGATAAGGTAAATAATTTCAATCAGTCGAAAATATTTAAAGTGCCTATAACGTCTGTGGGGATTTAACATATTTGTAATCTATGGATTCTCCTGAGATAAATTGTAATATATCTTGTCAGCTGAAAATCTCATCTTCATACACTTTTTTGCTGTTAAAGTTGACGGAAATGACGTCAAATCGGGCATCTGTAAAGAGGTTTTCATGTAGACAGATTCCCGATTTGACGTCATTTCCGTCAACTTTAACAGCAAAAAAGTCTATGAAGATGACATTTTCAGCTGACAAGATATATTATAATTTATCTCAGGATAATCCATAGATTACAAATATGTTAAATCCCCACAGACGTTATAGGCACTTTAAGTAAAGGACGATGTTTCCAATTTTATTGCGGACCAATTTTATAAGTCAAACTTTGACAGTCCTTTAATTGGCACTTTTCATCCTTTCTCGTAGAGATTTGCAAAGATGGATAAAAGAGGAAAACTTCCAAAATGGATTCAAGTAATGTGTATCATATTTGTTTGAGTTTTTAGTTTCTAAAAGACTGTGATTTACTTTATTCATTAACGTATTTCCTTTTAATGAAATCACCAGGAATATGTGAAAGATGCTGCTTGTAACTTGACAATTGACGAGGCTGTCCAGGTTTGGATTTCAACAACTTTCAAAGTTTTTTTCCCCTTACATTTGACTAAATTTAGTCTTTCCTGAGAAATACTTTATTTTCTTAGATTGCAAAACATTTTCTCCGGCAAATGGCGCAACCTTTTCGAAGGGTAAGAAAATTTAAATGAATTATTTCCAAATATCTGGGAGAAACTTATTATCTAACGCTCTTTTGTCTTTGTTTTTATTTCAGGAAGATCAATTGGGGTTATCTCTATTAACTCTTGAGCAAGTTCAGTCCGAAGAATTTCAGAAAAAGATTCAGAAAGCCGCTATGGAAGTCTCATAAACTAAAAGAACTGAGCATTGAACAACCTTTGTTTATTTTCAGTGAGCAAGTACATAATCCGCGATTGTCCTGATGAAACTAGTGATAATGTATATAAAAAATAAAGAAAAAAATTGTTGAAAACGTTAATCGAAAAATTTGCACTCGTAAAATTTTCTTTGTTCTTGATGTTCAATGATTTGATCAGTAAAAAATGCAGTGTTGATGTCAAGACGATCAGATCACGTGGGATGACGCAAGCCAGGTGTTGCATGGCAACCCAGTTCATCAGGGTCTCAGGTACGCAGCAAAGCGGTGTTATGACTTTTTGACGCGGTTGCTCATTAAATCTCATTAATAACAACATTTTTGGATAAATTGAAGAGAATAAATTTCCGCTATTGATTTAAAATGAATGGTATCGTTAACCTTGATCCCAACCTTAATTCTAACCGTAGCTAATCCTAACCTAACCAAACATAAAGACCTGCTCCGTTCTAGAGCTCAAGTGCTTCGAATTGGCGCGGCCAGAGGGGTGCGGTGCTTATTCGTATTTTTGTTCTCGTGCGCAGCGCTTAATACGATATTCGTGCGCGTCATACAACACAAAGTGGATGTACTTGCGCGCTGCAGCCTTTCACCCTTGGGGAAAGTGTACTCAATGAGTTGTGCACCTCGTAAAAACACATGCGTTTAAACAATATATTTTTTGGAATGTTGTGGATGTACTTTTGAACGCCTATTTTGCATGCAACTTCATATTCATAAATTTTAGAAGCCTAAAATGTCTCGAATTTAACTAAATGAAATTTCTGCTTTTCCTCTCGAATTTTTTAACGCCTAAAGCAAGGTTGTTTCTTGAAATTTTATTTATTCAAGTGCCGATAACTTCACGAATCTCTAACGATCCCTGCTCGGAACATTTCGTCGTTATCCGAGAAATTATTTTCCCGCCAAATTGCGGGAAGCAGCTCGAGTCTGCTGTTGGAAGAATTTATTAATTGCACAACTGGTTTTATTTTTAATAATGTCTGGATTTGACGAAGGAGAAATATTCTACAGTGATGCGTTTGGTTCTGAAGACCAACTAGACCAAAACAGAGTCACGCGAGTTTCATCTCAAAAGAAACTAAAGGCATTTATTCGTGAATTTCACGAAGGAACATTTGTATATCCTTATAGGTAGGTATTACCAAGAATATGAGACTGTTGTTGAGTGAGTGTGCTGTGAAAAATTTCCTCAATAAACTGTCTGTTAAAATGCTGTAAAAATTTACAGCATTTTAACATGCATTGGTTTACATGTAGTGTTTTCGTTTCTTTTAGAGACCAACTTAAAAGGAAGTATAATCTGAATGATTATCATGTAGAAATAGACATTGAAGACTTGAGAAATTACGATGAGGCATTGTGTGATAAATTGGTCAAACAACCATCAGAATATTTACCATTGGTGGGTGAAAATTTCATCTTGGTACTTAATTAACCCCCAAGAAATTAAGATGGTTGTTGGCTGGCAACCAAAATGACCAAAACTGCTACAATATGCAGAGTGATGTCAGGATTAATGTTTGTCTTCTTTCATTCCCAGCAATCAGCCCTGCCAAGGCGGGCGGGGGGGAGAGGGGGGTAGCCTGGGCAACTGCCCCAGGCCAAATAAGGGGCCTCAAACGATAACTATCATGCAAATCCAACACATAGAATGAAGCTTCTAGGGCATTTAGGGGCCTGTGAAAAACCATAACCCCACCTTCCCTTGGGCCTATCTTGGCTCTCGGAGGCCCTGCCAGCAATTGATGGTTTGCATGTTAACATCATGGTGGTGTTGGTGGAAATATATTATAATAACAAAATAATCACATGAACTTCTTGTGGCACCAACATCGCTGCTAAACCTTTGTCTTATGAATCTCAAAGTATTGGTTGGTAAACCATTAATAGAAAAAAGATCATGAGTCAACCAGCCAGTGCTATTGTCCATGATCATGATTTTTTTGGTTTGTCTTTCGATAGTTTGAAGAAGCTGCTAAGGAGGCAGCTGATGAGTCGACTAGACCTCGACCAGAAGGGGAGGAAGAGGTTCACGATATTCAAGTTATGCTGAAATCCGATGCAAAACCTGAGGGAATAAGAAATATGAAGGTTAGTTTGACAAAGACAACTTTGTGAGTATGTATAGGAGTCAAATTAAATATCTAAAAAGGTTGGTGTACTACCAAAATAGCCAGTGATGGATTTACGGGGGGGGGGGGGGGGGTGCACACCCCCCTGGCCTTGGCCAAGGGTGGTGCAGGGGGATTGCCTTGTCAAATCCTTTTTTTTTTTGGATTTGGCAAGGCAATTGTCAAACAAAAATAAAATAGAGACAAAATAAGATAATAGCATGCTAACGTACAATAGTTAGACATAGAATAGGAGCCTCTGCTATAGCTTACTCAGCGGCACTCCATCCTGCCTCGGTTCTGAAAATAGCATGTAAGTAGTCTAACATTGTGAGTGAAGTCCCTTCAGTAGTGAAACGTGCAGTAGGAGTTCAGTTTAGCAGATTTTGGCAGTGCACTTTGAGAGTATTCAGTATAATATGGTTGGTTAGTTGAAGTTTGTTAGTTTTTATTGGTTTCAGAATGACATCTGGATAAAGTTGTACATAAAGTTGTTAGATTTAATTTAACTGTTTGGTGACTGTAACTCTTCTTTTTAGTCTGATCATGTCTCAAAGTTGGTCAAGGTATCTGGCATTATTATTAGTGCTTCATCAATTCGAGCAAAGGCTACGAAGATAACACTGCAATGTCGTGCTTGTCGAAATACCATTCCCAATATAGCACTAAGGCCTGGATTGGAAGGTTATGCCATGCCTAGAAAATGTCCAACGTTAGTATGATTTCTCCTACAAAAAAGTAAAACAATGTATATTGCTATCAGCGTTTCAGATTTAGGTCGGCGAATGGCGAATTTCGCCGGTGGTTGAGCAGATTTTGTAGCTAATTCGCCGTGTCTGCATCGTATTTCGCCGTTGCTGGATAAATAATATTCCCAACGCATGTTTTGAAACCCCGTTTTGTGTGAAAATGTTCGAAGTAAACTTACTCTTCGTCACTAGCAGCTAAATCTAGAATTTGCACATTGGCCACCACATTGATTCTACGGTGCGCTGGAGCACGGTAGAATTCAATATTGGCGGCCAATATGCAAATTTTAGATTTAGCCGCTAATTTCGCAATTTGTGACCCCACTTTATCGGATATCTCTGCAAGCATGTTGTGAAAGCATTACTGCAGTTCAGCATGGTTTCAGAGAAGTGATAAAATGCATCGTTCATATCCTACTGACTCAGACTGTTGTATGGCATTTTTTACTTCTGAATTTCACAATTTCCAGGGGGACATGCCCCCGGGTCATCAATTTCATTCTCCAGACCCTTTCACAAAAACCTGAAACGCTGTGCTATAAGAAATTTTACTGATCTACTGTAATTTTACTACTATTGTATGTGATTTGTTTAAATTCTTATTTCTTGCAGAGAGCAAACTGGACGTCCACCATGTCCTCTTGATCCATTCTTTATTATCCCAGATAAATGTAAATGTATTGATTTTCAAGTTTTGAAACTACAAGAATTACCCGACGCTGTTCCTAAAGGAGAAATGCCACGGCATATGCAACTATACTGTGACCGGTACTATGCATAAACTTGTTATCTCCCCAATGATTTTAATTTCCCCTGAATCATACTGCAATGATGGAATTTTGACTATTTTACAATTAAATTATTTTAATTTCTCTGTTGTCATTTTTTAATGGCCATAGATACTTGACTGAAAAAGTTGTACCTGGTAACCGAGTTACTGTTATGGGGATTTATTCCATAAAGAAGTCTGGAAAACTTAATAAGAAGGTTTGTAAAAATAATGAAATATTCTCAGGTTAAAGGCACTCAACAGCGAAATGGTGAATCTTGAAAAAGTTCATGTTCAAATTCAAGATTACCATATCCAACATGGCGTCGCAGGCTCGAGTGGTTTACAATTATTACCAATGCCATGGCAAATTCAAACGAACAAAATTAAATTGAAGTATCTTACCTCTTCATGGTCATCAGAATGGTGTTCTTCGACTTCTCTATTCTCAATGTCAGTTTCTTCCACTTTAAGCTCTCCGCCATGTTTACAGAATCGTGTGTTGCGCCGCCGCTGAATGCTAATCAGCGGTAAATGTGGTCACGTGGTACGCTGTTGAGTGTCTTTAAAGATGTTGATGTGGCATAGGAAAGTCTCAGGGAATGTGGCTTTACTTTATTTTTATTTTTTAATCCATTGATTCCTTTAGGATAAAAAAGAAAATGTTGGTGTTGGTCTTCGTAAACCTTACCTTCGTGTTGTGGGTATCCAAGTTGATACAGATGGACCTGGAAGAAGTGCGGGTGGTGCAATAAGCCCCGAAGAGGAGGAGGAATTCCTTCAAGTTGCATCAAGACCTGATATCTATGAGATTGTTGCTAAAAGTATTGCTCCTTCTATTTATGGAAGTGAGAATATCAAGAAAGCTATTGCTTGTCTTTTGTTTGGTGGTTCACGAAAGAGGTGTAGTACTAATGATTAATAACAGTAGTGACAATATCAGTAAATAGAAGTAAAAGTTCATAAACAATACATTTGATAAAAAATAAAAGTTCAACATTAATATTCAATTATTGTAGGTTACCTGATGGTCTTACAAGGAGAGGAGATATCAACCTTCTTCTCTTGGGTGATCCAGGTACGGCCAAGAGTCAGTTGTTAAAGTTTGTGGAGAAGGTTTCACCCATCGGGGTGTACACGTCTGGTAAGGGTAGCAGTGCTGCTGGTCTGACTGCATCTGTAATCCGAGATCCGATTTCAAGGAATTTTATCATGGAAGGTGGTGCCATGGTGTTGGCTGATGGTGGAGTAGTGTGTATTGATGAATTTGATAAGGTAAATAATGCAACAAGTCATTGATTATAATAACAATACATATGTATAATACCTGGGCGAGTAGGTTCCCTATTACAGTATGTTATGAAGATTAAAACTGACAGGAAGTTATTTCTTAATTGTGTATAGATGAGGGAAGATGATAGAGTGGCCATCCATGAGGCTATGGAACAACAGACCATCTCAATTGCTAAGGTGTTTATACTTGTGTGGAGATTTGAGTAGAGTGTGGTACAAACAGGGATATTAGCAATACATTTTCGCTGTATATTTTCTAAATTTGTCAGGCTGGTATAACAACTACTCTGAATTCTCGTTGTTCTGTTCTTGCTGCTGCTAATTCTGTGTTTGGAAGATGGGACGAAACTAAGGGAGCAGAGGTGAACACATTAAATACCCATCTTGTTTTGACATTTGATAATACAATATGATTCATCGGCAGTGGCTCTTAAGATGACATTTTTCTGAAATGCATTTTCCACTCAATGTCATGTGTTGTTTATCTTGTAGAATATTGACTTTATGCCAACAATTCTATCCCGTTTTGATATGATTTTCATTGTGAAAGATGTCCATGACGAAGCAAAGGACATTGTAAGTTTAAAGGTTCTTCCAAGCTAGCTGTAGAAAGAGTAGCCACCACCTCATACCATGTTTGTTTTTCTACTTTAATTGACAGAGGCTAGCCAAACATGTCATGCAAGTTCATTTAAATGCAGCTCAAACAACACAAGTACAAGAAGGAGAGCTGAGTCTGATCTTTTTAAAGAAATTCATTGGGTATTGCAAACGGTATGGCTACAAGCATCCAAGGTAGACAGTTTTGGGTTAATTACCAAAAATTAAGAATGGTTTTCTCTGTTCTAGTAAATGTGGTCCACGGATTTCACCTCAAGCAGCTGAAAAATTGAAAAATCGATATGTTCTTATGAGAACTGGGGCACGTGATCATGAACATGACACAAACAAAAGGATTAACATACCAATTACTGTGAGGTAAAAGCTCTGTTTGGTCAGATCTTGATTTTGTGAAACAATGTATAATTATTTGCCGAATCATTATTTTGCAGGCAACTTGAAGCAATTGTTCGTATCTCAGAATCTTTAGCCAAAATGAAACTAGCACCATTTGCAACTGAAGCAGATGTTGACGAGGCACTGAGGCTATTCCAAGTTTCAACGCTTGATGCAGCTATGTCAGGAAGTTTGGCTGGTAGGATAGAAATTTAAATAATTTTCTCAAACATTTTTAAAGCTAGAATTTAACGATATTATGTCATCCTTACAATAATACAGTAACATATATATATTTAATAACATCTAAAATTAATCACATATAGGTGCCGATGGATTTACTCCACAACAAGATGTTGAAGAAATTAAACAAATTGAAAGACAGTTGAAGAGAAGGTTCCCCATAGGAGCTCAGGTGGATAATTATTTATCATCATCATGTGGCCTAGGCCGAGAAAAAAATTATATTTATATGTAAAATGACATTCTAAACACTTTTTGTTAATACAATAGTCATAAAATATCACTTCTTCACCCAGAAATTAAAAAAATATTATTGCGCAATATTTTACAATGTCTTGTTCTAAAATAGAAACTTCGTCAATATTAGTTCGATTGGAAAACTCTCAACTGTTTTAGGTACTTGTTGACAAAATTGCTATAGTTTCTCTGTTTCTTCTGTCAATTTGACAAATCGGCTGGCGGCCATGTTGAATAAACGCAACTCATGCGATTTCTATAGTCACCTCATGTATTTATACGAATAGTAATTATTATTAGTAGTAGATTCTATTGATTGAAATGCTAATTCTGTGTGTAGGTTTCAGAACAAAGGATTATTCAAGATTTTGTGAAACAGGTAAGAAAAATTTAAGTTACACCAAGCTGTTGATCTATTGTTAATTATTTTATCAACTATTGTTTGTAGAAATACTCCGAGAGATCCATTGTTACAGTTTTGCATATTATGTTACGAAGAGGTGAGATGGCTCACAGGTTCCAAAGAAAAGTACTTTATAGGGTACGGTGAGTTTTCCGTGTTCTTGAAAGGATAAACTAGTTAGTTCTACCTTTACGAGGCTGCTATAGTATTGTACAAAAATGTCATTTAAAAACGATTCAAACATTATTCCTGCAGTAATTATGTAATGTACTTTTCATATGTGAAATGTACTTTTGACAGTAGCATGATGTTAAATAGCTCAAAAACCTACAACCTTAGCAGTTATATATCTTGTATGTACAATAAAATGCTAAATAAATATTAGTCATGGCAAATTCTTGTATAATATACTACAGTGTAAGGCCATTTTAGATGTTGAACTTCACATGTGTCGAACTCAATGTAAATCAGCTAAATCTATTGTTTGAGCTAATTTGCATTGAGTCTAAACCAGGCCTTACCCCAAAGTTCTATCAGTGAAGGATGGCAAATAATAAAACAAGAAGTAGAGGTCATACATAGATTTTAATATTTCTGGCAAAATTACAATCTGTAGAACTAAATACAGTGGATAGGACACATATTTTCATGAACATTTCAACACAAGACATTGTTTCAACAAATATTCCCTTGTTATTTTACAATCTGCAATACCACAAGATAAACTGAAGGTACTTTTGCAGCGAACATTCTAGCTGGAATGTAACATTCACAACTAACATGCAAGAGTTGTGTTGTCCAGGGACACATCCTAGAAAGAGTTTTTATTTTTTCCCTTTTTTATTCTGTTGTGGAGCACCACCTCTTGGAGGTGTGACAGGCCGTCCAGAGTTCAGTCCACCATACTGGTACTTAGCTTTCTTTTCTGATGGTTTCAATATCTGGGCAAGAGAGAAAAGACTTTTTAAACTGACCAACAATATTCAAAGTAAATTTCTTGGAGAAATAATTATGTAGGGCTACTGTACCTGGAAAGAACACATCAACGTCTCGTCAACACTCATCATACCACCGGCGTTGTCGAATTCCCCACAGTAATTTGGAGCTGAAAACAAGGTGACTAGTTGCCGTTTTGCAAAGAACTCATACCCATCTTCAACAACCTGAAAAAGCAATGAATGTAAAAATTAATCTTGAGTAAAATGAAAAAGATACCCTGCCAAGCAGTACTACTGTACAAAATCTCCAATGGTGGGGCTCAAAAAGTCAGTTATTTGTTAGGCAGCTTTCATCCACTTCCACATTTTGCCTGCATCATAATATTTTTCATAACTTTATCTGACTGCAATGTTACCTGATGAGCCCTGCAAATCAAGTCTAAGTCATGTCTATTTAGGAACTTGCTAACAACATCTGAACCAAATGTAAATGATACACCACGGTCATTTTCACCCCAGCCATTTGTGTCTTTATCTGGATCTGACCATAACAGATCACAAAGAAGTCCTGTATCAGGGACATCTGTTGGTCTCATAATTCTTCGTATCTGTTCCATTGATTGCAAATCAGGTGAAAGACCTGAAAAATACACATACCAGTGGATGCAAATTAGAATGCCTCTTTGATTACAATTGGGAATGACTTCTTAGTAACAGCTATTCAGATTTGTTATGCTACGAACCTCCATGACAACAGAATATTTTCTCATCAACTATTGCTGCAATAGGCAAGCAGTTAAAGCAGTCGGTGAATGTTTTCCAGAGCTTTATATTATAGCGTCTTTTACCTAAAAGTGAGAAATATTGACAATATAAACCCTCAAATCTTCCCACCAAATTTTTATCATAGGTAAACAAAACATAAAATGAAAAAACTAAACTTACACTCATCGTAAAATCCGTAAATACGATTGATGCTGGCACATTCGTGATTTCCTCGAAGCAAGAAGAAGTTTTCTGGATATTTTACTTTGTATGCCAGCAGCAAACAGATTGTTTCTAACGACTGTTTCCCCCTGTCCACATAGTCACCAAGGAACAGGTAGTTTGCTTCAGGGGGGAAACCTCCATACTCGAAAAGTCTAAGAAGGTCAGTGTATTGTCCATGAATATCACCTAAAAGCAAAGACAAAAATTCAAGTCTAAAATTATGTTGGCCAGTAAAAACCATTCCTCTTAAAATGCCCATCCAGCTGTGGGGATTTTACATATTTGTAATCTTTGGGTTGAGGGTTCTACCAAAAAGAAATGTAATATATCTTGTTCGAAAATTGCATCTTCATGCCTTTTCCCCTGCTAAAGTTCACAGGAAGTGACATCAACACAGCGACTAACAATATTTTGCTGCGTTATTCAACATTGAATGTTTAGGAATTGAATGAATTTGGTCTAAGCCAAACTTTCGCTGTATTTCATTGCTGAATCACTCTGCAAAATATTGCGTGTCCTTACATGACGTCACTTCCTGTGAACTTTAACGGGCGAAAAGGGCATGAAGATGAAATTTTCGAACGACAAGATATATTACAATTTTTCTCAGCAGAATTCAAAGATCACAAATATGTAAAATCCCCACAGGCTGGATAGGTACTTTAAACAATTAAACCCTGAACGTATATATTTCCTTTTATAGAGGTATTTTCATATGATGGCCACCACGTGTCGGTGTACCTCATGAATAGATGTTTAAGTAGTAACCGATATGGTAACCATGTCGGTGTACCTCGAGAAAGCTTCTTCTGTTAGGTACACCAATATGGCCACCATGTCCTTTGTTTCAATCTCGGGGGATTGATTGAAACCCTCTATGGACAAAATGATATCATTGTAAAATTAGCAGGTGAAAGGCTGAAAAGCAATAACTAAAAATAAAGGTAAAGCTAGGCTATTTGATAAACATACATTCTAATCACCTGCTCAACAGATCTAGCAAAATCTAACTCTAAGTGTCCTTACAAGTAAACCATCACAAAAAATCAAGAGGCCAAAATGTGGGGTTGTTTGAAAACTTATTGTCAACCCCTTGGGGCAGATGTAGGCCTTTATTATAAAGAAGAAGCAATATCATATATACTTTGTCTTCAAAATGAAGAAATGCAAATTCATGTATAAGAATCTTCTATTTTTAACTTAGTTTTCAAAAATGTTTTGATAACTCAGTTTTAAAAGCAACAGAAATAATTTTCGGGACACAAATACGTGGGGGAAGCGTGGAAAGTTGGTAGATTTCCCAAATCATGGTATTGTCTATTGTAGTATTTATAATAGGATCAATTTGATCCTGTCAATTGTGAAATCACCAACGAATTTGCCAAAACCAACAAAACATGCCGGGGAAAGAGAGTAATCGGTATTTATTTCACGTTCCTTTCATCATGGAGAAAATACACGTGATAAAACCGTGTAGAAACGCTCAAAGTAAAGACAGTTAATACTTAATGCTGTATATTAATTGCTGGCAGTTTCTACTCGCAATATTATATGATGATTATGAATAATGCCGCTCTCAAAGAAATATTTTCAAACTCACGAGGAGAATGAAACGTTATGGTATAAAGTTACATTGAGCGTTAATCATCGCAAAAATATCACTTATACAAATCTTACGTACCACATATCTTTAAAGGGGCTTCTAGTTCTAACAGAATCGGTTGACTCAAGAAGATCTCCCTCGATTTTAGACACAGACCGCGAACTTCAGCTTCCGTCAACTGGACACTTTTTCCGGGCCTACCACGAGCTAAAACAGAAATTGACCCTTGAAGATTAACATGAATTCAAGCAGAAAACGACAAACAAATAGTTGATTTACCATCTAGAAGTCTGGTTATAACGCTATCGACATTGAGTTCTCCTTCCGCCATTCCCTCGCCCTTTCTCAAGTAAAAAGACAATAATTTGCTGTCCTCTCGAAGATATCGCCGAGATTGTTGCCGAGAAGCTTACGAATAGACACGACAAGGTGACGACTAATCTCGACTATTTAGTTCCCAGGCCGCTTGATGAACACGGATCATGGCAGCAAGTTTTCAGAAATGCAGTCAAATTATTTTTAACTTTCCTTCGAAAGTAGGACTGCTCTCAAGCTGTGGATGCGTAAGGTTAAATAGATATGTGTGGCAAGCCAGGTAATTTTTTTTGTCATCATTTTGCGTAAAATGCTTGTCTGCTAAATATTTGATATCAAATATGTCATTATATTTTTTAATATTTTATAATCATAATCCCATACAGGTTCTTAAGTTCTGCTAAATCATCAACAGAAGACTCTAATAAGCTGCATTCAAACGATAAAGGTATGGGGTTCTTGTTAACACATGGAATTGGACAATAAAGTGGGAGCTACTGTATACAGTAATTAATTATGTTATTAATTAATTAATATATATAATATATATATTAATTAATTAATATATATAATATATATTGTAATTTATGCGTTATGAATATTATTTAAAAAAATTATTAAAATACTAACATTGTTAAAACTTTTATCAAAATATAAATATTATTTATGAATTATAATTAAATATTATAGATTATAAGTAAATATTATAAATTATAATTAAATATAATTTTTATTAAAAAGTATAAAGAACTTTTATCACTGTAGAACCTGGCTATGTTAGTGAAGAAGTTGCTAGACTATTAGAAATGTCAAAACCAACATTTGTCAATGGTCGCTATGTCAAGGCAAAACTAAGTGCGAGACGTTTAGCAGAAAAACGTAAACAGTACGTTGCTGCGGGATATTACTGGCCAGAAAAACCTTTAAGGGACAGATCTTTAGATATGACGATGAAAGGGACAAAACGGGAAAAGGAAAGAGAAGCCAGGTAGGATGTATTTTTTATATTTGTTACGCATGTTATTGACGAATTAGGCTATAACACTTTGTGTTTCCATCTTCTCTAGAAAAAAATTAATTGAAGAAAATATGCAAAAGATGCCACAGATGATTGCAGAATACCGAGCAAAGATGAAAGAACTACGTGCCAAAAAACGTGAACTACAAGAAAAACAGAAAGAGAAACAGTTAGAAGCACAACGTTTGGGATATCACCCGAAAGACCCAAGGGGCTTGGAGAAACTTATGAAAGAAGATGCCTTAGAAACTAAAAAAAGAAAACAGATGCAAAAGAAAGCTCAGAGACATAACTAAGTTAAATTATGTTATCAGTAACATTGAGTTACTGAATCCAATGTCTACTTATGGTACTATTACCAGGAAACTAACTGAATTTTCATTCAATAATCAGCAACTTTCACTTGTTTCCAATTGTGCCTTCCAAAGTGTGCAAAAGACAAATGGCAAAGCTGTCACAAAAGACTATTTCTCAATCAGCAAAATCTAGTTGACTGAGAGCAGTTATACAAGTGTGAGTTTGTGACATATTTACCTGAGATTTTACCAAGGCAACCAATGAGCATGCATATTTTTTTGCAGACCAGAAAATTAAGCTAGCCATATAATGTGTTATTGTTTGTAAAATCACTTGCATAACAAACTTAGAAAATATTATTCAGGCAGATTTTTCTGCTTAGTGGAATTGTAGAAGATCCAGCTAAATAGAATAACACATACATACATACACCCTCCCTATGCATAGGGTATGGGAAAAGATGGCCTCGGATCTCAGCGCAAAATAGAAATATATATAAAATAAATAAATAAACACAGCAAAATTCAACAGAGTTTCTTAATTCGTCCTCGCCATGCCACACGGTCTTCTGCCACAGTTGTCCAGTCGTTCATGTTTAGATTCGTCTTTGCCAAAGCTTTTCTGAGGCCACGTCCATAGGTGAACTCTGGGCAGCCACGGGGCAGTCTCTCCCTCGGTCTCTCCCATCCCATACGCCAGACATGCCCTGCCCATGTAAGTTGGCGTTTCGATACATATGCATCCATCGCCGAGTGTCCAAAAACTATTTTGGTTATTTGATATAACCAATTTCGACGTGCCCGTAAAACTGGTTACAGGTATTTGAAATAACCAAGATACAAAACTTGGTTATTTGAAATAACCAAATATATCAGGAAAAACTAACACTGAAAACTATAAATAATAATTTGACACTTGGCGCCCCATATTAGCACCGCTTTCTTTCAACATCAGAATTTCCATAATATAGAATAAAATAGATAAACAGAGAAACACATACAACCTCCATTTGTGTCAGTGTCACACAACAATAAAATATAAAAACAATGTATTAAGTATCGAGAAACTACCGACATATAATATTAATACCATCTATGTATGAGCTAGTTTATATACTGTACATAATGTTACTCGTCAAAGGATAAGTGAACTCGAAACCGACCTTAAAACCATGTTCATACGTCTGTCGACAACTGTGAGGGTGTCATTATAAATTAAACATTAACTGAGTCATAAATAATTTCAATATTTTGTTAGCCATTGGAAGTTTACCGTTGTCGTTCAGTTCTCATTAAAAACACACAAACAATTGCGCTCACTTCAAAATTGCACAGAACTCTGCGCAGCACTTACTACCAATTGGTAACCTAATAATTATAGGATGTTGTATATAAAATCATTTGCAACAAATGCCATCTCAACTATATAGGTAGCAATATCCGAAATTTACATGACATAATTAATGAACATCTCTCGAAACCAGCGTCATCAGTGTTTAAACATCTTACTGTTTGCGGCGGCGATAACACAGGGACCTCAATAAGCGTAAACATTATCGCCAGAGACACTGACCCAGTCAACTTACGTTTGAAGGAAGCTCTCTATATTAAGAAACAGAGACCACAAATAAACTCTCGGGAGGAATGCAATGAACTATCTCATTTATTGTTTTAGACCACATTTATATTCATATATTAGCATATATTTATTTACATATTTTTACATACTTAGCACCTATATAATGCTGTTATCTTTTTATCCTTCTTTGTCTCTGATGATGTCGTTGATCGACGAAAGCTAAGACGCATACTTCCAATAAAGTATTTTTAAACAGTAGTTATCGGCCTCATTTGATTTCCTTATTCTCTACAACAAAACAAAACAACAGACGTTTTACGGCCCTTTTCCCCGCTTACGCAGGGGTTGGCCGGTGGTTCCCCACGACAGTTTCCTCCACTTTCCTCGATCATTAGCATCTTCCCTCTTCAGCCCACTCTCTCTCATATCCCTCTCCACTACCTGGCTCCATGTCATCCTTGGCCTTCCTCTTCCTCTTGCACCATCAACCTCAAGCGACATACACCTCTTCACCCAGTCACCATCATCTTTCCGCAGCACATGTCCCAGCCACCTTAATCGGCTCCTCTTTACCACGTCAGACACCGATTCAATGCCCATTCTTTCCCTCAGCTCCTTGCTAGACACTCTATCCCTCAGCGATACGCCACACATCCACCGCACCATCCGCATCTCTGTCCTCTCCAGTCTATTATTCAGCTCCGCAGTCATGGCCCACGTCTCACTTCCATACACCATAGCACTCCTCACACAGGCCACATACACCTTCCCCTTCAGCTTTAGCAACACTTCCTTCCTTGTCAGGATCCCAGAGAGCTCTTTAAACTTTCCCCATGCACAACGTACCCTTGCCACAGATGCTGAATTTGCTCCTCCACCCCCATTCAGCATATCCCCAGGTAACAAAACTTTTTAACATTCTCTAAATGGACCCCTTATTACCCTCCTTATTCTCTAGTAATTATAATACTATTTTGATTCACACCACAATGTTAGGCTAAAACAGATTAAAGGATGTATAAATTAACAATATGAAAATATTTTTACAAGTACAACCACACTATATATATATATATATATTAATGCAAATATTATATTGACACATTAAAATTAAACCAAACAAATCTGCTCAAACTAGAAAATAAAAACCCAATTTTGGGAGGATAGTTTTGCACTCTTAAAAAAGTTATGTACAGTACAAAAGTACACTGACACAACAATTACACCAAGAAATTATATTTTGGTATCTCCTCTTCACCTTTCACAGTCAGTTGTAAGCAATAGTCTTTAAGATTGTGACTAAATTCGAGACTGTGTGTTCTAAATACGTTGTACATAAAACTATAATTGTTTAGTGCAAGGCAACAATTTGGATCTCATGATTAAGCTATGTAAATATTATTCACTTTTATGGGGCCGGTATGTAAGCTCCAAATTGGACGGTGACGTAATTCCGCTGTGACGACTTGACAGTTCAGTCGTCGATATCGATAGTGTCTTATAGTCAGTTTTCGTATCTCTATTATGTCAAGTTATCTGTAGACGCTAACAATCTTTGAATCGCATCTATTTGTTACCGAGATATTTTGACTGTCATGTAATTTTTTGGAAATATACTTGATTCAATATATTGTGCGTGTTCCCCAAAGTTCTATCAGTGAAGGATGACAAATAATAAAACAAGAAGTAGGTCATACATAGATTTTAATATTTCTGGCAAAATTAGGGGATAGGACACATATTTTCATGAACATTTCAACACAAGAAAATAAACTAAAGGTACTTTTGCAGTGAACATTCTAGCTGAATACAACTAACATACAAGATTTTCCCTTTTTGTGTCTGCGTTGCGTAGCAACATACGTCACAACCGTAGCTTTCCGGAGGTTCCCGACATAGTTTCTTTCGCAATGGCGACACATTTGGACCGATTTGCTTGAATCTGAATCACGAATGTCACGATACGCTCATTTGGTTTCGGTATTGGACTAGTTTTGTTGTTCTATAGGTATTTACTGTAAATAGTTTTTGTGTATTCGTTTTGTATTGGCCAGTTTTGTGCTTCCATAGGTATTTACTGTGGAAAAGTTTTGCGTTCCTTCGCGAAAAATTTGTCCAGTTTTGTTGCTTTAGGTATTTTACTATAACTAGTTTTTTGTGTATACCTAACCCCAGAACTAAACACTCGCAGCTTGACTTCCACTCGCAGCTATTAAAAGGAGTGACCAGATTTAGCGCTGTGTACGCGTGTGAATATCGCTTGGCTCTGTTATTACTCGGGTTACCCTGTGGTAGCCGAGTCTTAAAACCGGCTTCATTTCTGTGTTCGTCGTCGTCGTTTTCACGTCGAGAGAATGTAATTATTGCGTGGGCGTATCAATAGCGAATTAATGCGATTTCAGGCAGTTTTATAGTCAATGAATCACAGTCGGAAAAGCATTTACAAGCCTGTAAACCCGCAAACTAATGCAAAGATTCTCTCCAGGATAACTGGATGAGAGAAACACAGATGAGAGATTAAAGAAAGAACTCGCAGAACCGTGGACGAAACATCAACATAATTATAGTCGTTGCAAGGCATGCAAGCGAATTGAAGCGAGTTCGGACTTTCGTTTTATTGGCAATGAATTGCAGTTGGAAAAGTTTACCGAAACCTGTAAACCCAGCAAACCATTGTAAAGATTCTCTCCAAGATGAGAGAAACACAGATGAGAGATCAATCATGAAGATGGAGTGGACAGCCGAACGACAGGGAAATATTTTAATATTATACTGTGTTGACATTTATCCGTGAAACTCCATAATATTAATCATGAAATGAATGTTGTGTTTTTGTCCGATTTAAATCAATTCTATATCGAAATGAAAACTTGAATCTGGCAAGTCGAACGCTGTAGGTTTTGTCTACTTAAAATCTGAAGATACAGATGTTATATGAGAAAATGCGTAAGCGATTATATCGTCTTTAAAATCAAAGGACATGGGTTCAAGATCTATTCGTCGTTTACCCGATGATTTAACGCTTTTATGTCCATTAAACCGATGTAATTTCATAACATATATGTTTCGTATACCTTGCCGTTGATTTTTATATAAATTTTGACACACGAAAGCCTTCAATCGAACAGATATTAGAAAAAATAGCATTGCCGTTTAGTGTTTACATTAAATTTCGTCTGCATCAGGCGTTGTGCATGTAGACGCCCGATTTTTCTTCGTCCTCATTGCTCGCCCAACTTGCTTCTAAAAGTTTCCCACTTTAAACGAGCGCTGCACAATGCCTTCAGTGCCTGATTACAGAAATCAATGCATTAAAAATTATCCTTTGTTCTTATAACTCGCTGATCGTGGTACACCTATAATAAAAGATTACGAGCAATTTCGGGTGTGTACTCAATCAAATCTATGTTTTACATCATTGTAACCTTCGCTCTCCATCTGAGTCTCGGTAGCTCAATGGAACTAAAGCGTCTCACCAGCAATCAGAAGGTTACAGTTTCAATTCCTGTCTGTGACTCAGAATAATTTTTTTGAAGATATGAGCTTGACGATCGTCTATGTATCATCTGATTATTATTTTCATTATCACAATTATTAATTATTATCACATCTATTTGATGTTATAAAGAAACACTATAATTTTCTATAAAATTGGGTGTCATGAAAACCAGAACTAGTACTGTACTTGCAAAAAGTATGAAGTGCATTTGTATTCCATTATGAAATTGTTGTCTGAAGGTTTAAAAGTGCAATTCTGTTTTTTTCCATGTAATCTCGGGCATACCATAGTGCAGTTTTACCAAATGATTATCATTATGCATCATCAGATATCTTTTTTCAGTTACCAGTGTTTTTATTAGTAGAAGTTGTAGTTATATAAAAGATCGCAAGTGGTTGGATTGCTAATAAAAGCTATCACTATAGTTGATCAATCAAGATATGGTCAATGGAGATACAATATGGTCTGGAAACTCAGCAATCCTTTGTTTTAGGTTTATTACACAAGCTCCCTGTTGTAGCACCGAGTCCAGGTTTTGGCAGTCTTTCTGTGTTATTTTCCTTTCTACCCTTTTGCATCATATTTCCCTGCGCAGACTAAAGTAGCCCGAGTTAACGCCTAGCGGGCGTCTTGTTTACAAATATTGAGACAAATATAGAAATTTGTGGCTCACTATTTATACAAAAGTATATATATTTGTATTTGTCAATTTGTGCCACTACATTGTTGATTGTGCTATTGGTCCAGTTTTGCACTTTTGTGTATACAAAATATTTAATGGGGCTACAATCCTGGTCAAAAGTGCTTGGGGCACCCTACAATTTCACGGCTTAGGGATACACTATGAACATTATGCGTATATAAGTTCAAATTGCTTCTTTTAATACCTGCCCCCCTGATCAATGTTGCATCCAGAACGATGCATGAGTGAAAGTTTGCAAAGGTTCAACATTATTTATTTATTTATTAACTTTACAACCAAGCAAGAAAGCAAAATAATTAATACAACGGTTAAAAATAAAAAAACAGACAAAAACAGAGCAGTCTTGAACATGGTTGAAGGTATAGTCAACAGGACATGTGTCCCATGTGAAGACCAACCTGACAAAAATTTACAGAATAGACATAAATTAAAGACAAGGACTATAATACACTAATAACATATGATAGGACAGATTAAGAACAGCAGCTTAAGTTATATGAACGGCACTTAGAGCAGTACGTTTTCCAAGTGCGCATTCTGTTTACATCGAAAGAAGAGTCTAATTGAGAAGAGTAGTATATATAAAGTTGGTGTTTAAAAGAGAAAACAGACGTACTATTACGGATGATCGGAGATAGATTGTTCCAGAGAAAGACAATTCGATTAAAAAAGGAGTTCCTAAAAAGAGAGGTCCTGCAAGGATTGACTTGAAGCAAATTGTCCTTGCTAGAACGGGTGCGAGACGAGTCGACGAGAGGTGAGAAGAAAAGGTAACAAAAGAGGAGATGTCTAGATCGTAAAGGCCTTGTTTACATTTGAAAAAAAAGATGAGATCCTTTATTTCAAGCCAGTACGATATAGGTAGTAATTTCAGCTTTTTAAGACGCTCAGGATAAGACAAATCGTAGTCTTGTAGTATAAATTTGGTAGCTCGTCTTTGAACTCCCTCCAGGAACGCAAGATCACGTGACGAACCTTGAGGTGCCCAGATCTCACTAGTGAGACAAGTGAGATCGGACGAGAGCAAGATAGAGTAGCCGACGGCAGCGAGTATCAATTAATTTAGTGCAGTTCCTGCGAAGAAAGCCAAGCAAGCGGTTGGCTTTGGCAGTACAGCTGGCAATATGAGGGGACCATTTAAGGTCATTGCTGACAACCACACCCAAGTCGACTTGATCAGAAACACTCTTGATTGGTTCATTGTTGAGGTAATAGGAATGAGTTGGAGGGTTTCGTTTGCGAGATACTCTGAGCAGGAGCGTCTTTGATGCATTGAATTTCAGTTGCCAGGACAGCGACCAGTTGTACATAGAGTCGAGATCAACCTGGAGCAGATCTCGTTCTGCTGATGACTGAATTGTGCGGTAACATTTACTATCATCAGCAAATAGTGCAACAGTACTGTTCCTGGTTACTCTTGGAAGATCATTTACATACAAAGTGAAAAGAAGAGGACCTATGAATAAACTCCTTCGATAACGACACGCTGTTTACGATCACGAAGGTAATCGGCGAACCAGTTAAGAAGTGGACCGGCAATTCCATAATTTTTCAGTTTGGACAAGAGTTTGCTGTGAGACACAGAATCGAAAGCTTTAACGAAATCGAGATAAATAAGGTCGATTTCTTTACCGGAATTAAGAGCACTGCTGATGTCGTGAAACACTTTAAGCAGTTGAGTAACACATGACCTATTGCAGCGGAAGCCGTGTTGAAGGTCGTACAAAGAGTGTTTAATGAAAAAAGAAACCTGACTGAAAATCAAACGTTCAAATACTTTAGAGACTTGGGAGAGTAATGAAACAGGTCTGTAGTTGGTGACTTGATGAGCATCACCTTTCTTAGGTATTGGAACCACATTAGCAAATTTCCATTCAGAAGGAAATAAACCTTGTTGGGAGAGACAATTGGAAGAGAGCAGCCAAAGACGGGGCGATAACTTCAGAACAACGTTTTAAAAGGTAAGCTGGTATGCCATCAGGGCCAGTAGCCTTGGAGGGTGACAAATTGGATAACAACGACTGAACTTCGGATTCAGATACAATTATTGAATCAAGAAAATTAATTGTTGACTTGGAGGGAGAAACAAGAGGTGAAGAACTAGTGTCGGAGTTAAAGACTGACGCAAAATAGTTATTAAAAGCATCAGCCTTTTCCTCTGCAGTGGATAGTTTAAGACCTCCTAACTTCATTGAATGGGGGAGGGGAGGTGCTGGATGTGAACAACAAATTCCTTCAAAAAAAACAGGTGTTCCAAGACTTTTGACCAGGATTGTACCTGTCAGGTACAGTACAGGTTCAGCTCTATTTATGCTGAATATCGCTTACACCATTGGCATTATGCATTTGTGCTGGATAAGAGTCTCCCTCAGTCCCCCACTTGGCAGGCCTGACTAGTACTGTATGAACCTCAGACTGGCCTGCATTTGCCAATTTCCACTCCTATTTCCATGAGGCCAGTCTGGCTCACAATCAGCCATGCTTAGTTTCAAATATACTGTTGTTAATTAGGGATTCAGGTTAATATTCTTAAAACTTTTTACATGGTGTGTTGTTTGAACCTGAATGCAGGAATAATGCCACCAGAAGTGATCAGGTCGGTCTAGCAACTGACCTGGCATTCAGGGTAGTAGCTGCGGTGCCCACCACTCACGTTTGCGGCCACCACTCTAGGTCGATCTCAACCCTGCCACCCAGCACAGAATTCACTAACGCAAATAGTAAATATGTCAATATTTTAATGCTTTTCATTCGAAAATAAAGTATTTTGTGATTTGTAACGCATATTTAATCACAATTTTCATGTAAACTCCACGATTAGTTCAAAAATAGATGCGTAGTACTCTTTTCGCGGTGTTCTTTGAAATTAACATTAGTTCTTAGAAAACCGCTGAGTTAGAGGCCTGGGACTAGCCCTGTTGCGCTCGCTTCCCCGTCGGCACATCGCCATGGGCATGAGCCCACCACTAAAATTGGTCTAGCTACAACCCTGCTGGCATTAACTAACTTTCAGGCCTGACACATGAAAAGAACCGATAGGAAAAACACTACTGACCTAAACCTACACATGTAAAAATCTCCCAGCTTGTGAACAGGATGTGTTCGCAAAAGGCTAATTGTAGCAAGGCTGTTAACAAGGTTGTAACAATGCTGTTCATTCAAAAAGCTGCTACGACCTTGTTAACATCAACCTGTTAACAACTTGTCAAATGCAGAACGGTAACATATTGTTGGAACAACTTGTCAACAGTTATTAGATATATTTACATCGTTTCGTGTGCAAGCCAAGCAAGCAGACACGTGTACGCGTTGCGTACCTATTTTTTATTTTGTTGTTCCCTTTTTTATTTTTTTGTTTTACCGCTTGGTGTGACAGGCCATCCACCATCCTGGTACTTAGCTTTATTTTCTGATGGTTTCAATATCTGGGCAAGAGAGAAAAGACTTTTTAAACTGACCAAAAATATTCAAAGTAAATTTCTTGGAGAAATAATTATGTAGGGCTACTGTACCTGGAAAGAACACATCATTGTCTCATCAACACTCATAAAACCAGCGGCGTTGTCAAATTCCCCACAGTAATTGGGAGCTGAAAACAAGGTGACTAGTTGCCGTTTTGCAAAGAACTCATACCCATCTTCAACAACCTGAAAAAGCAATGAATATAAAAATTAAGTAATCTTGAGTAAAATGAAAAAGATATCCTGCCAAGCAGGTACATGTATACATGTCCACGGCAGCTTTCTTCCACCACCTTCACATTTTACCTGCATCAATATTTTTCATAACTCTAACTTTATCTGACTGCAATGTTACCTCATGAGACCTGCAAATCAAGTCAAAGTCGTGTCTATTTAGGAACTTGCTAACAACATCTGAACCAAATGTAAATGATACACCACGGTCATCATTTTCATCCCAGCCATTTGTGTCTTTATCTGGATCTGACCATAACAGATCACAAAGAAGTCCTGTATCAGGGACATCTGTTGGTCTCATAATTCTTCGTATCTGTTCCATTGATTGCAAATCAGGTGAAAGACCTGAAAAATACACATACCAGAGAATTAGAATGCCTCTTTGATTAGGATTGTGAATGATTTTTAGTAACAGCTATTCAGAATAGATGGTTTAGATTTGTTATGATACCAACCTCCATGACAACAGAATATTTTCTTGTCAACTATTGCTGCAATAGGTAAGCAGTTAAAGCAGTTGGTGAATGTTTTCCAGAGCTTTATATTATAGCGTCTTTTACCTAAAAGTCAGAAATGTAGATGACATAAAGCCACAAATCTTTCCATCTTATCATAGGTAATTAAATAACATGAAATGAAAAAAACTGAACTTACACTCATCATAAAATCCGTAAAGACGATTGATGCTGGCGCATTCATGATTTCCTCGAAGCAAGAAGAAGTTTTCTGGATATTTTACTTTGTATGCCAGCAGCAAACAGATTGTTTCTAACGACTGTTTCCCTCTGTCCACATAGTCACCAAGGAACAGGTAGTTTGCTGCAGGGGGGAAACCTCCGTACTCAAAAAGTCGAAGAAGGTCAGTGTATTGTCCATGAATATCACCTAAAAGTGAAAACAAAAATTCAAGTCTAAAATAAAGATTACATGTTGGCCAGTAAAAACTGCCTATCCAACCTGTGGGGATTTTAAATATTCGTAATCTTTGGATTCTACCAAAAAGAAATGTAATATATCTTGTTGTTTGAAAATTGCATCTTCATGCCCTTTTCCGCCTGCTAAAGTTCACAGGAAGTGACGTCAACGCAGGGACACAATATTTTGCGGCGTTATTCAACAGTGAATGTTTAGGAATTGAGTGAATTTTGTCTAAACAGGCTGTTTAAAGTTCAAAGCCAAACTTTCGCTGTATTTCATTGCTGAATCACTCTGCAAAATATTGTGTCTTACGTTGACGTCACTTCCTGTGAACTTTAGTGGGGGGAAAGGGCATGGAGATGAAATTTTGAGCAACAAGATATATTACAATTTTCTCAGGAGAATCCAAATTACAAATATGTAAAATCCCCACAGGCTGGATAGGTACTTTAAACAATTAAACCCGAACATATATTTCCTTTTATAGAGCCATTCTCATATGATGGCCACCATGTGTCGGTGTACCTCAAGAAACATACGTTCTAATCACCTGCTAAACAGATCTAGTAAAATCTAACAAGCTCACAAGTAAAATATCACAGAAAAATCAAGAGGCCAAAATGTGGGGTTGTTGGAAACTTATTGTCAATGTCTTTTAAGCAAGCCCCCTTGAGGCAGGTGCAGCTAGGCCTTTGTATAAAGAAGAAGCGATATCATATTTTGTTTTAAAAATGAAGAAATGCAAATTATGTATAAGAATCCTCTATATTTAAAGGTTGTTCTGCGCATGTGTGATATTTCAAACGTGCGGGACTCCATAAGTCAACAAACTTCAACGGAATAGATTTGCGACACTTCGAAAGCGAGTATTCGTCAAAGGTGGCGAAGGCGCGAGTGGCAGTTTGATATATTATCCACATTTAGGAACAGAACAGCTTCTTATAACACGCTTTTTAGCCGAAAAAGCTCAAGCGTGGGAAACAAATCCGCAATACTTCTTGTTCAATGTTTATATAATGCAATGTAAACAAACGATGTAAACAGAAACGGGGACATGCGCAGAACGGAGTGTACGGCACCTTTAACTTAGTTTTCAAAAATGTTTTGATAACTCATTCTTAAAAGCAACAGAGATAATTTTCGGGACACAAATATAGGAATAAGAAGTGGGGGAAGCGTGCCGGGAAAGATGGTAGATTTCCCAAATCATGGTATTGTCTATTGTAGTATTTATAATAGGATCAATTTGATCCTGTCAATTGTGAAATCACGAAGGAATTTGCCAAAACCAACAAAACAACCTTCCTTTCATCTCGGAGAAAATACACATGTGATAAAACACTTGAAGTATTGACAGTTAATACTTAATGCTGAATATATTTGCTGGCAGTTTCTACTCGCAATATGATATGAATAATGCCGCTCTCAAAGAAATATTTTCAAACTCACGAGAATAAAACGTTATGCCAAAGTTACTTTGAGCGTTAATCATCGCAACAAAATCTTACGTACCACATATCTTTAAAGGGGCTTCTAGTTCTAAAAGAACCGGTTGACTCAAGAAGATCTCCCTCGATTTTAGACACAGACCGTGAACTTCAGCTTCCGTCAACTGGACTCTTTTTCCGGGCCTACCACGAACTAAAACAGAAAGTTGAGCTTTGAAGATTAACATGAATTCAAGCAAAAAAACGACAAACAAATAGTTGATTTACCATCTAGAAGTCTGGTTATAACGCTATCGACATTGAGTTCTCTCAGTTCTCCTTCCGCCATTCCCTCGCCCTTTCTCAGAAATTTGCAATAATCGCCTCGCCTTCGTGACTATGTCAAGCATCAGTGGCTCTCTCCGGGCTTCCAATTCAGTAGAGGGGGCCTATATGGTTCGGATAAGGAATGCGCTAGAGGGACAAGAGTTTCTTTTCCCATACATGGTCCCCAGTATGGGTACTGACCGCGTCTGTCGATAACAAATCCTTAAAAGCCGGTTCGTCGTATGTAGATTTTGAACGCTATCTCGGCCAATATTTACTCGATTTCAATTCTGAAAACAGTTTTGGAATTACGGAGTCTAAGTACATAAACCGTTTCAACCGTTTTTACGAAGGGTATATGCACGTTCTCGTAATATAAGAGACACGTACGTTATGTATTTAGAGGTTATTGCGCCCGGCCCAACCGCCTCGTCGTATATATCTTGCACGTTAGTGCAGAAGAGCTATTAATTGCTATACCCTCGGCGTCCGTGTCAGCGTTAAGATAAGGTCAATATTATGAAATGATAAGGTCAGCGTTAAGATGATCAATTTTCAATGTGTTTATGGGGCCTATTATAGTTTGGCGGTTTTAGCCTATTTTGGGGGCCGGATTGCGGATATATCTCCATTTTCGTGGCGGTTTACGGTGAAGAAATTAGTATCATGCGGTGGCGGAAAATCATTACTTTTTCGCGCGGTTTTCGGTTGTTATGCATTTTCAGTTGCGGATTACGGTTGCAGCTGTGGTTGCAGGGACTACAATCCGAGCCTTTCTCGAACTTTGTTCTGTGCCCGCATACTCACTCATATTCTGTGCTCATACTGTACTTGACTTTTCCTTTATTCTTTTCTAAAAATTAGTTCCACGTGATATCTCACATAACGAAGGAGAATTTTATTTTCTGCCTGGTGGAGATTCGACGCTACAGGGCGGTTTTCCACTAGGCGAATATTTTCGCGCGAAGCGAATTTCTATATTCATAATATTTCTGAGTTAGTTCCAGCTGAGAGCTCATAAGAGACATGTATAGGACGTAATTGGACAACCATACTGGGGTTGGGACAAAGAGTGTTCATTTGACTATTCTATGACAATATTAAGCCAGTGCGTCGGATAAATGGTAAAATTAAATTATGTTATCAGTAACATCGAGTTACTGAATCCAATGTCTACTTATGGTACTATTACCAGGAAACTAACTGAATTTTCATTCAATAATGGGTTATCCCAGGAAAGATCCAATGCATCTCCCTCACAGAGGAAATATGTGCTGTCCGAAGGGTGGGGGTAAAATTAACTTCAGATTAACTGAAATTATTGTAGGATGTCCGAAGAGGAGGGGAGGACCATTTCCTCCATGAGGGGAGTATGGATATTTTCTGGAATGACCCAATCACTGAGTTTCACTTGTTTCCAATTGTGCCTTCCAAATGGTGCAAAAGAGAAATGACAAAGCTGCCACAAAAGACTACTTCTCAATCAGCAAAATCTAGTTGACTGAGAGCAGTTATACAAGTGTGACATCTGTACAGTATTTTCCTGCGATTTTACCAACAAGGGGAATATTTTATATGGAATTTAGTTCTTTTCTAGTAATTTTTAATGCTGTTTTGTTTTGTGAGCTGATAGTCTGATAGTTTAATCTTGTTTGTTTATCTTCAAACCAACCCAGAAATTTTTCCACAAAAGCTATGGCTAGTTTGTATCCAAAACGTATTTCACAGCTAGGTAGCCAATGAGCATTGAGCATGCATCATTTTTTGTAGACCAGAAAATGAAGCTAGCCATATAATATAATGTGTTATTGTTTGTGAAATCACTTGCATGGCAAACTTAGAAAATATTATGCTGGCATATTTTTCTGCTTAGTGGAACTGTAGAAGATCCTGCTAAATGGCATAAACAACACAGAAATATACAAATGCATCAAAAATTGTTATAATTAATAATACTATTTTGATTCACTGTACACACACATCACAATGTTCGGCTAAAACAAATTAAAAGCATGTATAAATTAACAATAATATGAAAATATTTTTACAATCAAACTGTATATATATACATTAATGCAAATATATTGACACACTAAAATTAAACCAAACAAATCTGCAGAAACTAGAAAATAAAAACCCAATTTTGGGATCAGGATTTCTACAGAATATACTCATTATATTTACAATAATACTGACTAAAATGTTCGAAGTTTATCCTGTCTTTCTCACAAATAAAATACTTAGTGAACATCAAAATAGCTGTAGTAATTTTAACAGAATTGTTATTGTATTGTACAAAATAATTATCCATACAATTTAGGTTTCTCTAGCTACCTAGGATTGAACTGTTAAAAAAGTTATGTACAGTACACACAACAAACCCACACAGAAAACCAAGAAATTGTTTTTTGGTATCTCCTCTCTTCACCTTTCACAGTCGTAGTTGTAAGGGATAGTCTTTAAGATCGTTCCTATAGCTTTTGTTCTTCCTTGACGAAAAAAGACCTTGGCACCAGTTCGGATAAACTCAGGATTTCTCATAAATGTGAAAGTAACTGTTGCCCATTGACCAGTTTTCAGACGCTAAATGGAAACAAACAAAAAATAGGATAAATAATTTAAAGCATTGCATGTTGTGTAACTGTGAGAGTCTAAGACATTGCAAATTCATCTTTTAACAAGCAATAGATTACCTACCTGTGATATTTTTTCTATCACAACTGTTTGAACAATTTTGTTAATATGTAAAGTCCCTTGAAAGCGCTCCGACATTTCCGTGGTATGAAACAACAGGAATAAGTTGGCTACAAGTCCTGAAGAACAAGTGTGGTTTAGAAATGGAGACAGAACAGCCATTCCCTTAAAGAAAAATAAAGCAATAAATAATTTAGTAATTGGAAAAATACGGGGTAGATTGTTTCCCCAAAAGAGGAGAGCAACTACTTGTCTTGAAATGTCATAAAAATGTCACTTTGGATAACTTGCTGGATGAATTGGTTAACTTGCTGGATGCTCATAGAAAAACACAAAAGGTAGTTAATTTAACTACTGTATCCCATTCTCTTTACTTACTCTACGTATACATGTTTTATCCACTCCAGATAATGCCAGCGTGGCAGACTGTCCAGCTTTTATGAGTCGACATGCAGCTCGATTTCGACGTATTGATGTGACTGTACTTTTATGAAATTCACCATGTTGAAATGGTCCTATCATCATCTTGTCACCTTCACGGATTAAACCTCTAAGAAGAAAAGAAGCCAGAAGTATAGATACAGAACTAATTCCAAGCCAAATACATTCAAATTATTAACCTAACCTCATTAGAGTACCACCAACAACAAGACCTGTTCCAGGAACATTAAATGTTTCATCAACCTAGACAAAAAATTAGTTTCAAAAGTTATCAAAACGGGTAACTTGATATTAACAGAACATGCTGACCACCACCGAGGCCATTAAAACCGTCAGTCACCAACAACAGTCTTTCTCAACACTACAACTACCAGTTAGTGGGGGGCAAGATGGCCCACAAAGAATGCCTGCGGTTGCGAAGGAGGCTAACAACTACCTGGATGAACAAGTGGACTGTAAAAGAGAATTCACTCACTA
The DNA here is from genome assembly GCA_035772405.1 of Chrysogorgia sp. JL179-B06. Lineage (NCBI taxonomy): Eukaryota > Metazoa > Cnidaria > Anthozoa > Scleralcyonacea > Chrysogorgiidae > Chrysogorgia > Chrysogorgia sp. JL179-B06. The sequence goes on along the minus strand of JAYKKM010000466.1, from coordinate 287,769 downwards.
GATACTCTGGCTGTTCCTGAATTAGTCTTTCTTGCTCTTCTTGACTTTGTCGAGGTGGGATCATATTTAAAAATTGTTTAAGTAACTCTAAATCTTGTCCAGTCACGCTTGATACAGTAAAGATCGGTGTGGTTCTACAGATACAAAATGAACAAATAATAAACTCTATATACTGTACTAATAATAAACTATACAGTATTATGTATGATCCCATAAGGACTGCTCAACATCATTTCAGTTTTAAACGTGTTTTATAAGCCATAAAATATTCTAAAAACATTTGAAAATGATCTCAAACGAGATTGAACATTTTGAAAGACATATAAGTGAGTTTTTTTAATCCAAATTTTTTTATCCACTGACTAGAAATACTGATGGCGAACAAAAACACAAGCATAGATATTAAGGAAAAAATAAATAAATAATTTACCATTTTGGTCAGTCCATTTGATCTCAAAAACGTCCCTCTGCCTGCAGTCTCGGGCCGTTTTTGAGACCTCGGGAAATATTTCTCCATACGTACCTCCCGGCCGGTAAATTATATATATATTTTACTAAAAACATTCAACATAAAAGATGTATCAGATATAAAATTTGTTTTACAGTGTTAAGCCCCAGTATCAATGTATAGTACACATTCTCCTTATTGGTCAACAAGCATTTCTTATAGTACTAGTTGGGAGAAATTGTTTTAAAAATATGTCAGTATATCTTTGGTGATGATTTCCTTTATTTTTATTATTTATAAGCTTGGTTAACCATTGATATTATTACAGGAGAAGTTAGTTGCTGATGGAGTACCCTGGGTGCCAGAGGCTCTCTTCCCTCGTCCACAGGGCCTCTAGCACACAGGGTACCCTTGGAGCACAAAGGATTAAAACATCTCATCAGCTTACAACCTACAAACAATGGCCTTACTTATTTGAAACTAAATGGGCAGCTGCAACCATTGCATCATCAGTATTTTTGACAAGATATGGCATCTTTCTGCAACCAGGAGACTTGAGCACTCTTTCCAGGCTTTTTATAGTTCGCTCTGTTATGGTTGGTGTACAAACATCTGTCTTGTTGATGACAATAAACATTGGCACATCTAATGCCAAACACAAGCCCAAATGCTCTCTGGAAGTACCAACTACATGAAAAGGAAAATTTTTAAATTGACATAATTTTAAGCTGCTTGCTCCATTGATGGTAGACTTAATTCCTTCCCTCCCTCTAGATGCTCCATTGACAGCTTCATATGGCTATGAACTCCTGACACCAGTACCATACTTTGCATTATGTCAGTCATCACCTACCTACTCCTGCATTAGCAGCAACCACTAGCATTGCAAAATCTGGAATGTGACCAGTAAGACCAAAAATGGTAGTTTTTAAGTACTTCTGGTGCCCAGCAAGGTCAAGAAAAGTAACAATCTTGGAAGACATCTCACAAATTTCTTCAGCACTTCCTGAATCACTGTAGTTCACAACCTATTAACATAAGAAAGTGAGAATTTGACTAAAAACTATAAAAGAGTTTGGATCATAGATTGCCATAAACAAAAACTAATCCTACCTGTCCTTTGCTATCAAATCCAAGAATTTCATGACTTATACTCGACGTTCTACCAGATTCAATTTCATGAAGATGTCGGAAGAGGTTGAGTCGTGCTCTCCCTCGGCCATTATCCAACTCCCCTTGTGTTAGTACACCAAGAAGTGTACTTTTACCAACATCTACATTCCCTAATACTGCTAGTCGGATATCAATGAACTACAGAAAGAGAAATGAAAAGTAAGGTTTTGGGGTTTAATTCTCATGTTTCTTTTTATTATGAAACAGGGCTTCTGAGAGTCAAGCTAGGCCCAGGGGAAGGTGGGGTTATGGTCTTTCACAGCCTCTAAATGCCCTTCATTCTATGTGTAGGATTTGCATGATGGTTATCGTTTCAGGCCCCTTATTTGGCCCAGGCACTCGGGCAGTTGCCTCGGCTAGCCCTCCCCTCTCGACAGTGCTGTTATAAATGTTATATCATTGTTAATTGTTCTTCTAAAGTATGTATTTTAATTAGTACCATCGTTATCATGTGACATGCTCGCACGCAAATAATGGCATGCATCATAGTCTTCTTCATGATGTGTCAGACTGCTTATAGAACAATGAAAAAATATTTACACTGTATCTTGTTCATTAGTATAACTTCATAACAAATGTAATCATTATGTAGCATTGATCATTATATTGATCATATCTACTTGACTTCACTGAGTTTTGAAAACTAAAAAACAATCATGTGACTTGTATGTTCATACTGTAACTATATGGAGTAGCCTAGAAACTAGATACTCTTGTGATAACTTAATTGAATTGGCAATTTAGCCATGAATATACATGTACTGGAAGCAGTGTTTCAATTCTATATCATATTTTTTCTATTTCATACTCAGGGTAACAATACACTAGATAAATTTTCACTAAAATAAGGCAAATGCATTTACCTGTTGGTCATCTGGTACTTTTCTAACAAGAACTTCGGCCACAACCCTTTCATCTTCTTCCCCTTGGCTGCCATCAACAAGGCGTTCTCTTAAAACTGTAGCTTCAGATCCTAGCTTGGTGGCCATTTTTGTGAGGACTTCAAGAGATTTCCTCATCTCGTCCCTACTTAGCCCAGCTAACAAGCCATTATCTTCCACTCCTATTTCATATATGGCCTCACCCTGTCCTTCCTGAAGTCGCCATTTTAGTTGTGTTGTCAAATGTTCTAGTCTTGTTTGCGATGGATTAACTAACTTCAGCTGTATAAAAAGATTGCAAACACCAGATGTAATTGAATCCTACTACGAGTATCCCATCTAGTCTGCACAATTTTATACATTTATTCTATAAACACAGGCAAATCAGAGGAAGCTTTAAAGGTGCCGTCAAGTCCGTTCTGCGCATGTCCACGTTTCTGTTTACACCGTTTGTTTACATTGCATTATATAATATTAAATATTGAACATGAAGTATTGCAGATTTGTTTTCCACGCTTGAGCTTTTCCACCTAAAAAGTATTGCAGATTTGTTTTCCACGCTTGAGCTTTTCCACCTAAAAAGTGTGTTATAAGAAGCTGTTCTATTCCTAAAACGCCTTCACCACCTTCGACGAATATTCGCTTTTGAACTGTCACAAATCTATTCCACTAAAGCTTGTTGACATATGGAGTCCCTCACGTTTGAAATATCACACATGCGCAGAAGGGACTTGATGGCACCTTTAACTTATGTTATATTTTATAAAGACAAATTATATGAATTTACTATTCACTTTTGATTGTTTAATTTCAACCCTGATAGAGGACAAAATAAAGTAATTATTTCATGTACAGTACATGTAGGTTTTCTAGTACTGGCAGATCTATGGTACCCTTTGGTACCCATAGGGGCATATTGGTTTGGGAAGACGGGAGGTTCACCAGATTTTGACCGAATCGTCCCCAGACCACGAATTACGGTGCACTTCCATCCGCCCGCCACCATGCCCCAAACTCGTAAGTCTAAAAAGCAGCCAACTGAGAGTAGTATTCAAGTATATATTTATAGATTCTTCAACTTTCTTGTGGTATACTTCTTTATACATTTAATATTTTAATAGCAAAAATATTATGGTTAGTGCACATAACTGTATACTCCATAGTTATTATAGACAATTAGTTTAAACAAAAAGGAAACAAGTATACTTCTTTCTTTTCTCATAGTTCCTCCTCCAATTCTTATTCCCAAAATGACCGAACTGAATTGACCAAATATGCACCAACTGGGTGTGGCAGTAATGCTGACTGGGGGACCCCCTGAAAAATTGCATCATTTTCTTGAACACTGCAAAAAGGTGCTCTAGTCTGCAAGTTTTTTTATACATATTTTAAAACTGTCTGCACAGCATATTAGTTAATCTAGTTTTATGTGTAGCATGTAACTTTGACATAGGGTTTATGAAAAAATATGCATGCGAATTTTTAGAAACTTTTCATGAGAAGTTAGATTTTAGAACATAAGTAAGACGGGGTAAACAAAGCTAGCATCTCCTAGCATCTCAGTAAATGAACTGTTTCTTGCGACTGTATAAACCAAGCTACTGAAGAATTAGCCGTTAGGTATTATCACAATAATACAAAGCCATTTCCAGTTTTTACAGTCCGATAAAACACAAGCAATCTTATTACTTTTGGTTTTGCCTGGAGTTTCGATATATTTCTTGTGATTTGGACAGTCTTCGAAATGTAGATATATTGATTGTAATATTTTTGCCTATTTTTTTCGGCATGTGTTTACCTTGTACTCGATGTTTCCTTCCTCTGCCTGTCAAGAAAATAAATCGTTTTAAGATTTGATTGGTCCTATCTGGGAAATAATGGCAACTTTCTTAGTAATTACTATAATACCTCTGGTGGCAAACTGCAACGGATATTGTTTACATTATTATCCCCTTGAGAAAACTCTGAGCTGAAGTTCTGGTCTAAAAAATGCGCCATTTCTGAACACTATCCGCACTCTAAGAAATTCAAACGTCGACTACTTGCACAACGAACATAGTCTGACACTTGGCTTTGTTTAATTTCGTTTATAAGCAAACAATAATTGCGCCAAAATGCCACTTTATTTCATCAGCTTCAGGAAGCCCGAGGTTGCCACCTCAGCAGCCAGCAGGAAGTCCTCTGGGAATTAACACGACGCCAATCCCTGGGGACTGGGAACAGTGACGTCACAGATGTGGCAAAATGACGTGCTGCGTCAGGATTCTGCGTGCAGACCACTGATCTCAAAATAAGGACTGGATAGAGCAACCTATTGTTTCGGAGTCACGAAAATTGAAGCCGGAAATAGCTAGCGGCGGCCATCTTGGAGTGACCACTTTCTGTGACTACGCTATATAGTTTTACTTAGGCGAAGCCGAGTTTTCGCGTATTTAAACAATTATCTGTTCACAAATCGAACTCATCCGAAATATCCTAAGAAGTAGAAAGTATTCAAAGGTATTTGGACTCAAAATATTGTAAGTTTAGGCGGAAAACGTCTGGAAAATGATTCCCACAGCTCCATGTTTTGAAGTCCTGCAAAGTGCAAACCGCCAAGTAAGAAGCTTGGTCGTTGAATTGTCAGTGGTTTGGATCACTCAGGATTTATTTACTGTATCTGGACAAAGGTTTTAAGGACTCATTGTGGTAGCGCTTTCGTTCTTTCTCTTAATTTTTGTGGTTACTCAACTTATTTATCCAAATATACTATTATATATTTATATTATATAGTATATACTGTATCTAATATATATATATATATATATATATATATATATATATATATATATATATATATATATATATATATATATATAGTACACTAAGTACAGGTTGTCGAATGGTACTGTAATTATCTAAATACTAAATAAATTTCTGTGTGGTTGTACATTATTGCTTTATTAATTAATATTGTTGCCTTTGATTGCTTAGGTTTCAGCAAGAGGTACATTATTGTTGTTTTCACTTATTTATTGAGTCAAAATTTATATCACTGTAAGACCCTATATATCATATATGATACATAATTCTGTGGCTTATGTTTGGGGGAGCTTATTTTGAGAAGGATTTTTGTATAGAATGCAGAGGACTTACCTTTGGGAGGTCTTATTATTGGAAGTTTACAGTATGTGTTTTATGGTCAAACATTGTCATTAATGGTTCCTGAAGTGGCCCTGGCTTAATCCTATAAGCAGCATATTTTTTCAGAGAATTTACCAGTGCAATGATGGCTGTGGATTTATCACAGATAGCATCATGATCATACATATATTTGCAATTGCCAGGTAAATTTATTTTGGCAATATACTGACAATTATGTTATGAAAAAGGCAACCTCAAGAAAAAGGAGGAAAACAAACCCAATGAACCAGGCACCAAACAGCTACTACTTTTAAGTTTCAGTACGTCAATGTACAGTTCCTCACCAGGACTAATTTTATTAGGATTCAATGTGATGACATGCTGCATTCGTGTTCCTTTTATGGTTCCCATTTGTGCTTGTCTAAACCCAGGGGATAATTCTGTCGCTTTGGTGTTCATTACCTAACACGTGTCTTATCAAACAGGTTTATTGGTAATATTAAAAATGGCACCATTTCTAGTTTGTAAATGATGGTGAATTTATAGACCATACAGCTACAAATAGACTTGGCCAACAAGTTCATGGTGTCCCAATCCCTTGTGACAATGTATTGATAGTGACACTAAGAACTTTATTATACACAAGTCATTAACATTTATGTGCATGAGTTCACATAAACTTTATCTGATTTAAGCTAGTATTGGTCTTGTCTTGTTTTTCTCAGGTACTCATCATGTTTAGAAGGTCTAGAAATTTAATAAAAACAGCAGCATTTAGCTTGGGAGAAATGGCTGGTTTATCTGAACCAGTACTTTTCTAGCAACAGTATGAAGGAAACTATTATCAACCTGGGGTAAAGATTTTCCAAATCCACTATATGAATGGAAGCTTGACATGTTCTCAATTATACTGTACAGACAGTACAGTATAATTAACTGTATTTTTGAGGAAAATTTTGAAGAAAAGAATGTTCTAAATTAACTAGGTGAGCACACTTGTTTCACAAAAAGGTGGTAAACCTCCAAATTAAATTCATTTAATCTTTTATGGCAAATGGCCTTAATTATTGTTGATAACAAAAAGATGAATACAAATAGTGACTTTAAATAAATAAGTGAAAACAACATCTTACTGGAAGCTAAGCAATCAAAGGCAACAATAATGTACAACCAGACCGAACCTTATTTAGTATTTAGATAATTATATACAGTACCATTCGACAACCTGTGCACTAAATATATTAATAGTATATTTGGATAAATAAGTTGAGTAACCACAAAAATTAAGAGAAACAACGAAAGTGCTTACCACAGTGAGTCCTTAAAACCTTTGTCCAGATACAGTAAATAAATCCTTAGTCATCCAAACCACTGACAATTCAACGACCAAGCTTCTAATACTTGGCGGTTTGCACTTTGCAGGACTTCAAAACATGGAGCTGTGGGAATCATTTTCCAGACATTTTCCGCCTAAACTTACAATATTTTGAGTCCAAATACCTTTGAATACTTTCTACTTCTTAGGATATTTCGGATGAGTTCGATTTGTGAACAGATAATTGTTTAAATACGCGAAAACTCGGCTTCGCCTAAGTAAAACTATATAGCGTAGTCACAGAAAGTGGTCACTCCAAGATGGCCGCCGCTAGCTATTTCCGGCTTCAAATCATTAACACTAGATGCTCGATCCAGTCCTTATTTTGAGATCAGTGGTGCAGACTCTACAATCCAGAGTCTGCACGCAGGCTACGTCAGGATAAAACCGATTTCAATTCATAACATCAGGCTAAAACCACAATAGACATTTGCATTTCTATTTACACTTGATGTTATGAATTGAAATCGGTGAGATCACGGATTGTTTTTAAGATACTAATAATTACTTTCAAGGCTTTGCATGGCCAGGCGCCTGTTTATATTACTGATTTGCTAACTAAATATAAACCTACTCGTACTTTGAGATCATCTGAGCAAAATCTGCTACTCGAGCCAAAATCCAAAACGGTGACTCATGGAGACAGAGCATTCTCGGTTGCAGCGCCAAAACTGTGGAATTCATTACCACAGGAAATTAGAAGCTTTGAAATGTTAAGTAATTTTAAGTCTGCAGTTAAGACTTTTCTTTTTTAAAATTAATAGTTATTGTTCATAGTGTTAATATATGTAGTAGGCTTTATCTTATAATGAAACTGTAATTAGCTTTAAAAGCAACTTTAAGAATATATATATTGTTGTAAGACATTGAGACTATTGTATAATGCTCCTAATACGTCTTTATTATTATTATTATTATGAATTGAAATAAGTTTTATCCCGACGCAGAACGCGTCATTTTGATGCGCATTACGAACGAATTTGGATAAAAAGGTCGGAAAGCGACAAATCTGTTGTTCGAGAAGCTACGTCTTACCCATAAAATTACCCTCTACCACTGTTCTCTAAATAAAGACTGGTCGAGCAACTATGGCGGCCATCTTATTTGGGACCACGTTTTATAGTTTTACTATAGGCGACAGAGACTATCTGTCTCCGATCTTTTAAGATGCTAAAATGAATCAGTTGTTGAAGGTTTTCCCGTAATATAGAACACAAACTACGGATCCATTACTGTAATTATGAAGCCGGAATTAGCGCGTGGCGGCCATATTGGAGTGACAACGGTGGTCACTCCAATATGGCTGCCGCGAAATATTCCTCGCCCGACCCTGGGTATGAGAGGTTGCGTTGCAACGAGGACTGTGATGAAAATTATTTTGTTTGAAGGACTTCGTAGTATGCATAATATCGACAACCTGACAGACAGGTTTAATACAACTTTGAGTTCCCAAGTCTGCCATGAACACAAACGACTCGCTCCCAGCAACGGCCTACGTGGCTTAGTTGTCAAAGCGCCACACTAGATTCGCGGAGGCGTGACTTCAATTCTCACCGAAGGCCTTGGAGTTGTATTTTTCGCAACTGGTCTCGGTTGGATTTTAGAAAATTTTCACACTCGCAAAATATCCTTCCCATTGATCTCCCATGCCGAACACTTTATTTCCACATCATGACATTATCTCTCTCAAAATAACTCACGATATATCCAAGAAAAATTAAGTATCATCTCAAAATGAAAGAATAAAAATTACATGTGTGAAGTTGATCGTCCAGATTGTTGTAGTCTTGTCGAGAAAGACTATTGACGGTGTTCAGACTTGACTCTGAAGATGACCGCCGCTGAGGCCGTCGAAACGTCAGTCACCAACAATAGTCTTTCTCAAGACTACAAAAACCTGGACGATCAACTTCACACATCTAATGATACTCCTAGCTTGAAACCATTTACTTTAATAAAAATTACCTTTTAATTTACGTTCAATCTCAAGGTATTATCACACTTTTATTTATATCTAAATAAATAAGTTGATTTCGCCAGTGCGCGGTTTCTTTTCTTGAATTTCTTCTATAAAACTACGATGTCTAAATAATGTATACATCCCTACTGCATAAATTACACAATAATTATCTTCCATATTTTTAACATAATTCATCTTACACTTTATTACAGAAAATTACTTATTTTAGAAATCTTGCCTTGTGTAACGTTGTTTTATCTGTTAGGGAGAGATTTCTTACGTAAATTAATCTTAGGTGAAGAAGTGTTTGTTTTTAGTTCATTAGCAAGTTTCCAGATATCGTTTAAAGTTTCTTCAACATCTTTCATTCCATTTAATGACTTTAAGTTCATTGAAAAAAACGCCAAGTCCGATTGTACCAAACTAAAGAAGAAGAAAAGCGTGAAATGAATTTTTTCCTCTCAAAAGAGACTTTGGGAGCTTATCATAAATCCTCATTTCTGTTCTTCCTCCCCCCGTACTTTCGTAATTAATCAAGATATCATCCACATATTCCACCCGCGCCTGCCGCCAGCAACTAAATTGGCGGGTGGTTTTCAGGCTAGGTCCCAGAGTTCTGTCAGAGTGGGGACGAAATTGGATAAGTCCGCAGTACCATCTTCTCCCCGAACCACTCACCCATGTTGAGGTCCAAAGTCGTTCTTCACTCCTAAACCTGTGATTTTCTTCGCCAGAACTTGCTTGAAAGATTTTTTAACATCCTTTAAAACAATCTACAAGATGAATTTAAGAGCACCATATATTAGGAAGTCGTGGAACTTCCACGGAGCCTGGGGAAGAGTTCTCCTCCTCCAATCTCGTAACACGAAGTATTAAACACAGCCTACCTCTACTTGACTTGCAGGTAATATGACCAACAAGGCTTCGTGGAGTTTAATAATTTGTTTGACAATACTTCTCATGACTTGAGATGGCATTGGTGGACGAACCTCCCACTAGAAAATAATATCAAAGTTCGTATAGCTTGCAGATCACATGGAGTCTACACACACCACACCTTAGTCTAGTTCTACTGAACTTTCCCTTTCACTCTGGACGAAGGTCCTTCGCTCGAAACATTACACCTCCTACACACTTTTATATAGCTCTAGAACACTTGTTTCCAGCCCCACTTTTCTGATCAAGACCAATTTTGAAATTCTTCTAAATCCGGCTAGGTCCACATAATACTTTAGGTTAGGTTTTCGTGCATGTTTGGGATTACAGTTTGTGACTTAGTTTTAGGGTTAACACTACCAGAAACAACCATTAGGTGGAGCACTTCTGCTGAAAACCAAGCTATTCTGCGATGACATTATATACCTCGATATGACATATATACCTAGGCGTTGTTTAAGATCTGCTACGAGCAATAGGCTGGTTCACGTGTTATATAATTTACGCACATATGGCTATACTCGCTATAGGACATTTTCAAGTGCTGCCCCCAAGTTATGGAACGATCTTCCTCAAGACATTAGAAATTGTACAACAGTCAATACTTAATGATTTTAAGAGTAAAGTAAAAACTCATCTTTTTAGGAAAACAATTTTAAATTAAATTGATGTTTAGATTTTTAGATTAAATGATATTGTATACAAGTGTATTTTAAACCAATGTAAAGCGCCATTGGACAGCAATGGAAATGGCGCTATATAAAAACTATTATATATTACCCACTTCTCCAGGTCTGGTGACGCCACTGCTTGTTTCGTTGGTAATGAAGTGAACTTGTGAGAGAGAATTTAAAACATTATATAGCACCTACTAACCGTTGATAATTGACTAATAAAAAGTTCTTCCATTAATGTGACCATTTTACTAAAAATTTCTTGCCTATGGTTGTTATAATCCTGAGAAAATTAAGGAAAAGAAAGAGAAATACTTTAGCACGGAAAGAAACACCACGGAACTGCAATATGCAGGCCGCATTTGGCTATGACATGAGCTTGTTGATAAAAGAGCAGTAGATTACTATAGATTATACTGTATGTCTTTATGAGGCTTCTCATACCTTTAAAATTTGATCAAATTGACATAATAGAACGTATTGTTTAGGAGGAAGACGAAGTTCAAAATGATTTCTGAAAGTTACAATATGTAAACTAACAATTTCCAAACAACGCGAAGCCAAAGCTGCAAGGGAACGGGGAGGAAAATTGTCATAAAAATCAACGTTATAGTAAACATGTATATTGTATATATATATTGCTGCAGACTGTAGTGAATGTGGGAGCTTGGAGTAGACAGATGATACATGGACGATTGTCAAGCTCAAATCCCGGACAGATGTTCTGATTATCGATGAGACGTTCTAACCATTGAGCCACAGAGACTGAGAGCGATGGTTACAATGTAATGGTTCAATTGATATATGTATACTGCCTATACGGCAGTCACTATATACGAGGGAGCATAGGTGGCGTGCAGGTGTTATTAGGGCGCTGCCACTCACCGCTAAGTCAAGCCCGGTTGGACAGGGTTAGTACTTGGATGGGTGACCATCTTGGAATAACCTCGTGTTGATTCGCGAGCTTGGAACTCATGTGAGGAGAGTTATTAGTTGATCTCTCCCGTGCTTCAAGGGTTTTCCTCCGGGGTCTCCGGTTTTCCTCCTTCGGAAAAAACAACACTTGGGTCGTATGGTGGCAGCCTGCGGCGCCTTTAACGTACCTTCGACTCAGAAACGTTCGAGCTATACATAAAATTTATAATTGTTTCTGAAAAGCCCCATATAGGGGAGTATCAATAAGTATTGTATGTATATATACATCATTGTAACCTCTCCATCCAAATCTTGGTAGCTCAATGGTTAGAGCGTCTCAGTGGCAATCAGAAGGTTACAGGTTCGATTCCTGTCCAGGACTCAGAAACAATTTTCTAAGGACACGAGCTTGACGATCATCCATTCTCGTTATTATATCGTGATACGCTGATTTTCAAAACTCGAAATGTTTGTAAGATGTGTACCTAGATGTTTGGCAGTTATTGTTTTCAGACCAACAAGTTGGAGAGCACCAGCGCCAAGCACCAGTTGACAAGTTCTAGAATTGAACAGCTAAAGGACAAAAAACAAATGATTATGACACTGTGTGAATTACGGTCAATAATACGATCATATTACGAACCTTCATCAGCTCAAAAAGTTTTGTCATAATATCCGTGGTCAACATTGGCATGAGATCAACACATTGACAATATTCCACGATCATTTTTAGCACGAGTAACAAGGTCCTAAAACAAAGGGAGAAAAAGAGTTGGAAAGAAGTTTAGAGAAATTATAAAAAAAATATGATTTAGTTAAAATTTTAGTTATAAAGTCTTTAACAGACACAAACAGACGTGTGACTTTACAAATTTTAGCTCGGACGTGGCCGAGTCGAAAGTGTGCCAAAGGCGCCGCAGGCTGCCACCATACGACCTATGTCTGACCACACAGCTAAGATCTAAGTGTTGATTTTACTGAAGGAGGAAAACCGGAGACTCTGGAGGAAAACCCTCGAAGCACAGGGTATTCAAATATGATATTCAGGATACTTTACCCGGCAACAGCAAACTTCTCTCCATTTACAACAAGATGACTGCCTGGTTTTTGATGGGATGGTGGGGCTGTCGTGCCTGGAAAATAAACAGGGGGAGAGATGATGTGAAAATACCAACAGAACGACGACAACGTACAAGCACAGTTGGTTATTAAGGTGTCATTGTGTATTTCGTATTACCTCGTTGAGACAATGACGGTATTTCACGATCACTTGTAGGAACTCCTAAATTAGAAATACAAATACAACAAAAATACAATAATTTATTTATCCACGTAACATCCAGGAGCTAAAAAACGTTCAAAATACGAACGTACAAATGATGTCCATTTCAATAATCAAATCCTCATCCTATCATCTATAATGACCAGCACAAATAAATTTGTAACGGACGCAAAAATTGTATCTATCACCGTACAACTTAGTGTAACGTCTCATAACTTAGCGTAACTTCTCGTAACATAGCGCAATGTCTCCAAACTTGCGTAACGTCTCGTAACTTAGCGTAATGTCTCCAAACTTAGCGTAACGTCTCCAAACTTGCGCAATGTCTCCAAAGTTAGCGTACGTCTCGTAACTTAGCGCAATGTCTCCAAACTTAGCACAATGTCTCACAACTTAGCGTAACGTCTCACAACTTAGCGTAACGTCTCAAAACTTAGCGCAACGTCTCAAAACTTAGCGCAACGTCTCATAACTTAGCGCAATGTCTCATAACTTAGCGCAATGTCTCCAAACTTAGCGCAATGTCTCCAAACTTAGCGCAATGTCTCAAAACTTAGCGCAACGTCTCATAACTTAGCGCAATGTCTCAAAACTTAGCGCAATGTCTCAAAACTTAGCGTAACGTCTCAATTATTGCGCTCCCATGATAAGTGGGATGGATAATTTTAATACTTATAAAAAAAATATGCATGAAAGCACTTGCAAAAGGCAACTTACCATCCACCAAAGAATCTACAAGAGTTTGAAACTCCCCAGGAACATCAGCTTGTTTCCATCTTTCGTTATCCAAAATCAAACTGTTAAAGCAAATTGAAATATTTTCAAACATTTGCTGAAATCTCAACAGAGTACTTGGAAAATAGCTTTGTTAGATGCAAAAATTGGTACTGAATACTCTATATTGCCTTCTTTTACGCAGGAAAAGTTGAGTATACCCAATGGCTCTAAATAAGATGTTCTCTCTTTGTTGTCGTAGAAAGTTTCACACACCTTAATTTTTGTTTCTTTTCTTCGTGAAACCGTTCAACGAATTTCTTAGCCTGAGCCACCAACACTGTCCGTAGCCCGTGGCTCTGTCGGCCACACAGTTCTTCACAGTCACTCACAAATGTTTCAACAGATCTCGAAAGAGAGACAAATTCTGCAGAGGCCAGAGCATCAAGAAAACCAGCCTAGTAACACAAGAAAAGATACAAATTAGAAAGTAATAACAATAAAAATAGCTGCAGCTCCCGAATCAAAAGACTTGCTTCGTCTATAGAAGACGCGTATACCCTTCGCGTACCTTAATTCTAAGATTAATCAGCTTAATACAACGAGCTTGAGCTAACTCTCCAGCGTCTCCAAGAATATCCTTACTCTCACTTGACAACTTTGTACATTGAACATTAGAAATAAGAATATCATTGCTATGTAAAAGAAGATGGAAAATACTATAGCTTATCCAAGAAATTACATACACTGAAAAAGTTACAAGTCGTACAATGAGAATCGAGGTTTAATATCCAACATTTTACCTGTCAAAAGACGATTGATCTAGGGGACTAGATATGGAGTTGTCTTTCCCATGAGCTGCAATCCCAAGGACGTTGATAAAACTTTGATGTAAAATCTTAAAGGAATGGATTATTTTTAAGAACAATATAGTGAGACTTACATAAACATCTGAGAGCCTGGATTATTAAACTGAACTAACCTTCATTCGTTTTAATATTTGTAAGACGTTGGCAAATACAACTTTCAGCATGTCTAGCCAACCTTGGAAATCGAGACCATGCATTGCATCACGGAGACCTTGACTAAAGAACACAGGATAAGATTATTAAAGGACAAAACTGAAAGTTTAATTGAATAAAAAAGTAACAGAGGAACATAGTCAGAAAGTGGGAATAATAAACAGCAAATACACCTAGTTGAAGAACCGAGCCAAAAATACAACGGAATAATATGAAAATAGTGATTAATATAAAAAGGAATTTACTTGTCTTCACTAATGGCAGTTTGGGACACAAAGTTTCGGGCTGCCTGAAGGAAAGAATAAATTAAACATAATTTACAAATGTATGATTGTTTCATAAACTATAGCAGTTTAAAAAGGCCACTATATGTAGTCGTCTATACAGGTATGTGCACGAAACATACTGTATATCTATCTATAGTTATTTTTCCACATATATCCCATCACAAAAGGCACAGTCTATGATCTGATCAATCACTGACTATCCCATATATTGTCCTACAATACCTATTTGCTGTTCAACTTACTTCTTTAACTGTAGTCTTGACTGTGGCAAATGCTTCTTCCTTGTACGAATGGATAAAGTGCAGTTTCTGTTTTCTCAATAAGCCAAATAATACAGAAACTAAACGTTCCTAAATAGAAGATGATTGTACGGCTCTCAAATAACAGAAAAATGAAATGAAGAGAAACAAACAAAAGCTTGTAATAATCTAAAATAATACTTCATCAATGAGATGGTCTTGATCATCATAGTCTTCAAGAGGTTTAGCAAGATTTGTTGTTGCAAATTCAATGAAATCTGTTTCCATCATCCGTTCAATAACCCTCTCTAATTCAGCT
This sequence comes from Chrysogorgia sp. JL179-B06, assembly GCA_035772405.1. Lineage (NCBI taxonomy): Eukaryota > Metazoa > Cnidaria > Anthozoa > Scleralcyonacea > Chrysogorgiidae > Chrysogorgia > Chrysogorgia sp. JL179-B06. The sequence continues at coordinate 272,421 of JAYKKM010000466.1, read as the reverse complement.
AGCTGTGACCCTAGATGTCTGCAACAAATACATATACAATATGAAATGTTTTCCTTGATAATCAAATAGCAATATTTAAGATAGTTCAAGTTACCTCAAGCTTTGAACACCACCAAGTTCAAGCTGAAGAACCTCTTGTGTTGTGGAAATTAAATCCAATGCTGCGACAAAGTCACCAGTGGATAATAAAAGTTGAATGGTAGGCTGGGTTTGTTGCACAGCTGACATTAATTTTAACTAAAATAAAGGGGAAAAGAAAGCAAAAAAAGAATTCATTTCCAGCTACAAGAGCTTCTTGAGGGTTAGTATTTCTTTATTTCCAGGTTAGGACTAGAGTTTTTATTTGGGTTATTGTTAGAGTTTTTGTTGCTGGAAAGCTTCTGAATCCTGAGAAAACAATCTTGATTCATTTGCACCATTTATATATTTTAATATTATTTGTGTGCATCTGATTCAATGTATTACACAGAGAGAAAATGAACATTGTCAAAGACATCTTGAACAGATTATTTTTCTTACTTTGTTATGCACGGAATGATATCTTGACCGTAACTGCATGAGCTGCATAAACTTTAATGAACCACCACACAAGACATCTTTTACTTGCTTGATTTTTGTTCTTTAAATCAAAATAATTACACTATAATTCACTTGGTAAAGGTTAATTATGTTATTCCTAGTGTCCATCATCCAGACTTTCTTTCTTGTTAAGATCTAAGTCATCAATTTACCGTAAATGTTTTATTTCGGAGTTCGTTTGACCAACATCATCTTGAAGTTTGTCCTGTGACGACACTGCTAGGAAAAAGTCTTCTGATTTCAGAGAAATTTGGTGAGCTAACGTGACCTCTGTGATGTCCAAGAAATGAGTTAGCTGGTTGAAGAAAAATGCAAATAAAATTAACAAAAACATGACCAGTGTTTTACAAATGAAACATATTATCCTTTATTATCTTAATACATAGGGCTCAAGATTTGCGGTATCCCGATATCCATGGGATACCATATTTTAATTTTGAATATTGGTTATCATAGGCTTAGTATCCTGACGGGATGCTATAAAAAATTTGAATTTCCGATCCAAACTCCGAAGTATGTACATTTTAATAGGCGAAATGTTCGACAAAATAGCTCTGTTTTGGCAACTTCAACAGCTGAAATAACACAAGTTGATGACGAGAGACAACCTACTTCGTCTTCGGTAACCCAAACACAACAACGTCAACAAGGCACACACGTTCAAATCGGTGATGAAGGCCCACAAGATGAAGCACTGCAGCCGATACAAGTCGATGATGACGAGCTAGGGACACTACGGACAGCTGAAACACTACCGGAGACCGATGAGACCATACAAGACGTCAAGGAAGTGAGACGACCAAATTTAACTGCCCAAGCAAGGCGCGATAAAAGAAGCGATGAAATCAAACGCAACTATCCAAATCTGGGATACTAAATTTCAAGGAGGGATACCAGATTTTAAGGTGCTAGTATCCACTTGGATACTGGTAATAAATTCAAATCTTGAGCCCTACATATTATCAAGAAAGACATTGTTGTGAGCTGCCAAAATAGGTACCAAAATATTAAAATACTTTCTGGACACAAAAAATAGTAGAGAAAGAAGAACAAACCTTCTCTTGCATCAATTTAAGAGAAGTTTTTGGCACAGGTGTTATGGCATTCTTGTTTCGATATTTCCCATCAACCGAATCATTTCTTGCTAATGGTATGACATATTTGAATGTTTCAGGATCTTCTAGAGTGAAATTCGCATCCATAAAAATCTGAAACAATATCCCAAGAATTCACATGAAACATTATGAGTTACGTACAATATTGTACAGTACAATACGGTACGGTACATACTGTACTATAGTACTATACTTACTGTACTATAGTATAATATACTATAATGTTTAGGGGGAGGATAGACGGGGAGGATTGTCAATTGGGACGTCAGTCCTGTTTTCCTCTCCTGTCACTTTGTCTTGTGCTATCGTTAGTTTAGGTGTTTGTATGTAAGTACCCTGTATTTATATTTGTAATTTGTAATGTGACATAATTCATTAAACTAAACTAAACTAAACTGTACCATACTTACTGTATTATACTATACTGTACTGTACTGTACTATACTATACTTACTGTACTGTACCGTACTGTACTCTACTCTATGTACCTAGAAGTACCATACCTTACTGTTAAAATCTGTGAATTAATTTTAATTTTTTACCTTAGGAATTGCACTGAGGTCATTCAAATACTTGTCTAGAATAGGAACAAATTACGGACAATATAATATACTGTAAGTAATATAATTTGGCTTAATAAATTACAAATTTCCTTCTATTTCCTTTAGCCTATACTATTGTGGTGCCTCACCGTTTAAAAATACCAACCTCCTTGTCTTTTGGCTGCAGATATAGCTGCTTGGCTAAAACCTGTGTCACCAAGCTCACTAACTCCTTCATTTATTCGAAGACTCTTTTTCACTTTCTCATGTGCTTTTACTCTCTGTTGAGGGATCAAATATGACATCAGTGCATGAACACTATGTGTCTACTGTATGTGTTATTATTTTTTATTGTTGCATATTGCTGCAGTGTATAAGAAATGTTATAATCACATGAAATGATGACAATAATTAACCTGATAAACACACACCAACTTAGCACTCTATCATCTCAGTTTTAGTAGCTCAATGGCTAGAACATCTCACCATAGTTTATACATTTATGCAATTTACAATACAGTATTGCCTGTGGTATTGTATGTGATACTTACAAATTGGATTTTCCTAATATAATCATTAAAATAATGTTTTGGAACAGCTTGAAGCAATGTCAATGGAGGAACTTCACAAGGTTCAAACTCTGCTCCCCATGTTTTGGTAAAAAAGTCACTAGATCTCTTTCTTTCACTTGGATTATTCAGAACAGCAGCAAGGTTTTGCGTTGATGAGAAAAATGTCCAATTTTCTTCCTTAAATGTAATAGGAGGCATCCGTATACAGCCAACCAATCTATCTTCACAATTACCTGTTGCACCTGTAGTAACATTCTCTGATTGAATGAAGGAAAAAGTACATAAGGTATTATCCAACATTACCAAACAAACAAGATAGGGTTAGGTTAATACAGTCAAGCTAATATTTTCTGTTTAAACTCTCACTAGTATCATCAGCCAATTTTAAAAAGTATAAAACATAACAGGAGCATCTCGCAAACTGAAGATATGACTCAAAACATGACATATTGAATTGGTAATACTTTTATTTTATTTTAAAATTCATGTTATGTTTTGTTTTGATTCTCTTATACTTCCTCCACATTATTTTGGCAGTACACCAACCTTTTCGAGTTTTCAATTTGTATTTCAATACTTTTATATCATTATTATTTGACATATTGAAATTGTGATACAAAAGAAAATGTGTACAGATGTACAGTACACGTCAATGTCTCAGCATATTAAATATATTTAAACCTTAATAAGATATGAAAGCTGCTAAGTTTTCAAAAGAACTGGATATAATATGAAAAGGAGAAATAAGAGAACTTCAATGTGTTGAAAAATACTTAAGAGTACTTACGTATATTCATGGACGGCGTTTCGGACGTGTCCTTCAGGTCAGATTTTGGTTGGTTAAATAATTTTTTATCTTACGAATAAAATATGTAAATATGTAAATATGTGAATTCTTGGTGTGCATGTTACATCACTGAGCCACCAGTCAAGTTGGATGAATTTAACAAAGGTTTTTTTCTTATTTATAATTGTAATTTCATCCAACATGGCAAAATTGTCTTTGTCACTTGAATCTCTGGGGAGATTCAATGAGTTTTATCACATATTATTGTGATGCCATTATACATTATTATTGTGTAGCAGAGCCAGTGTTGCCTGTTAAAGTGCCTATAATGTAAAAAAATTTTATTGTTTTATTTTGAAGAACTTTTGAAGAAAATGATAAAGTAACTTCTTTTGAAGATTTTCGTTTCTTCGCTTTGTTTTTTATATATTTCAGTTTATCAAAGTTTTGAAGCTTGGCATGGCGATGTTTAATGAAATAAAATCAAAAGTTTGCTTATACACCATGAAAGCTCAGCGAATTTTATCTTTAAAATAAACATGGTGTATAACCGCAAACTTTTGATTTTATTTCATATTTCAGTTTGTTTGATATGCAAATGTCTGGAATTTTGTCACACATGTATAATGACTTATCAGAGAGTGTTATATATCTTTGCGTTCATGAAATAAAAACACTAAAGTGCGAATAACATGTGCATGTGTTTCTCTCACAACACCAAACTTCTTGATTTTAAAGGATTTCGTTTGAGAATGAAAGTGATATCTCCGGTAAGTCATTATGCATGTGTATGAAATTCCATACATTTGCATATCAAACAAACTGAAATATTCCAAAGATAAAGAGAAGCATAATCTCCAAAAGAAGTTACTTTATCATTTTAAAAGTTCTTCCAAATAAGACAATAAATTTTTTGATGTTATAGGCAATTTAACTACTTCTAACAGCACGTCTCTTGTTCATAGTTACTGTATTAATGATATGCATAATAAACATGTGTTTTTAGTGTAAAATTACAATATCTAATAAATAATGCAAGTTAATAATAGTACCAGTCTTAAGGGATGAACCAATATGATTCTTTTCAACATGAGCTTCATAATCAGCATCACTAACTCCTTCCACGGGAAGAGAAGGACAAACACCATTCCTACCATAACGACAAACAAACGAACCTCCCTCTTTTGAACAATGTTTAGAACGAAGGTGTTTTGCAAATTCTCGAGGAGAATCAAATCTAAACTTGGCATCACAAACTAAACACATTGACCATGTTCTCTGGTGCATCATATCTGCGATCTGAAGCATATTGGACGAGATCATCTTCCTCCCACCAACATCTTCAAGATCTTGTAAACGTTCCTTAGGTACATTCCTTTACTTCACTCTCAAACTTGAGAGATGAGGCCTTGTGAGCCTCCAAGAAATTAACACAGAGTCAGAGGTCAATCATTACAGAGGAATAAAACCTTTCAAGTAAATTACATCATTTCGTCGACCAGGATTTTATTATTACTTTAGACGACGAGTCTTAAAACGTTTTCTCTTGAACCATATAATAAAAGTTGCAAATCAACTAATAGAAAATATTAAATATTTTACGTGTTGGAAGAACGCCATATTGTTCACGAAACAGAGAGAAACCTGGGTATGAATATTGTTATCCGAGATATGAACGACACTCAACGACGAAATACGAATATTTTGGATCACTTTGCGTTTTTTCGCCCGCCAATCTGGCGTAATTTTGAAATTTAGATAGTCTTTATTTGTCTGTCGTTACTAAATGTTCAGTTAATCAATGCGGATTCATGAATTGTACTAGTAAGGACAGTGTTTGATAATATCTAATATCCTTATGGCCCAGCAACAAAGAGGAGGGGAACAAGAAGCTCAGGAAGAAAGCCTTCTTGAGGAAGACTCAGACTGTATAGGCGCTCCATTGCTTGTCAACAAACTCGAGGTATTAGTGAAAATATTATGTATTCATTTTGAAACTAAAACAACTGGTTGAATTCAACGGATTTTTCTTGGCAGGAACATGGTGTTAGTGCAAGTGATATTAAAAAGCTAGAAGACGCAGGTCTCTTTACCGTTGAAGCAGTAGCTTACTCTCCAAAGAGACATTTAATTAGAATTAAGGGAATAAGTGATGCCAAGGCTGACAAAATTCAACAAGAAGCCTATAAATTAATACCAATGGGCTTTACAACAGCCACAGAATTTCATGCCAAAAGATCAGAACTGATAACAATAACGACTGGCTCTAAAGAGCTGGACAAACTTCTACAAGGTTAGAGTTTACTTAAATATTGAAACATCTCATTCAGACTATGTTCAGTCTTACAAGGCTTACAATACAAGGGTGAGCCTCTGTTGCTGTATGCCCCCTCACCATATCCCTCACCACCATATCCCCCACCACCATATCTCCCCTAGTTGCCATATCTTACACCATCTCCCTCCCCACCATCTCCCTCCCCACCATCTTTCCCCACCATCTTTCCCCACCATCTTTCCCCACCATCTTTCCCCACCATCTTTCCCCACCATCTTCCTCCACCATCACCACAGGAACTGATACATATAAATATAATGTTTTTCCTACATGCAAATAATTCTGGTTATGTGTACAAGTCACCATCTTTTCCAGTACGTTAAGTTTCCAACAACATCTAAGAATTCGTAATCCTGCAGTATATTAAGCTTTCATTTAAGGCCAAGTAAAAAAATATATTAGTTTATCGTCCCCGCCCGCATCCTTTTTTCCGGCCGCATCAAATTTATTTTTTAAAAATTTTATTTGCATCGAAAATCTGTCTTGTATTTGGGGGCCTTTTGCACCACCTTTCGGCCATTTTCGTCCGTTTCGGTATCTTCCAGTACCTTTCGGTTCATTTCGGATTTTACACGCCACAATTTGTTTTGGCACAATCTTGTATCGAAGCAATTGCAGATAATTCTCCTTTTTTTTAAAAGTTAAGACGATAAACTACTATATATTTTTTACTTGGCCTAATGCATGTGGTCTTTTTTCAGGTGGAATAGAAACTGGATCAATTACTGAAATGTTTGGTGAATTTAGGACTGGAAAAACACAACTTTGTCACACACTGGCTGTCACATGTCAGGTACAGGATTATATAAAAGAATGGAACAGCCTTTACTTATCTACTGTATTACCTTTGACAATTATTCAGACATGGTGTCCTTCATCAAGTCAGATGAAGCATACTATAATGATATAAGCATACTATATGTACAGTATTTATAGAAGAGAATAATAATGTGACCCAGTGACCACACTATATTTAAAGTGCTTATAACGTCTGTGGGGATTTAACATATTTGTAATCTATGGATTCTCCTGAGATAAATTGTAATATATCTTGTCAGCTGAAAATTTCATCTTCATAGACTTTTTTGCTGTTAAAGTTGACGGAAATGACGTCAAATCGGGCATCTGTAAAGAGGTTTTCATATAGACAGATTCCCGATTTGACGTCATTTCTGTCAACTTTAACAGCAAAAAAGTCTATGAAGATGAAATATTCAGCTGACAAGATATATTACAATTTATCTCAGGAGAATCCATAGATTACAAATATGTTAAATCCCCACAGACGTTATAGGCACTTTAATTGTAATATCTGATGAAGAAATGCATTCAAAAGTCAAAACGTTAGACCTAATGTACAAATCCAAATAATTATTTGTATTCAGTAACTTAGGTAGATAAGTAAATGAAATCCCAAATGTAATGTTTCAATCTCTTGTGTAGTTGCCCATTGATATTGGTGGAGGTGAAGGCAAGGCAATATACATTGACACAGAGAATACGTTTCGTCCAGAACGGCTCCTTGCAGTAGCAGATAGGTCTGGGTCTTGTACGATGTTGATATTAAGATTGACAAGTTTATAGTTTCTTAACTATTATTCATCCATATTAAGGTATGGCTTGGATGGCCAGCAAGTCATGGATAATGTTGCTTATGCTAAAGCTTACAACACTGAACATCAATCTCAACTATTATTGCAAACCTCAGCAATGCTTGCTGAATCAAGGTTTGTTGACTTGAAAATAATTATAAGGGAGCTACTGTGTGTGCAGCAGTCAAGGTTAACGCTTTCTCATTTTTTTTATATTTCTTGTAGATATTGTTTACTGATTGTTGACAGTGCTACATCACTCTATCGTACAGATTATTCCGGCCGTGGTGAACTTGCAGAGCGACAGATGCATTTAGGCCGTTTTTTGAGAACATTGCTACGACTTGCTGATGAGGTGAATGTGACTTCTTATTTATATCATGGTTGTAAGCAGTTCTATTTTAATTAAAGATAATTTGCTACACTGTCTTAGTTTGGTGTTGCTGTGGTGATAACAAACCAAGTTGTTGCTCAAGTTGATGGGGCCTCCATGTTTCAAGCTGATGCCAAAAAACCAATTGGAGGACACATCATGGCTCACGCATCAACAACTAGGTGATTAGTATGTCCTTCAACGGTTATAATGTAACAGAATTCACATTTTATTAATGTCTTGAATTTTGATTAAAATAAATTAATATGAAGTTTAATTAAATTAATGCCATTTGACTTGACAGGTTGTATTTAAGAAAAGGACGTGGTGAAACAAGAATTTGTAAAATTTATGACTCTCCCTGTCTGCCAGAATCTGAGGCGATGTTTGCTATCAATGCTGATGGCGTCGGAGATGCTAAAGACTAAAAAGTGTTCGCAACATCAGTAAACATTTCTTGGGCTGCATGAAATTGCATGAAGCATTACTTGGATAAAATTGTTTAATGCATATTTGTGATTATATTGGAAATGGTAAATTTGGGGTGTATTTAAATTATTACATATATGAAAATGCAATTATTACATGGTTGACGTAAAAGGAATGGATACTATATGTTAATACTTCACGCAATATGTTGCTGTATTTTTTGGCTTGCTTATTTTAATTGAATGGTGTGCTGTAATGATTTTGAATTGTGGTGATATTATATGATATTAAATGCTTGTGAATATTTAATGCAAGGCCATAGAGTACAATTGTTAGTTAAATATTATTATTCTACACTTCTGACATTACCTGCTGTACAAAAGTCAATTACATATAATTATTTTGTTTTAGCATTTCACTTTCCAAACAAATAAGTTTTGTATTTAAACATTTTAAAAATTATTAGTTTATATTAAATATTTAATTATATTACAGTATTAAGTATAAAAAAAGAGTAAGATGTAAAAACTTAAATTTATGACTATTGAATTATATGTACTGAATACAGTTGATAAAAAGATATATTCGTGTTTACATGACATAGTTAATATTATAATCTGACATACATGTAACTGTAAGTGAGAGTTATTACAATGTTTTAATGGTGCTTTTCAGACAACTGTCTCAGAAGTAACTGCATTATTTTGTATTGGTTCACATCCTCTTCGTCGATTGTGGTAGACCTTCAAAGTACTGACAATTGAAATTAGTTTTTAATTAGTTGATACAGATAGAAGACAAATTAGTTTTTAATTAGTTGATACAGATAGAAGACATAGCAATCTTGCAGAGTAAAATGGTATATATAAAATTTTAATGCTTTGAAATGCAGTATGATTGGCATCTTTGTGTACTGCACACACAATGGACTCATAGACACATCAAGGTTATTTTCTTGGGACTCAGAAGCTTTACAAGAACAAAAACCATTACCCAAATAAAAACTCTGGTCCTAACCCTGAAATAAAGGAATACTAACCCTACTTTTAAACTAAATATTTCAATGATGTAATATTCTGTGTCCGGTACACAAAGTAGCAGCCGTATGATTAGAGCAAAACAGTCTTGTGTTTCTGATCAGCATTTGACTTTTGTACATTGATTGGAACTACATCACAAGCACCATCAAGATCACATCAATTTTGGACATGCCTATAGCTCTCGCACTAGGAACCAAAGACTTCTGTTGCCTTACAGTGCAATTACATTTTTACCTGATAATTATGAAAGGTACCAATGCTATTCCAGAATTTATGAAAAACACAAATCCATTTCCATGCTTCCAAGTAAAATGTAGTGAGAGTTGATAGAGAGGATTAAACACAATATTTGCCAGAAAATTACACAAGCTTTCAATTGAAGCAAGTATGGAAAACATTGTACCTGAAACAGAAATGAAAAATCATGATTTTTACTTTTGAAATGTTTTAGTCAGCACATCATCTTTTTTATTACTGTACCTTGTTCATTAAGGTCAACAATATGTGACATCTGGGCTGAGAGACAAGGTTTTGGCAAACCAATACAAAGACCAAAGGCAGTGGCTATAGATAGAATAAATTTACAAACATTGCTAAATATTAAGGACAGGCCATGCCTATCTACACATACAGTATGTTGTGGTCTTTGAACCAGCTGTACTTTGTGGTCTAGTGGTTACCACAGTCTATGAGCTGGGAGATGCAGGTTCAAATCTTGGGTTGGACCTCCACTCAGGGTCTTGAGGAGAAAGTGCTGCCTTTGCAATAATATCAACAAATGGTAAGACTTTCGGGTCTTCTCGGATAACGACCTTAAATCGTAGGCTTCTAACTTCTACTTTAATACTGAACAACGCTTTCGCATCTAGTTCGGAACCGCTATCAATTGGTCTTCTAAGCCTGTTGGGGTTATGGGGTATTCCGTTCACCTAAAAGAGTGATAAATCTAAATTACTTACAAAGAAACATTTGCAATGTAGTTGTTGATAACCCGATCATTACCAATAATCCCATAACGAAGATGGTTCCTACTTGAGCTATCGAATAATCTTTCCAATCAAACCACTTTAAAAACTTCATACATAACACTGCCCCAACAGCTCTTGCAAAAAACAAAGATGCTAAGAAGTAACCAATAAAATCCAATTTCCAACACAGTGGGGTATCTTTTGAATAAAGTATAACAAGTTGATTTATGACTGCAGCTGGTACCAGCAACATTGCAGAGGCAATAAAGAGAAAAGACAGCTTAAGTCGACCTCTATGCTCTCGTATTTTGATAATAACACCAGCTAGCAACTTCAGATCTTTTAAACTATAACAGTTTTTGGCATGTTTTGAGAACTCTTGTTGAGATTCAGGCAGCCAAAATGTAACATAGAGAAAACTGGTTAAATGACAACTAAACATAAACCAGTATGGAGCAGCATAACCCAAATGCTCAATCCACAGACCACTTGTGGCCTGTGCTATTGTGCCACCAAGTAAGGCTATTGCTTCCAATTGAGTTAGACAAAGAGACAACTTTGCAGGATTTGCTGTAGTGTCTGCAATGTAGGCTGTGACAGTAAAGACAAGTGTTATATACTGCCCAGATATACCACTTATAGCAGATCCTAAAATGTGGAGAATGAATAAGCTTATATATTATTATAAATGAGGCCAAGTAAATGCTACTGTAGTACTGTATAGCATATATAGCTTTTATGTATGGTATATGGTTATTCACCCAGGGGTGGCACCAGGGATTCCCAACACAGGGGCTAAGGTCCCCGACGGGGGGAGCTAACTATAACTAGGGGGTTGCGGCCACGCCCACTTAAAAATTTGATAATTCGAAGGCCAAAATATCATGCCGTTTTTTTATGAGAAATATTGAATATCAGAACAAGAATCAAGTAAAATACCACCAATTCCCGTTTGTTCCCTGAAAAATTGTTCATTTTTCCCCTGACAGGGTGCTAAGGTTCCCCGACGGGGGCTGTAGCCCCCTGCCCCCTCTGGTGCCATCCCTGTATTCACCATGCTAATTACATAATTCAATAAAGATCACACTTACCAATGGTCATCGCATACACAGGAAGTTCTAAATAAATAGTTGCAAGAGTGATGGAGACATCAATTAAGCTGCCTAGTGGTGGTAGCCTCATTATCATCGTTCGTCCTTTTCTGTCTGACAAAGGGCCATAAATCAAAGAAGAGAATATGGCAGGTAATGTGGACGCCAAGCCCATACTTAAAATATATTTGGACGCCTGTTGTTGTATTTTTCTATACAAATAAAAGAAAGGTTTAGATATTTGCTAGGCACCTATGTATTTACCGATGGATGCCAAGAACACACCTAAAATGAACAGGTTTTGTGATTGGCTATATGGAACAAAAGTGGTTAGGGTTAGGACATTGGTTTCTTTGTGGTTGATTCTATATTGTTTTATTGTTTTAATCAACCAACCACAAGACTTGTTCATATAGGTAGGTGGCGACCCCCATCCTATCCATAATTTTTATATTTTATTACAAATTAAAAACAGAAATTCAAGAAATTAACATACTTATCCAACGACGTGACATTTTTATCACAATGATTAACATTGGCTATGTTGGATGCATTTTGTGCTAAATGCAATTGTGCACGGTGATATAAATAATGTTGGTAAGTTGGAAGTTGAAGTAACAACGCGGAAATATACAATAGTGTCACAGGTTCTACTGTCAAAGCATGGTGGTGATTGCCCATGGTTCTACAATTAAAAACAAAATTAAACCATTACGGTAAATTGCAGCTTAATTTTAAACACAAAATAAATCATTCAGAGATACAGTACGTCATGTTTATCAATGTTAAAATTACTTAGAACTGAAATGTTGCGCAAATAAGATGTATTTCATAATGCTGAAAAAGAGTAACGTACGACCCAACTGATTTTTAGTTTTTCAACCTTTATTTATCAGCCTTACGGCACTCTTACCTCTCACTGCGGAGAACAGTTCTTTAATACTTTCGTTTCTTAATTTCATTTCTACGTTGCGTAATGTAAATATACAATGACAACATTTGTGATTTTCATGTAAATGTATTTTCGCGCTGACGGAGAATTGACAAACGTTTGTTATCGACTTTTTCTTTTTCACTAACTCGCTCAGCATCGATATTTTATTTTAGCTTTATTTACGTCTTTATTTTAGCATTACGCAGTAGATTACGAGTTAGTTTAACTTTTCCCCAAGTTATTTTGTGCGTTTAAATGGAAAATGAAAATTTCAAGGCACGTTTTAAACACGATGCGCATGCGACGAACAAAATCGCATATTTTTGTAAAAAGTCTTATTTATGAATGCAAAAAAGTAGAGTGCTTCGTAGACAGTGTTTTTGGATATATAACAAAGTGAAAAGGTGGTAAACTGCCAAGATTTTTAGGAAGGAAATACTGAGAACTTTCGAGCAGAGTCCTTCGTCAGAAGACGGACCTATTTATGAATGCGACGAATGCGCCTTCTATGAGACGGGGGGAGTGGTCTATTTGTAGACAGCTAATTATGTTTCCAAAAATGATCTGTCGCATGATCTGCTACTACGACACCATATATAATGACTTGGGTGCGAAAATATAATTATTGTGTGTTCATTACGGAATGGGTTTATTAACTGGAAGACTACGAATGATGGTTTAGAGTATATATGGCGCAATCGTATGAAACTATCGATCTATTATTGGATGGAAAGGTTGATGGAACGCTGTCATCGCAGCTTTTGTATAAATTCTTTTGTAATAACCTTCGTCTTGGACAGTGGGAACTGGCAAGAGCTTGTATTGAAACATTAGTAAATAGGAACTCTAAATGTGGCGAGCAAATTGAGAAAATATTGAAGAATATTATTGAAGAACCCCTTGCATTCTGGTATGATGAATAGTATTGATTATATTTATAATGAAGTGTACATAACAAATCAAGTGATGGTAATTTAATATTGACTAGATATGAAATTGCATTAGTTGAACTTGCCAATGATGCTGTATGAAGATTATATACAGTAGATTCAGTAGATCTTTTTCAACAAATAATATTTTACATAATATTATCACAATTAGCATCATGTGACAGTCCAATATTTTACGATGTAGGACAGCAACATATTGGATAGCAACCTTTTGACTGTTTACGTGCGAAGAAACATCTTTGTGGATTCATCTTCGCTCAATATTACAAAATATTTAAGTCTTGATTTGCAATATTAGGCTCAACCTTCGATCTCGCCCAATATTGAATTCTTGATTTAAATATTTTGTAATATTGGGCTCAGAGGAATCCAATAAGTAATAAAATATAAAGTACTTTTTTTCATAAAAAACACTCTTTTGTAGTGATGGATCTCCCTCTGTTTCCACACCATTTCATTTATCATGGCTTTGTCTTTTGGAGTTCCTCCGACATTATGAAGGAAAGGTGCGTATTGAGAACTGCATAGTATTTTTAATTGCTCGTGTAAAATATTAATTGCGTTTGTTTTTTTGGTGTTATTTATTTTAGATCGACCTACCAGAAAGCATTCAGAAAAAAATTGAATTCAGACTTTTATTGCAGTCTTGTGATTCTCAGAATATTTCTTTACAATGTCTTCAGGTTTGTGCTGGATTAATTTAATAATCCACACTGACTTGGCTTACAATAAAGTTCTGCATCTGTATGCTTAGTTGGTGAAGAGTGTTGGTCTAGAGTTTCAGGGTTGCCTTTATTAGGGATAAGCCGATAATTGGAAATTAATCGGTAGAAGCCAATAATCGGCAACTTTCAGGCTTATCTGCTGTCGGCCGATATTAAGACATATATCGGCGGTGCCGATAAATAGTATACTGCCTTTTCTACTTGTGACTTTACCTTTTGTTTGTCAAGAAAAATGCAAACTTGTTTATAACATAGATAACTGTCAAATTTTATTAATTTGATATGGTGCATCTGGTTTAACATGACATATTAGGTGAAACATTAGCTATACTAAATCCAATCTATCGTAAAGACGTTTCTGTTAGACTGTTACTAGTCTACAAGTAACACTTATATTTTGCTAACGTTTTTCCCCAAATTCAAGTGTTAAGAATTCCTGCTGACTATCGGTAACCACCGATATATTGGCCTGTAGTATCAGAATTTATCATATCGGTAAATTGGATTTTTCTCTATCGGCTCATCCCTAGCCTTTATGCCCTAGAAGTGATCAGCATCTATCTTCTCCTAATAATATCAATGGTTAACCAAGCTCCTAGAGGTAATGAGAATATAGGAAATGATCACCAATAAGGAGGATCTGTATGTAGATACTAGGAAGTAAAAGGTTAAAAATATAAATTGTTGCACAATTTCTACTTATTATTGTGCTTAAACTTATATTTTTGTTTTGTCTATTTTTTAGGAGCTTGATTGCTATCATTCACAGATCATCATTAAAAATAGATTATTGCAAAAAGTTCCTAGCATAAGTAGCTCCTGGTTGAAATCATTGAAACATTTAATCTCCCAACAACCACAGATTGCTCATGGTATAATTCAGCAGCTCTTGGGTTCTGGTGTAGAGTTTACAAATAATAATGCATTCTTTCAACAGTTTTACCTGGATATTATAAATGAATATTTGACAAGGTTAGGTGCATTGGAAAAATCTAAAAGAATCACTGACTTAAACAATGCTGACGTAAGTGAAGAAAGCATATCTGAAAAGCACATGATGTGTTGTAAAGCCATTCATCAGCTTTTGGTTGTGTGGGATCCACCTCTGGATACAAAGGAGTTAGAAGTTGATGAACTATTGATGAATTTACTATATCGAGTTCAAAGTAAGCCTTCAGAACATTTATCAAAGGGTTCTGTTTATTCTGCTTTCCTGGCACATTCTTCAGATAATCTTCTTCAAAAGTTCTGTAGCATAGAAAATGACTGGCAACTAGGTCTCTGTTCAGGCAGTTCACTAGAACTTGAATCATCACAAGGAACGTGCATACCTTCAGAAGCTTTGTTAATACGTTCATGTGAAAAAGACCGCCCAGATTCCTGGAAATTGTTCTATTTTCATGCGAGGAATAACCATCATATTTTGGAAGAAGTTGTTGTAAGTTTTAATATACATATTTTATTATCTTTTGTTCATGTTGTCATAAAAACTAGAGATGAGCCGATTAATAGGTTAAGCCGATTAATTGGCTGATAATCAGCCATCTTTCAATAATCGGTAATCAGCCGATTATTAACTCTTTCATGTCCGGCCCAGTCAAAAGGGGTCATAGAAGACATCAATCCGTACACGGATGAAATTCGACAAGCGCCAGGCACTGCATGAGATCCACTCACACGCCAAGTTTGATTTGATTTCATACACAACTCTGCGATTGGTGGCATTTTGAATTTTCATGATGCTACGCGGGCGTGCAAGATGGCATTTTCTAGAAAAATGGAAGTTTTTCAACCTGATTTATGATAATTAATGCTAATTTTTATTTGTATTATCATAATGTGTCTTGTTCGGAAAATTCAAAAGCATTGGTAACAGCCGGTTTATTGGACTTTCAGAAAAGGTATAGATTTCACAACAGTTATGGATATAATTTCACGAGATATCAATAGAACAAAGAGGTAGTTCAATTTTGGATGTTTTTAAGCCGGACAGGAAAGAGTTAATGCATAATCTGCCATTTGCCGATTATGTACAATTTGGTACATTTCTTGTAGAAATAATTGAAAATCTGCATCAACATCTAGGGTGAGGCGGTTAATCGATATACCGAAAAAAACCGATGTTTTTTGAAAACCGATTTAACCGATGTTGCTTTTGGAGAAAAACCGAAAAACCGAAAAAAATCGGTATTTGTTGCAAAGAATCAAGTGTTTGCGCTTACACACGGAAAATCTGAAGAGATTTTGTTTGAAATTTGATAACGTCTTCGAAACACCGTACGTTTCTTGCCAGGTATGATCTCCGATATAAGAACGGAACGGCTTGATCTATTCGAACTTGAACGGATAAGCGGATCAAAGCAGTCTTGGAGCGTTGACGAGCCTCAAGAAATCAGAGAAGACGTCGTCAGCTGCATCCCCGCGTGATCGTCTCTCCAAATAGATCGAATGCTACATCTCTGCATTTCCTATTATTGACGGAGACGACGATCCTCTGCAATGGTGGAAGTTAAACATGAAAGAACTACCGTTGCTGTGCCAACAATCGAGAAGATATCTTGCCATCCAAGCGAGCAGTTCCACATCAGAGAGACTTTTTAGTAAAGCAGGGCAAGTTACTACAGCGGCACGAGCACAGCTGAAACCTGAGAGAGTGGATAAGCTTGTGTTCATGGCAGAGAACTTATAGTCGTTTGTGTGTTATTTGTAAATATAATTGTGATATTTGTACATGATATTTATAAATCTTATTGTAAATTTTATCTGATTTCTTTGTACTTCGTAGTCAGGATGTTTATAATTAATTAATACAATTGTTTTTCAAACTGAAGTCTTGCGCGCGTAGCGTCATGCATGTTTTTTAACTGTAGTTTCGAGCGCGTTTTAAAAAACCGATTCACTCGGTTTTTTCGGGTTTTTTCGGTCGGTTTTCGGTTTTCGGTTTTTTATAAAAACCGCCTCACCCTATCAACATCTTGATAATGCACACAAAAACTGTTGTTTAGTGATCCATAAATCGTTGAAGACATCATTTCCCTGCATCTGACCTGGAAACGAGCTGTTTCATGAACGAATCATGCAACTGTCACGAACAAAATGTTGTCCGAAATTTAATTGCAATCAAATGAAATTTAAATGCAAGCACACCATCAGGAACAAGTCCTTTTAGTCTATAAATAAGTATGACACTGTTGAATTAATTAACATATTCTTGCATAAATTTGGAAATTATAGAGCCATGCGGCAACTAGGTTGGTTATTACCTTCTCATTTTCCATTTCTTTTTTCTTCTTTCTTTTACTTCACTTTTTTCTTCTTTGTGCACTCTTAATCCTAACTACTCCTTCTCCTTGACCTACTAATCTTCATCCTTTTTATTCTTCTTCTGTTCCTTTTACTACTACTCCATTCTCTATTGACTATTTCATTATTGATCTCATCTTCTTGTTTAGAATAGTTGTGTAGAGTTTGTTCGGCAAGGAGACTTTGAGAAAGTTACCAGGATACTGTCATGTGTTGAATTCTCTCCACTGAAAGTGCTAGTGTTGTTACTAGCATGGCCATATTGTCGCAGTTGTGACAGTGCTCAAAAGCTTCTTGATATTCTATGGGATCGTAATGTAAGTCAATATTAAAGGTGCCGTCAAGTCCGTTCTGCGCATGTCCACGTTTCTGTTTACATCGTTTGTTTAAATTGCATTATATAAACATTGAACATGAAGTATTGCGGATTTGTTTTTCACGCTTGAGCTATTCTGCCTAAAAAGCGTGTTATAAGAAGCTGTTCTGTTTCTAATTGTGGATAATATATCAAACTACCACTCGCGTCTTCGCCACCTTTGACAAATACTCGCTTTTGAACTGTCGCAAATCTATTCCATTGAAGTTTGTTGACATATAGAGTCCCCAACGTTTGAAATATCACACATGGGCAGAACGGACTTGATGGCACCTTTAAGGTTTTAAAAATTATTTGATAAAAACAAGAATCTTGACCTAGACATTACAGCTTTTTTATTCTGCATTTCTCATTTAGAATCCTTCCAGACATTTGCTGCTTGATCAAGCTTGTGCAAAACTGGAGTATCAAGTTCACCTTGTAAAATGGTGCTTGGATAAAGCCAAGTTAGTACTCCAATACGTTTTCTATGATTATATAGTTGTTAATACTCCGGAAAAATCCAGAGTCCAAGATGGAGATTGAATCTGTAACTTTCTGACACTGGTCTGGGTGCACAGTAACTACTGGAGACATTGCGCTAAGTTTGGAGACATTGCGCTAAGTTATGAGACATTACGCTAAGTTTGGCGACATTGCGCTAAGTTTGGCTACATTACGCTAAATTTGGAGACATTGCGCTAAATTTGGAGACATTGCGCTAAATTTGGAGACATTGCGCTAAATTTGGCGACATTGCGCTAAGTTTGGCTACATTACGCTAAATTTGGAGACATTGCGCTAAATTTGGAGACATTGCGCTAAATTTGGAGACATTGCGCTAAATTTGGCGACATTGCCCTAAGTTTGGCGACATTGCGCTAAGTTTGGCGACATTGCGCTAAGTTTGGAGACATTGCGCTAAATTTGGAGACATTGCGCTAAATTTGGAGACATTGCGCTAAGTTTGGAGACATTGCGCTAAGTTTGGAGACATTACGCTAAGTTTGGAGACATTGCGCTAAGTTTGGAGACATTACGCTAAGTTTGGAGACATTACGCTAAGTTTGGAGACATTACGCTAAGTTTGGAGACATTGCGCTAAGTTTGGAGACATTACGCTAAGTTTGGAGACATTGCGCTAAGTTTGAGATGTTACGCTACGTTTGGAGACATTGCGCTAAGTTTGAGATGTTACGCTACGTTTGGAGACATTGCGCTAAGTTGTGAGACGTTACGCTACGTTTGGAGACATTGCGCTAAGTTTGAGATGTTACGCTACGTTTGGAGACATTGTGCTAAGTTTGAGATGTTACGCTACGTTTGGAGACATTGTGCTAAGTTTGAGATGTTACGCTACGTTTGGAGACATTGTGCTAAGTTTGAGATGTTACGCTACGTTTGGAGACATTGCGCTAAGTTTGAAATGTTACGCTACGTTTGGAGACATTGCGCTAAGTTTGAGATGTTACGCTACGTTTGGAGACATTGCGCTAAGTTTGAGATGTTACGCTACGTTTGGAGACATTGCGCTAAGTTTGAGATGTTACGCTACGTTTGGAGACATTGCGCTAAGTTTGAGATGTTACGCTACGTTTGGAGACATTGCGCTAAGTTTGAGATGTTACGCTACGTTTGGAGACATTGCGCTATGTTTGAGATGTTACGCTACGTTTGGAGACATTGTGCTAAGTTTGAGATGTTACGCTACGTTTGGAGACATTGCGCTAAGTTTGAGATGTTACGCTACGTTTGGAGACATTGCGCTAAGTTGTGAGACGTTACGCTACGTTTGGAGACATTGCGCTAAGTTTGAGATGTTACACTTAGTTTTTAGACATTACACTTAGTTTTTAGACATTACGCTAAGTTGTATGTTTTCTCAGTAACCCTTATTTGTTGAAAGCCTGGATAACACATCTAGACTGTGATTAATAACCATAGTCATATTTACTAGTTTAGGAAGACATTAATTTACACTTAATTAATTTTCATTAATTTTCTTCCTTAATTGTTCAGACCATTGTTAGCTGCCAGTGATTTCCCAGTGGAAGATCATCAAAAAGCTTATGAAATGTTCCAAAGTCTTGATTCTCATTCCGTACTTTATGTCCTTAATCAGTCTACTAATCTTTCTCAGTTACCTGAGCAGGAAGTCTTGGAAATGTTGCGGACAAGACCTGTGTTTAGTTCCACTGCATCTCAACAAGAAAAGTCAAGCGCGGATTCTAGGAATTTGGAGAGTACATGTACTTTTAATGAAAGTGCCGAATCCCAGCGAGACATCGCTCTTTATCATGGTTTCTGCGCCTTGAGGAGTTTCATGGAAGCAATCATGTGTAGCTATCGTGATGAAGGAGACAGCTTGTCTGATGTGACGACCAAAATCCAAGAAGCTCAGGATCACATGAACAATATTTTCCCAGTCACTTTCAGAGTTGAAGTCCTGGAGAACGTTTTTAGTTTGTTGTTTGTGTCAGCAGGAGATCTAAATGAAGAGATGTCTCTGACAGCTGTTGAAAATGATGGATTGGAGACTCCCGAAAGTCGCAGTTTACGTAGCAGTCGTACGACAAGTCTTGAGAGTTTTGTTAGTATTGACAGCAAGAACAACAGTCCTTGGAAGAACAACCATCGAAGTAACGAGCTGAAACCAGGGCAAGAGTCTTCTGCTTCTCGTGTGGTTTCACCTGATATTTTGAGAAATGGCGATGTCGAAACTTTCCCAGAAAGTAAGATATTTCTCGGGGAACAGCAGGATGTTACTAACAATGACGCAATGTCTGGAGAAATTAAACCCAGCCTAGGATCAAAATCATCAAAGGCTCGAGAACTACAATTTGATGTTGTGAAGGTGTGTGATGAAGAGGCAAACGAGATGTTCCAATTGCCATTATATGGCGTAGGGAAGGACAGGTTGTTAGAATTGAGTGAAAGAAAAGTAAAAGGACTTCTTGTCAACAAGTCTTTGGTTGGTCATTTGTTAGAGGTGCTCAAGAAATGTTTGAAAGAAGTTCTCAGTTTGATTGCTGATCAGAATGAACAAGAAGGATGCAACAGTAAGTCCAAGTTCCTTCCTTCCTCCCTTTACTCCCTCCCTCCATTCCTTCACTCCCTCCTTCCTTCCTCCATTCCTTCCTCCCTCCATTCCTTCCTCCCTTCCCTTCCTCCATTCCTTCTTCACTCCCTCCCTTCCTCCATTCCTTCCTCCTTTCACTTCCTCCATTCCCTTCCTTCCTCCCTTCCTCCATTCCTTCCACCCTTCACTCCCTTCCTTCCTCCTTCATTCCTCACTTCCATCCCTCCATTCCTTCCTCCTTCCATTCCTTTCACTCCCTCCCTTCCTCCTTCATTCCTCTTTTATTCCTCCCTTCCTTCCTTTATTCATTCCTCCCTCCCTTCCTTCTTCCACGCTCCACTCTTTTATTATTTAGTTCATGCAGACTGGATAAAAACCTCAATTTCAATGACCAACCTGGAACAAAGAGTCTCTCGCTTGGGGCAGTGCGTCAATGAAGCTCAATGGCGGTATCAACTTGTCTTATCTTGTTGCGATGGTAACAAACCAGAAGACGAGTGTAGCGACGATCATGTGAGCTCCTCTGATAGTGAAGTGGAGCAAGAATTAAGTACTAAAGGTAAAGTTGTATTCTTTATAATTATACCAATTATTTTACCATTGACCAAATAAATTGAGAAAATGAGGGAAAGGAGAAAGGGAAGGAGAGACTGGGAAGGAAAATTTACATCTCTTTATAGTTATGGTTTTGTTTACTAATCAATTGTTTCTTTCCTGTAACCAGTAAAAAGTGGTCATGATGTACCCAAACCACGAAAACACAGGGAGAGAATGTTGGGTAAATCTCTGACAGATACCTCATCTCAAGACACCAGTATTTCGCGCCTGTTGTCCTCTCCCAGTAGCCTCATGTACATGTGCATGAAGAAAGACAACTATGGACAAGTTAAACACATCATCAAACTCTTCAACACAAATAACGATGAAAGTTCTACAGTTGTTGTTTTTGCTGAAGAATACGAGAAAGCATTTCAAAAGTTGACGCGATTTGAAAAAAGCAAAACAAAAGAAATGTCTGTAAGACCTTCACCTAAGAGTGGAGGACGATTGTCCAGGTTGAAATACGTGGCTTCCGCAGCGGCTGCTGGGATAGCCTCCGTCTCTCCAGCAAGCATCATCGAAGAACTGTTGTTGTCTGCAAGTATTGATCTAACGTCCAGCGGTCTTGTCGTCTCCGAACCTGCCCATGCGCACTTTGTCCATGCCTTGGTATGTTTTGATTTCCTGTGCACAGGACCAATGACAAAACAATCATTTCGAAGTCTTATAGAAATGGCGAAGCAAAAGATGGATCTAGGAATGGGTAATAATAATACTATGACATCATCAACAAGATCTTCATCATCTACGTAATCATCTACATTATCATCATCATCATCTACATTATCATCATCATCATCTACATTATCATCATCATCTACATTATCATCATCATCATCAACAAGATCGTCATCATCTACATTATCATCATCATCTACATTATCATCATCATCATCAACAAGATCGTCATCATCTACATTATCATCATCATCTACATTATCATCATCATCATCAACAAGATCGTCATCATCTACATTATCATCATTGTATAAACATTGATGTAGTGAATGTGGAAGCTAATGGAGTAGAGAGACGATACATGGAAAGTCATATCCTCAGGTTATATGTACTCAACCTCGTCCTCCATGGTGGAAGGTCGACGAAAATGGCCCTGGGATCGGCTGGTCACATGACACCCAGAATTTCTGGGTGTTTAGATATGATAATTTTTGTGGTCTTTGTTCCATTGCCTTTGTCTACTTTGTTGACCTGAATAATTGAGAAATATTCAATGCTCTTCAGAGTTGTTCATGTCAGCATTTGTCGGCATAAAAGCAGCTAACAAGCTTAATAATCCAATGGGAAGCACGGGTGGCGCGTGCTGTTAGCGCACTGCTTCTCACCGCTGAGTTCTGAAGTTAAGCCCGATCGGACGAGGTTAGTACTTGGATGGGTGACTACCTCGTTTCGATTCCTGAGCTTCATGAGATTTATGTGAGTAGAGTTACTGATTCTCTCCTGTGCTTCGAGGGTTTTTCTCCGGGTACTCCGGTTTCCCTCCCTCCCTAACTTTAGCTGTGCTCCGAGGTCATCATGGGTTTTATGGTGAACGCCTGTGGCGCCTTTACTAAACCTTCGACTCGGCCGCGTTGAGCTGCGTCCGTCGTGTAGTTCGTAGGATGATTAGCATGACCCCTTTACTTTATTTAATTTTACTTTACCATACATCCATGGTTATCTCTTATAAAAGGTATGAAGAAGCATATAATCCAATTTAGCAAAAGCTATCACTTCTAATTTGCTATAAAATTCAGCATTCAGATTTAGATGAATAAATTATACTCGGCTGAATTAATTGAGTTCTATGACAAGCCAATCGGATTATAGAATGGACCAGCCGATCCCAGGACCATTTTCGCCGACCTTCCGCCGTGGAGGCAAAATGCCCTGGGAACGAGGTTGTATATATACTGCCTATGTAGCCTGCGTCACAGACGCTTGTGGGCGCAGAAAGTTCAAAATTCGACACATGCTATGACGTAACTTACTGCCTAGTATGCGGCTGTCGTTGACGATCGTCGATGTATCGTCTGCCACATTCACTCCTTAAGTGCTCCCACATTCACTCATATTCACTACTGTGTGTGTTGTGCGGCCGTAGCTGGAGGAGACCCGTAGACTCCTCTTTCTTTCGCCGCTACCCGAAGGTAGGAGTGGGTATTACTCCTATCTCTGGAATCTTAAGTATTGATTTTACAGGGGGGAAACCGGAGAACCTGGAGAAAAACCCTCGAAGCACAGGAGAGAATCAATACAACTCTACTCACACGAGTCTGAAGCTTGGAAGTCAACACGGGTATACCCAGATGGTCACCCATCCTAGTACTAACCCGTCCAACAGGGCTTAACCTCACTGGTGAGGGGCAACGCGCCTACTACACGTGCCACCCGTGCCATACATCAGTATATATATACAACACACCCTAGCATTCTCTCTCTCTCCTCTCTCTCTCCTCTCTCTCTCTCTCTCTCTCTCTCTTTCTCTTTCTCTCTCTCTCTCTCTCTCTCTCTCTCTCTTTCTCTTTCTCTTTCTCTCTTTCTCTCTCTCTCTCTCTCTATCTCTCTCTCTCTCTCTCTCCATAGGCAGTACATACATCAATGGAATCAATACATCATTGTAACCTTCGCTCTCCATCTGAGTTTTGGTAGCTCAATGGTTAGAGCGTCTCACCGGCAATCACAAGGTTACAGCTTCGATCCCGGGACTGAGGATTTGAGCTTGAAGATCGTCCATCATCATCATTATTCCGATCGTTGCTTCCATAATTTTCAATTCTAAAATGACTCGGCTATCGCCTCGATTATTAAACGTTATTTCATCGTATATTTTTCACAGAAATTGAACCGTCAACACCGTACACGTTGCGACGAATTGCAGAGTTCTTGACCGACCTCCAAAACCTAAAACCCGACGATCACGAAGCCCTCACAGCCATCGACAGCTTTTTTGGAGATGTCAAACCATTACACGTTAAAACTGTGAAAAACGATGCTGAGTTACAAGCTCTACAAGACGCAACTTTTGCTAAACTAGAGGAAGCCATTGAAGAAGGAGACACAGTCATTACAAGCATCGCAGAAAATCCCGCTCCAGAACTCCCGGTAGCGTTGAAGTCCAAGAAAATGGAGCACAAAAAAGCCGTTAGAGCTGCCATGCTCGAATTTCAAAATGCTTTTAATTGTGAAAAGGATATTCGGTTGATAGTGGTGAGGAAAAGTAGATGGTTGTCTCAACACAGGCTGGACTATGTTCAAAGCTTGTACAATCACGTTAATATGCTCAGTACTTGGGAATTGTATTGGAAAATGAATGCTAAAGGTATGAAGTAAATGGTTTGAACCTAGAAGTATCATTAGATGTGTGAAGTTGATCATCCAGGTTTGTTGTAGTCTTCAGAAAGACTATTGTTGGTGACTGACGTTTCGACGGCCTCAGCGGCGGTCATCTTTAGAGTCATTCCTTGACTCATTGAGTCATTCCTTGACTCTGAAGATGACCGCCGCTGAGGTCTCAAAAAGAGAGCACTGCACTAGCATCGCAGGGTCGCGGGTTCAATTCCAGCCGGAAGGCCTTGAAGTTGCATTTTTCGCAACTGGTCTCGGTTTGGTCTTAAAATGTATATATTCCAACACTCGAGATTTTCCTTCACCATAAATCTTTAGAACCTGTAGTTTAATCGAGTGAAAACTACTTGTAGTCACCAACAATAGTCTTTCTCAAGACTACAACAAACCTGGACGATCAAAAGGTATGGTGAACTTTAGACCCCTACACAATGCTACATCTACTGTACGTGAGTTAAAGTGCCTTTTAGTTAAAGTGATTTTATATATTTGTAATCTTTGAATTCTCCTGAGAAAAAAAATGTAATATATCTTGTCGCCGAAAATTTCATCTACATAGACTTTTATGCTGTTAAATTTGACGGAAGTGACGTCAACCTAAGGATCTGTTTATATGAAAACCTCTACAGATTCCTTGTTTGACGTCATTTCCGTCAACTTTAGCAGCAAAAAAGTCTATGAAGATGAAATTTTCGGCCAACAAGATATATTTCATTTTTTTTCAGGAGAATTCAAAATTTACAAATCAATAAAATTCCCACAGATATTATAGGCACATTAAACATATACTTCGTTGTTCTAAAGGAGTGATATTAAAATGGTGTACTACTTACGTAGGGAAATAGCGAATGCCTTTTGTCAAAAAGTGAAATGTTAAACCTTCTGCATGCACTATTTCGACAATAAACCAACCTTTACAGTTTTCAACTTTGTTGTTCTACTCTGTTGCTGTAGTAAGTGAAGCAATTTACAGGAATGATGCAAACTATATGAGCAGATTTACGACTTGCATTTGGCGGAGACTGTTCTGAATTGCCACAACAAATTGCTAACCTGTTTCAAAACATTCTGCGAGAATCTTGCTGCGTTGTCCGACATAGGAATTGTTTTATTTATGTTATGTTCTAGAGAGAAGTAATGTTCAAGTTGGGACACAAAAACCAGCCACGTTAAAAGCAACCAATCCATTCGTGGTATTAACTCAAGGATTTGATAGTCTAGCAGGAAAACCGTTATTTGAAAGAAATGTGCCACCAAGAAGGTCAGTAAAATGGCGAGAAAATTAGCGATAAAGAAACACTGGGTGGTATTCATTAGTGGTGGTGGCATTCAGGGTGGTATCAGTTGGGTTTTCCGTTCACCTAAGAATGATAAAAGGGATTTTAAGCAGTGAGAGAAATACAAATTGTAGTATTTGAATGAAACCAAGATCGATTGACTAGCATATTTGACACTCAAAGCTTGTTTTATGATCTCCAAAACGCTTCAATATTTCTAAAACGTCTGTGTCTGTGTTTAAGTCAGTCTTAAGGAACAGCTCTCATCTCTCCGTGAGTTACCGTCGTCCTAAAGACGAGAAAATGTTCTCAGTGGCGTTGTAAACAGAACGAGGACGGCGTTGAAATTACTCTTGGGAATAAAAATTATTCATTCTTTTTGTTTCGCATAAAGATTCTTTTGTTTGAACGACGTCGTTGTCCTAGGTTGCCGTCGTAGATCTTAAAGTCCCTAATTAAATTGAATAGTCGAGCTCTTAAAACATGAGTCTCGGATAAATAGGACAACCTTATCCTGTGTGATCGACTCTAAATAAATCATACTCATTTGAATAGTTCATTGTGTATTCATCATTTGAATAGTTCATTGTGAGGCGAGTGAATAACGGAAGATAACGGAATCTTTATCTTTATTTTCGTAGCATGGAATCGATGTGTAAGAAGATGAATATTAATTTAATTCGAATCATTGTCCACAACTGTTGTCCTGTGATTCCAGCATTTAGTTCGTCAGAAAAAAATGGTAATTTTTAAATGTTTGTTGAAATTGAATATGCTAGCTTTCCATCTGCCATGCATCCGTTTGTCCATCAGTCCGTTTGTTTATCTGTTTCATTCATGCATCCATTTATCCTTTCATCTGTCCATCCATTTATTTATCTATTTCATTCACTCTATCCACCCATTTACCTATTCTATCTGGGATCCATTCTATCCATCCATTTATTAATCATTCATCCATTCTATCCACCCATCCATTCACCTGTGTCTATTCATTCGTTTATCCATTTGTCATTCATTTGTCTACAAACACACATACACAAAATGAAATGACTGATTTACGTGGCATTATTATCCTTAAAGGTTCTCCTTTGTCTTCATCAACCAATGTTATCCTTAATGGTCCTGTGAATGATGAAACGACAAATACTGGTGATCCTGTTCTATTTAGTCAAATGCTTTTGACAAAAATGAAAGAATTGCTGGAAGGTTTGCATTAAAGCTTCTAATTTAACTTGAAACAGAAGATGGCCTTTAAGACTCTTAATTCTTTTTCTCATCTTTTCCAATCACTTTTCCTTTTTAAGGGATGAAAGATCCAGAAACAGGAATCGTAAACTTGCAATCCCTTGTTGTTCTGTCCAGTTCTCCTTCGTATTTCATTCTGTCGAAAGAAATCATGAAGATATCATGCGTTGACCTCCACACTTTAGTCTCAGATGAAGACAAGATATGTTTCTTTACGAACATTTTGAACATCCTTCTCACCCACTCCGTTATTACAGAGGTTTCTCAATGTTTCAACTATCACAGTCAATCCCGAGGTAATTTATCGGAGAGTGATAACCCGGAGGATCATAGTTCTGCTTCGTGGCAACATCATCTACCTAGGATGGATATAGTGTACTGTCGTACGTCTTTTTTGAAGAAATATGGCTACGATATTGGTCAACTTGGTTTTGTAAGGTTGGTATGCATAAGAACTATATCGTCTATACGTCATTACTGATCTGAGTTGGTCATTTCAATCAGCATTTTTGGAGTGGGCCCCTTTTAACCAAAATCGTCCCACTCCCTTCTGAGGTAGCTAGTCCGCCCCTGATTTCAATATATATATTTCCCATCTCTACGTTGCAATCTTTCCTTACGATCTTTCCTCAGCCTCGTACCCAGGCGCTTATATTTTGCTACCCGCCGCGTGGACGCGCGCGTGGTTGTGCGGAATGAAACTTCGGCGTTTCTCCCGCGTGTTTTCCCGCGCGCCTTCACGCAAATAAACCGCGCAAAGCAAAACAAGCGCCTGGGTTCGAGGTTGATCTTTCCTTAGGATTGTCAAACTGGTGTATGTGATTTAACTCACAATAGTGCAATCGTTTTGCAATATTTACCAACGAATCATAAACCAAGATTGTGCTTCGTAGAAACTCAATTACATACGCCAGGATGACAAAGGGAAAATCGTAGTATATATAGGGGGTAAAGATATGAAAAGGAGAAATAAGAGAACGTTTCTGACCCGAAGAAGGACACATCTGACCTGAAGAAGGACACATCGTCAGAAACGTCGTCCATGAATATATACGTAAGTACTCTTACTTAAGTATTTTTCAACACATTGAAGTTCTCTTATTTCTCCTTTTCATATTATATCCAGTTCTTTTGAGAACTTAGAAGCTTTCATATTTATTCTAGTAGGTAAAGATGCTTGTTTTGTTTTAATGTAGTGCTTTTGATCTGTGGTTCTTGGTTCTTCAAGCTGGACTACATCCTCCTACATCTGTTGAAAATATGTTCCTACGTTCTCAAGGTGCGGTTGACCTTTGATCTCTCGATTATCATCTCATAGAAATCATTTCATAGAAACTGAGGGCAAATTATCTAATTGTTTTAGTAGAAACTAACATAAGGCGACATAAGCATTGCTTTTTGGCGAAAACTCAACTATTAGATAGCGCGTATAGCGTAGCAAGTTTCTACTAATTAAATTTAGTCCATGATCTATATTAATATTTTTGCTGTTTTAATTTTCTTATAGTTAGCCATCGTTATCAACGGTACCAACCACGAAAGAGTGATTATCGATTAACCTTTGTTATTTGTGATGGTACACTTTCTGCCCCAGAAATACAGGTATCTAGACAGTTGTCATATTTGATCTCAAAGTAATAAAACGTATTGTGCTGTGTAGGCAGTGTAGAAATACAAATCAAATATGAAAAAAGGTTGGTGTACTGCCGAAATAGCGTGTAAGTTGTCTAACGTTTCGAGCGAAGGACCTTCGTCAGAGAGGTAAACGTTTACCTCTCTAAGGGCTATTTCGGCAGTGCACCAACCATTTTAGATATTTGATTTGACAATCTTACAAAGCATATTAGAAATCATTTGACTTTGTTTCGTTCTAGATTTTAACTAAAGATGATCTGGAAAGTCAACTTGATGACGCCATGTCGAATTATCTTTGCAGCAACGTGACATTGGACATTGAAGATGAGAAGGTTAACAACAATAAACAACTTCCGACGAGATTCCTCATTTTTCGCGCTATTTACTTTGCATACCCGGACGCTGCAACCTCAACAACGCAGCCTTCAAAACAAAATAATACTTTATGCGAAACAAAGAGAATGAATAATTTGTAGTCCCAAGAGTATTCTCAACACCGTCCTCGTTCTGTTTACAACGCAACTCTGAGTATTTTCACGTCTTCAGGACGACGTGAACTTGCTGAAAGATGAGAGCTATTCCTTAATATTGACTTCCTCTCAAACACCACAATCGTTTTAGCAGAACTGGAGCGTTTTGGAGGTCATAAAACAAGCTTCAAACCTCAAATACGGTAGTTAATTTACGATGGCTTCTTTCAAATGCTTAAATTCACACTGCTGTTTTGAGGGCCACGTCATCGAGGTTGCTGCGTCGTAGATCTTAAGGTCCCTATTACCGCGAAAATGACGCATGCGTGTCGTCATAGTCATATCTAAATAAGGAACATTGTGTACGTGAGTGTACGTGAGTGTACGTGAGTGTACGCGAGTGTACGCGAGTGTACGCGAGTGTACGCGAGTGTACGCGAGTGTACGCGAGTGTACGCGAGTGTACGCGAGTGTACGCGAGTGTACGCGAGTGTACGTGAGTGTACGTGATTGTACGTGAGTGTACGTGAGTGTACGTGAGTGTACGTGAGTGTACGTGAGTGTGTGACTCAGTGAGGTTCATAGATAACATACAGCTATGTATGAAGTTAGTCAAGTGTATGTTTGGATATAATATAGCAAAGCGAAAAGGTGGTGAACTGCTGAGATTTTTTGGGAACGAAATACTGACGTTTCGAGCAGAGCCCTTCATCAGTATTACACGAGTATGTGACTCGGTGAGGTTCATAGATAACATACAGCTATGTATGAAGACTAATGAAGTTAGTCAAAAAGTAGAGTGTTGCGTAGACAGTGTTTTAGATATATAGCAAAAGGTGGTGAACTGCCAAGATTTTAGGAACGAAATACTGACGTTTCGAGTCCTTCATCAGAGTACTGTGGTATAGGTGAAAGTCAGACGACATTTACGTTAGTACAAGCCACAAGGTGACGAAAACATTTAGCGCCAGAAACGAGGACTCTTGTAGTCGTAGTCAAATTAAACTTCTCCTCTTCAAGCGTTTAACTGATTTTCTCCTGAATTTACTACAGATTATTTTCCCTGAACTCCTCAAATGGCACCAGAATGACATCACATCTCAGACACCTTCACCACACGCAAGAGGATTTAGCGATCAGGAAAGTTATATTGATCTTGTACGTCGTATAATTCCTTACTTAAAAGGAGAGCAGTTTAAGAACATTAATGATGTGGCTGCACAAATCAACGTCTCTTTCAATCCGCACTGTTGGAGTTTTGGCTACCTGTTTTTAAACCCCCCGGGAGAGATTCAACGACAACACTTCACTTCTTTTGAGCCCAAGACTGTAAACAAGGAAACTGCAGCCAAGTACACCCTGACCAAAAGTCTTTCAACTTACTTAATGGCTCGCTCTCCACTAGTTGCAGCACTAGCTATCCTGAGTGGCGCCCAGGACTCTAGTGTGAGACGCGGTGAGAAAGACAGTGATGCTGATATCCCAGCTCTTTTAGTCAACCTTACAAACCCAGGAACTCACAGTTTAGAAATTGCATCACCATTTGAATTTGCCATTAAGCAAACATCCAAGTTCCCAGTCCTCCAACGACACATCACCTCAGGTTTCTACGCCGTGTTAAAATTCCTCTACCTTGGAGGTCTGGGGCTTATCCAAACAAGTAATCCCCAGTCTTCGTTATTCGGCAGCGACCCGTTGGTCCACAACCAATCACGCTTGTTCCTTCTTGACGACTCTAGTCCAGAGGTCTCTGACGTGTTTTTACGTGCTGTTAACTACGCGTGGTGTAAAGGAGATTGGGAACTACTCCTGGAAGTCTTTAATACGGCAAATCTGAAAGAGCATGGAGGAATATGTGACCCCGGGGATTTTGTCCTACAAATAATATTCCAAAGTGGGGTCCTGTCGAAACAGGATGATGACATTGCTGCTCAAGCTTCGTTAACTCTTCAAGCTTATAAAATTCCAGCGACCAATTTAAATTTAAATTGGAAGCAAAATCCATGGTTGTTGCTGTACCGCATAAAGAATAACGACTTGCGTGTCAGTATTGTTTTACAGAATTTACACACGTGGCCTGCAGTTAAGAATTGTTTGGAGTTGCTTCAATTCTGCTGTTCTAAGCCACCGAGCGATCCTGAGTTACTGGAAACTCTTCAACGAAAGACGAAACAAATAAAACTCTGTAAAAAGGTAAGATATGCTTCTTACGTCTACATGTTCTATCCTTAATCCGGTAGTCACATGTACGCATTGCGTACCTATTTTTACAATTGGTAAAGAATGGTTTTTAGTTCTTAGTTCCTAGTTAGGTCTTACCTGGGTATTTTAATATATTGCTCTCTTTCGTTCTTAAGATTATAGAATGCTATCCCGTACGTGTGCTGGCTGCATCAAAAGTAACAATGAAAAATTGGAAAGATGTTGTTGAACAAAGTATCAAGGATCCAGAATCAGTGGTGGACGCTTTACTTGACCATGAAGAGTTTGATTTAGTCCGAGAATGGATGGACATCTATGTTTATCCCGCGGAACTCCGTCAGGTGAGCTGTCTAAGGGAATAGAGGAGAGGAGAGGAAGGAAAGGAGGGAGGGAGGGAGGGAGGGAGGGAAGGAGGGAGGGAGGGAAGGAAGGAACGAAGGAACGAAGGAACGAAGGAAGGAAGGAAGGAACGAAGGAAGGAACGAAGGAAGGAAGGAAGGAAGGAAGGAAAGGAAAGGAAAGGAAAGGAAATGGATGGAGGAGAGGGAAGGAGAGTAGAGGAGTGGAGTGGAAAAGAAAAGAAAGGAAGGAAAAGAAAGGAAAGGAGAGGAGATGAAAGGAGATGAAAGGAAGGGAATGGAGGAGACGAAAGGAAAGGAAGGGAATGGGGGAGAGGAAAGGAGAGAAGAGGAATGGAAAAGAAAGGAAAGGAAGGAAAGGAAATGGAGGAGAGAAGAGGAAAGGAAAGAAGGGGCGAGGCACGGAGAGAAAAGGAGAGGAAGATTATGCAGTGAGTGGATAAATAAAAGAGAAGAAGAAATGTGTTTTTTACTTTAGAAAACCCATGAAGTGTATTTGAGACACTTGTTCAAGAAAAAGTCTGTTGATATTACCGAAGTATACATGTACCTTGAAGAAATGAAAGATCCTTCAGAAATGTTAATGATTTGCGAACGTTTGTTGTCAAAACCATTGGCTATCCCAAACGTTGTCTTTATCACTAATTTCATGACCACAGATCTTGACGGTGTTTTAAAGCCGCAACGAAAACATGAACTGCTTCGCCAAAAACTTGGGGCTAACGCACTCCTTTGTATTCCTGAATCAAACCGTCATCCCTACGAGTCCTTGGTGTCCCAACCTTTGTTATTATTGGAACAGCTTTTGATGGAAATGAAGGTTGAATGGGCAGCGAAAGTGTTTATTGAATTGCAGAATGAGTTAAAAACGAATCATAAGTACAGTGAATCGCTTAGAAAAGAGGTATCTGTTGATGCATTTGACAAAATCTTGGTCATCTACGCCTCAAAGTCTTTGGAATTTGAAGTGGTTTCTTACAAACAAACAGGTAAAAAATTGTAATCCCCCTTCCTTCCTTCCTTCCTTCCTTCCTTCCTTCTCTCCTCTCCTTCCTTCCTTCCTTCCTTCCTTTATTCCTTAATTCCTCCCTGCCTTCCTTTCTTCATTCATTCCTTCATATTTATTCCTATTCCTTTATTCATTAATCCCTTCCTTCCTCTTCCAAGCTATCATGAACATCACCTTGTTTTCCTTCAAGATGACTCGCAGTCTTACACCGCCAGTAGTAATGAATCAAATCCTGCGACGAAACACAGAAGACATGCTAGCATTGGTAGGACTTGTTTATTTTTTAAAGAAACAAACAAGCAAGCACGGCAAACGTGGAGGCGAAGTAAAACTATACTCCAAATAACTTTGAAATAAAATAAATAAAAGATAGTTTTACGGGATCTTCTTTTTTATTTGACCGGAAGAACGGGTGGCGTGTGTTATAAGGGTTAGTCCTTGGATGGGTGACCATCTGGGAATAACCTCGTGTTGATTCGCGAGCTTTGAACTCATGTGAGTAGAGTTATTAGTTGATCTCTCCCGTGCTTCGAGGGTTTTCCTGCGGGGTCTCCGGTTTTTCTCCCTCAGTAAAATGAACACTTAGATCTTAGCTGTGCTCCGTGGTCAGACATGGGTCGTATGGTGGCAGCCTACGGCGCCTTTGACATACCTTTGACTCGGCCACGTTCGAGCTAAACAATTTGTAAAGTCACACGTCTGTTAATAAGACTAATTTTATGCTTCTGGACTCCGCCATTTTGGAGTTTACCCGACGGCTCAAATTCGTTTTAATATTCCATTTCAGGGGTCTTACAATCTGCATTACGCACTTCAGGAACTAATTCTGAATCCTCCTCTCGCAAGTTTCAAGTCCCAGAAAAAGTTCCCCAAGAACAACAATGGGAACCAGATGATAAACACTCTGTGTGTATGATTTGCAAAGAGGTCACATTTAACATGGTACGATGATTATGGTGGTGGTAGTGATGATGATTATGATGGTGATCGTGATGATGGTGATTAGGATGGTGATTATGATGGTGATTGTGATTATGATGGTGATTGTGATTATGATGGTGATTCTGACAATGATGGTGATTATGATGGTGATTGTGATTGTGATTATGATGGTGATTGTGATGATGATTGTGATGGTGATTGTGATTATGATGATGATGGTGATTATGATGTGGTGATAATGATGATGGTGATTATGATTGTGATTATGATGGTGATTGTGATTATGATGGTGATTGTGATGATGATGGTGATTATGATGGTGATTATGATGGTGATTGTGATTATGATGATGGTGGTGATGATGGTGATTGTGATTATGATGGTGGTGATGATGATTATGATGTGGTGATAATGATGATTATGATTATGATGATGATTGTGATTATGATGGTGATTGTGATTATGATGGTGATGATGGTGGTGATGATGATTATGATGTGGTGATAATGATGATTATAATTATGATGGTAGTTATGATGATGGTGATGATGATGATGATGGTGATAATGATGGTGATGGCGCTGACGATGGTGGTGGCGATGGTGATAGCGATGATGATGGTTATGGTGATGGTGATGCTAATAATGATGGTGATGATGGTGCTGGTGATGATGATAGTGGTAATGATGGTGGTGGTGATGGTGGTGGTGATGCTGGTACTGATGATGGTGATGATGGTGGTGGTGGTGTTGATGATGATGGTGGTGGTGATAATGGTGGTGTTGATGGTGGTGATAATGGTAATGGTGGTAATAATGGTAATGGTGGTAATAATGGTGATGGTGGTGATAATGTTGATGATGGTGGTGATGAAGATGCGGAGGAGGAGGAAAAGGATTGTGAGGAAAGGAGGAAAACTGAATATTAGAGTGTGAGAAAGGAGGATAAGTGAATGAAGAAAAGAAGACATTGGGGATGATAGGCACGTAAGAGGATGAGGAAGTAAAGAAAGGAGGAAAGGTTAAAGGTGAAGATAGTGACGATAATGCTAATGATGATATTCATATTTTCTTCTTGTTTCCTTGCTTGATTCTGTAGTTCGTTCGTCGCCATCACTGTCGTCGATGTGGTCGTGTTGTGTGTGATAATTGTTCTCCTTTTAAATGTGTGCTGGAAAGTTGCGGCAGAACTCCTGTGCGAGTTTGTAAAGATTGTGATAAGACCATGTACGAAAAGAGGTGAGATTTCTCCCTGGGTGACTGGAGAGATTTTATAAAACATACGTGTGTTGTACATAGCTCAGTGGTCAGAGCACTGCACTAGCATCGTAGGAAAAGTTATGGTAGATTACGAGTGTCGAATCATAAGCTTTTTAGTATCGAATCATATGCTTTTTAGTGTTAAATCATGCACAAAATGTTTCTGATAAAGGTGCTAGGCGACTCGCAAATCAACATGGCAACAAGGCGCAAGCTGCTGGAGGCATGCGTTAGGTCGAGGTTATACTTTATGCAACTCAAGCCTGGTAACCGATTCTCCCGTAAGCGCGATCAGAACACGGGCAAACAGCTTTTCAGCTACACATACTCAAATTCAGACCTCGAGAGCATTATAAAGACACCTGCGATACGTCAATTCATCAACGTCCAGTACCTCCGTTACGTGGCGCACATCTGCCGTGGTCAGAACCACACTATTTACTAAGCGAAAAGCGCAAACCAAGATAGAGTCAAATTCGCCAAAGCTTCTACATCATAGCCTGCGTCGCATCCGGCCTTTTGAACCCCCCAAAAGGCCGGATGCGACGCAGGCTATTACGTCAGAAATTTACGTAAAAGGAAATCCACTAACTAACTAACATACTAATAAATATCTGAATTATTCACTATAGCTACTTTGGATATATAAAGCTGTAAGGAAATTATACTTTTAATATAGTTCCAAGCAAATACCAGGCGATCCGACCCATCTTACTGGCTCACTACCGACATATTTAACAAAGAACGTGATAAGTCAAGGTGAAGTATTTATTTTTTATCGTATCTTGCATCATAGTCAATCAAGATATCAGGTCTGGAAACTCCGCAAACCTCAAAGCGGTTAGCATTGTTAAACAAATGAGCTGCGATTTATGTTGGACGGTGCCTCAAATATTTAAACAGCACGGTTGAACGATTGAACCCAAACGTTGCTATTGGATGATTGCTTCATTATACAAAAAATACAATGTGTTCACTAACCATCACCGTGCATAAATTTACATAAAGGAGAACAAAAAGATAGAACAAAAACTTTCGTTGAGTTTCCACACCATATACCTCCATTGACTATGGTTGTATAAAAATATTTATCCAACGTATTTATCCAATGAATGATTATTCTGATTCTGATTATTCTGATTCTGATTATTCTGATTATTTTGATTATGATTATTCTGATTCTGATTATTATGATTATTTTGATTATGATTATTCTGATTATTTTGATTGTGATTATTCTGATTATTTTGATTATTTTGATTATTATGATAATTATGATTATTATGATTATTTTGATTCTGATTATTCTGATTATTATGATTATTATGATTATTTTGATTATTCTGATTATTCTGATTATTATGATTATGATTATTTTGATTATGATTATTATGATTATTTTGATTATTATGATAATTATGATTATTATGATTATTATTATTATGATTATTATGATTATTATGATTATTTTGATTCTGATTATTCTGATTATTTTGATTATTCTGATTATTCTGATTATTCTGATTATTTTGATTATTTTGATTATTTTGATTATGATTATTATGATTATTCTGATTATTTGTTTAGACTACACTGGTTTTCGTGATGATACTTCAGCTGTTGTAAAACATGAAGATGAATTTAACTTTGACGAGAACCATGGCTGGAAACTTACTTTAGATGAAGAATGTAACGCCGTCATTCGCGAACAATATCTCTATGAACAGGTAAACGAACCTTTTTTATTTATACTGGATAACCCTATCAGTCATTAAATTGTTCTCCCTAGAGGTCCAGTGAGGGCCACCCTCATTGGTCCAGTGTTATTACAGGGGGAAACGGTGTTTGGTAGAGTCAAACTATGGAAGCACTCTTCTCATTTGCGGCCAAGGCGAAATCTTTAATCTGATAACTGCACTGAGCAGGAATCGAACCGGGTTGCATAGGTGAAAGACACGTGTGCTACCCACTGTGCCACAAAATAATTAGCTGTGAACTTTGCTCGTTTGACAAGTGAAAAAAAAATTTAAGAACCAATTATTGGAGAATAGAATAATTACTAACTATAAAATCGTAAAATATTGTGATTTACCGGTGCACTGCAGATTGCCAAATAATTGATCTTCCCTCACTGGTAACTTATTACAATATTTTGTACATCTTCGTTAAGGGATGGACCATTAGAAACGTGATGGGGGTTACATTTTTGCCATAAAATTTTTTGGGGTGGTCACCTATGCGTGTATCTGGATATAATGATAATTTTTTCTGTGACATTTCTGTTTTTTTAAACCTTTTTTGCTTGCATGGATTTTTTCTGTCCCCCCCCCCCCCCCCATCACTTTTCTAATGGTCCGTCCCTAAGCCCTAAGGTGTGATTAATAATTAGAGAAGACTGGTAACTAAGGGAAAAACCCGACAGACATTCTTAGATACAAAAGAGAAATTTCCCTTCAAAGTTCTGTGTTAACTTTTTTTGTGTTAAAGGGATATGGCAATATAAATTAACTTTGTCTCATTTGAAAGAACTCGTGAAATAGTATAACAAGACCTTTTACAATTTTCCCGTATCTTTTTTGGTTTTCGAAATAATTTGACGAAAGACAGCGTGCTGTCCGCCATTTTCGATATGCATGTGACATCATAAGTAGGGTAAAGTGAAATTTTTATCTTGACAACCTTACGACATTATGAGCCAGAAACTCGATTATGTTGCACTATTTCGATTTTCAATTGGCCCACAACATTTTAAAAAGCCTTCCGCGGAAATTCGGTCACCTATGGAGTAGTTTCATCAGGTTTACCCTGCTTGTGACGTCACCAATTTCCTAGTTAATTAGGTCAAATATTACAACAAGATGGCGGATTGTAGACTGTCTTTTGTCATAATTATCTGAAATATTTCAAAAACCAAGAAAGATACAGAAAAATTGTAAAAGGTCTTCTTATACCATTTTACGAGTTCTTTCAAATGAGACAAAGTTAATTTATATTGCCATATCCCTTTAATAGAGCACTTTGATGTATTATTATTAAATGTG
The DNA here is from genome assembly GCA_035772405.1 of Chrysogorgia sp. JL179-B06. Lineage (NCBI taxonomy): Eukaryota > Metazoa > Cnidaria > Anthozoa > Scleralcyonacea > Chrysogorgiidae > Chrysogorgia > Chrysogorgia sp. JL179-B06. The sequence goes on along the minus strand of JAYKKM010000466.1, from coordinate 234,262 downwards.
TTACAAACATCTTATCTATCTCTATCATACATTTGTATTCAAATTTGCATTTTTACCAAACCCAAGAATAAATACGAAAGCTGCTAAGTTTTCACAAAAACAGGATATAAAAATATCTTTAATATGTCGAAAAATTCTTAAATTCTTCAATAAATATATCAACGAACGTGACATTGCATGGGATTTTCCTTTCAGGCTCCCAGTTCATCTTTATGCACATCAATTTTGGCGTTGCACAGCGACAGTAAAACTTGTGCCAATCTTCTCTTGGAATTGTGCAACAAACTCTCGCAGAAGTTGGGGGTTAGTGAGGAAGTAGACAATAACTTGTTAATAAGGTAAGCTTAATATAATTGAAATTACATGAACTTATGTATGGTTATGTATGGTTTGATTCCCATAACGAACAAAATAAAGCTCAATGATTTTTCTCATGTATGAGTATCAGGAATATTTTCGTTAATATTCCTGGGCTCAGCTATTCAAATCGAGATGACTGCTCACTTTTGTTAAAATTTAATCGTCTTTTTGTTTGGGTTGTTTTGTCTGACAAATTCAACTCAAACTTTCTAGTACAAAATCTTTTTATATTTCATCTTCATCTTTATTAGTTTCGTTCATGTTCACTAATCCAGGATTAAGATAATCGTCTGGTTTTTGAACAACCCACCCAGGATGTTAATATTGTTTCTCTCAAAAAATGTATAGCATTGTGAATATCGTAATGGCAGAATTCACAGCTCATGACAAAAAAAAACGTTAGCAATTGTATATATGTCTTGCTAAAATCTGTAATCTTTGTGTCTGTTATTTAGCATCATATGCCAACTTCTCTTGCAAGCCAAATTAAATTTTGTAAAATGTGGCGAGACCCAGAGTGTAGAACTTTGTGACACGTAAGTTTTTACAAACAACAATTGTTTAAAACCGGTTTTATTAAACCAGTAAGTAAATCTCATACACGATCATTTACTAGTTAACAAACAGAAAACATTGTTTCACAACCACAACTACAGTGGCAGTTGCTGTTCTACAGTGCAGTTGGACACTGACTCATTTCTACAGTGCAGTTGGACGCTGACTCACTTGTACAATGCAGTTGGACACTGACTCATCGTCGTCCATTATGTGTCTGAGGTGTTGAGGACGAGAAACGTGTCGTTTGAGAAGACTGTGACTACACACTCTGTCAGCAGTACACGAAGCTTTTAGAGTATTCAATTTGAATTCTGCCTAGTATACGTAGTACAACTGTACTTTTATATCACCCAAAGAATCTAGTAAATCCCTGTCGAATTGTGCATTAAAAATACATATTTTTCTTCCTTTTTCTTACTTGATGTAGGTACATGAGTCGTGTTGAGTTGGTGAAGTTTCTCATTGAATCCAATTACTACGACGTTCCATCAATAGAAGATCTCATGTTGTCACACACAGCAAGGTAGTCTAATTCTAATTAATAAAAACTCAGTACCAGCACTCTAGCGCACCAATGTTGCATTCTCGTTATCTAATTCTCGATAGATGTCGATTAGGCGATAAGGCGGAGTTTTTGGCAAAAGAAAACTATTCTTATGTCTCGTTTTTCTAAAACAATTCACCTATCACCTCATAGAAATTTCAAGCTAATACTCTAATTACTTAGCCTCCTCCGCAGGCAACTCTGTGTCTTCCTAGCTGCAACGTTTTCAGTTTTGCGACTCTTATTTATTTCTTTGGCTCGGTCAAAACATTATAGACTGAAAAAGTCGCAAAACTGAAAACGTTGCAGCTAGCAAGACACAACTAATTACTAATTAGTAATTAGTATAATTTCTAAGCTTAAACGAGCTCTGATTGGCTGACTGGCCAGTAAATCTGAGACGATAGTCACCGCGTAGCGCGGTGACTATCACTTTACTAGAAATCATACTTGAAAAAGTGTTTTTTTGTAACCAGACTATATTTATTCGTTCCAGTCCCCTCTCGGAATCATCATTTTGATGTATGGTTTCTAAAACATGACGAATTTTTTTTCAAAATGGCGACTATATTATTGTAACTAAAAAATCGTCGAAAAGGCTCAAAAACTTAGCATAAAGACATTGTATATATAAGATTTCTCTCAAGATAGAACTGTCTAAGGGTAAGGAAGTTGTTTATCGTATTATTTACGTCCGTTTTTTATCGTTAGTGTGTTTTTGAAAGCTGTCAAGCGTGAAGAAAACATCGAGCATAACACAGTTCAAACTGTCTGTTTAAAACTTCTCAATTGAATATTCAGTTCAAGCCTGAAATTATACTAAAACAATTAGTCACCTCAGTCTCGGTGATTATCGTTATATTTACCTCGCCGCTTCGCGGCTCGGTAAATATTCAACGATAGTCACCTCGACTTCAGTGACTAATTGTTAATTAGAATTTGAGGTGATTTTATTTTATTTTTTTTTTTAATCGATTTTATTAGATATTAATGTAAATACAAAAAATACCCTAACGGAAAGAGCGCGAACGGGACTCGAGGACCCATGCGAGGCGCCTTCCCGTTGAAATTAAAAACACATAAGTCATAGATCAACTGCTTGGAATTCACAATGCACCAACACACGCGCAGCTCAAACCCCATTCTTCCGAACTCCACTGAAAGAACAAAATGAATAATTTAAACTGGGTGGAATTCAGAAGAACGAGGTTGAAGCTGCACACATGCAACGATGCTCCGTGGAATCCAAGCAGTTGGCACATTGGAAAACTATCAGTGACAGGAGCAGTTACGGTATAATGACCATGTACAAGTCATATCAACGTCAAAAGTGAGTTGATGATGGCGAAGCCAGAGTTAACTATCATCACGTAGAAATTTAGAGCGAATAATTACATTGCTTTATACTAGAAACTAACTTATCTTTTAGATTAGATGTGTGATGTTGATTGTCCAGGTTGTTATAGTCTTGAGAAAGATTATTGTTGGTGACTGACGTTTCCACGGCCTCAGCGGTGGTCATCATCTCAGTCAAGTGAAGAGTTTTTGTCAGGTTTAACACACTTTATTTGACTTTGAAGATGACCGCCGCTGAGGCCGTCAAAACTCGTCAGTCACCAACAATATTTTTTCTGAAGACTACAACAACCTGGACGATCAACTTCACACTTCTAATGATACTCCTAGGTTTAAACTAACCAATCAGATTCTAGCATAAGACAAAGTTACAAAGGTTCAGTGACACTGGTATGCATCATTTTAAAATGTACCAAGGAGAACATTCTTTTAATAAATCCATTCGTTTTTCGTAAATTTCAGGCGTCTTCGTGACAGGCTTATTGAGAACGAGAGTCTTTCTCTCGCCATGGAAGTTACGACGAAATGTGGCCTTGATCCCGGCGCTGTATGGGGGGCCTGGGGCCTAGCTTATCTTCAAGTGGGAAAATTTCAAGAAGCTCGTGATAAATTTTGTAAGTTTTTGAAGGTGAGTCTCTCTCTCGACATCATCGAGATCAAACATAAAAAAACAACACCAAAAATCACAATATAATGTTGTATCACCACGAAAATTGATTAAAGGGTACTCCAACCAAAATACAAATGTAGTTCATATGAAAGATCTTACTGACTTTAGTTTATTTCCAAAGTTTCAGCATTCCTATCAATTTAGTTGAGAAGATATGGCTAGTTGAAGTTGAAAATTTGAGGATTTTGACGCCATATTGGTTTTGAAAATATGACGTCATTGAGTGATTCTTTATCGGCAATGGAGTTGTTTTGATGGCGATGAGGCGATCACATGTGAATGCTCTTCGGACGTAAATTAGTCGAAATAAACTATCACGTCATATTTGAGAAACAAATATGGCGTCGAAATTGGACAAACTCTTCAACTAGCCATATCTTGTTTACTAAACTGATAGGGATGCTGAAACTTTGGAAATAAACTAAAGTCAGTAAGATCTTTCAAATGAAGTACATTTGTATTTTGGCTGGAGTACTGTATCCCTTTAAAATAAATAAAATATTAAGCTGAATAATTTGGTTTAACTATTTTTAATTTTTAGCCTTCCGACCGTGGTAAAGCAACTCAAGGAAACATTCGTTATTTGAAAATGATTCTCGACATTTTAGAAACGTCTCCGATGATATTTGATTATTTAACAGCCGTAAGAGCTTTTTATTTATAGTTTTTATTAGACATAGTTTGACGCTACTCTGGCTTTAAAAGGTTTTTTGAACGTAACTGTAAAAGTTACTGTCCACGATCCCTATTTATACCCTCATAGAACCGATGATGACGTTATCTATTGACAAGATGCAGATAAGCTTCTGGTAGTAGACCAGGTAGTAGATCGGTTCTATAAGGGTATAAATAGGGATCCTAACCTGACAATGATCACCCCTGATGAAGACACTAGATTGGAGTGTCGAAACGTTGGGTCATGGACAGTAACTTTTAAAGTTACGTTCAAAAAAACATTTTAAAGCCAGAGTAGCGTCAAACTATGTCTGATTTATCACCTGGTTGCGTTGGGAAATTATTTGTTGGTTTTTATTAGTTCTTATTAATTATTGTCTAGTTGTCATGAGTGACAAGCTCTGTATTCATGATATTTATTTCATTTTTGAATAGAGTGATCTTGATGCAAGTTTGACGAGCTTACGTGATCTTGCTAAAGTAAGTCTTGTGCTTCAATCCAGCTGTTTGATATTAAAGGACATTGACAATAAAAAATAAGTTCCTTTTAGATCAATGTATGTGACTTAAATACCCCCGGAATATCGTAGTTTGCGGTTGTAAAGATACTTGTAAAGCGTTTTACAGGCGAATGAATCATCTAAAAGCTGTCTTTTACCGTGACCGGTACAGTATAGTGGTCAGTGACCGCTGCTTGACTTTTCAAAGTTAAGCACCGTACTTCTCATACACTAAATGGATGGGTTACCACCTTGTTTAGATATTGATCCCGGAAGACTGAAAGTTAGTGTTGCCATAATCCAATGAACAGTGCTAATTTAGGTCGGGCTTAGGAATGTTCGATACACCGATATACCGAAAATACCGGTATTGAATCCAATATCGGTATACCGGTATGACTTTTTCGGTAATACCGATATATCGAAATTTCCAGTATACCTAAATTTTTTCGGTATAGCGAAATTTTATATAGCAAAGCTCATGCCTAAATCTTAAATTTATATTCTAATACTTCTTGTTTCGCTCAATCGCGTCCTGTGTAAGCACGTTGCTTTGCGAAAGAGTCACAAACGAACAATATTATACCGTATTTTAACTACATTTTGATATTCACAGAGATTAGAATTTATCAAGAGTTTTAAGGTGTCATGTTTTGAACTATTAGTTCAATAGTTTGGGGTTTTTTCATGGTTCTGTAGATGCAATAAAACATAACTTTACACAAGGCCCAAAAACCGGTATACCGATACCGGAAATTTCTCATACCGAACAACCCTAGTCGGGCTTTCACCAAGAGCCTTAAATAAAATTGGGACCAGCTCGGGCTGGGGTAAGTGGTTAATTCCAGGGATAGGAGTGGCACCCACCCCTACCTTCGGGTAGCAGCTAGAGAAAGAGGAGCCTACGAGTCGTCTCCGGCTCGGCTATAAAAGCTGACCTGCTCCAGACTAAAAATAGCAACACCGCTGAAGCGCAACAGGGCTCATGTTACACATGGTGCAATATGATATATATTTTAGCAAGAGTCACTGTTGTCATAGCCTGCGTGCAGACTCCACCTGTGGCGTAAATTATTTTTGGCCATGTGAAATCACGAATAGTTAATTGAAAATAGAAACGTTTTAGATACTTTCTACATACTAGATAACATTTGAACCGCGGAAAAACATCTTTAAGTAAGACAACGAGTCTGTCGATATAGTTTCCACTAACGTTGTTTCAACTTGGGTATTGTAGATGTTTTTAAACGGTTTAGCTTTTTTCGGCTGTATATATGTTTTCTCTATTTACGTTTGGGATGTGTCTAACTTGAAATATAGTGTGCAAAGGAGCAGCAAGCAACTCGAAGAGAATAAACCAAGAGAATAAACCAAGAAGAGCTCGACGATAAGAATAAACCACGTTTGTCGGAATCTCGCAACAGAATGAAAACATTGACAGATAACGTGTATCATATTACCACAATCATAATGACGTACGCGGTGTTGCTATTTTTAGTCTGGAGCAGGTCAGCTTTTAGCCGCATGTTACTTTATTTGAGACGCCATTTTGATCTGCGTAAAGTGGTCAGTGTTGAAGTGAAATGAAGCTTCTTCTCAGAGTTATTTTTGTAATTGCTATTACAACCGACAACTGGGCAATTCAATGATCAACCTGTTTCTAATAGAACGATATAACTAAAGTTATTTAACCAGCTAATGTAATTTGATTATTTTTCTTTTAAAGAATTCCGGTGGAGCTCGGAACCTGGACCCGAAACGCTACGAGGAATGCATTTTTTATTTGAATACTTATGGCTCATACTCTGGCGTGGTTTCATTTTACGTTAATCATGGCGATATGAAATTAGCGTGCAGGTTTATCTTAGAAAAGGTGAGTAATGGAGAGTTTTTGATGGAGGGAGGGGAGAGAGAAAGGAGGGAGGGAGTGAGGAGGGAGGAAGGAAGGAAGGGAGGAAGGAAGGAAGGAAGGAAGGAAGGAAGGAAGGAAGGAAGGAAGGAAGGAAGGAAGGAAGGAAGGAAGGAAGGAAGGAAGGAAGGAAGGAAGGAAGGAAGGAAGGAAGGAAGGAAGGAAGGAAGGAAGGAAGGAAGGGAGGAGGGGAGGAAGGGAGGAAGGAAGGAGGGGAGGGATGGATGGATGGATGGATGGATATTTTTTATATTGTTGTATGTTCTCATGTAGGAGAGATATTGTTTATAATATGTTTTATCTTTTAGAGATGCTCTGCAGATATTTTTACAGAAAGTCTTCTCATGCCAACCATACGTGCTGGTGAGTTCAGACAGTTGCCTGATATATTAAGGATGTTTGATCCAACGTTGGAGGTATGGATTCCTTATTTGAATGGCGCTTGTCGTTATCTTAACCGGTCACATTCCCTGAACGTACTCTATCAGGTTCAACTTCTTATGAAGGTATCGTAGCAGAGTCTTTATTTTATGATAATAAAAGCATCATCATTATATATTAGATGCAAGTTTTATTATAATAACCATCATCGTAAGCATTGTCTCGATCACGTCTTACCTCCTCCCCTTACATTCCTCAACATCATCAGAGTTCAGTGCGTCATCATCATCGTCGTCATTATCATACGTCAGCATGGTACGTCATAATCGTACGTCATCATCATACGTCATAATCGTACGTCATCATCATATCATCATCGTCGTTGTAATCATCTTCATTATCGTACGTCATCGTACGTCATCATCTACGTCATCATCATACGTCATTATCATCATACGTCATCGTACGTCATTGTCATCATCGTACGTCATCGTACGTCATCATACGTCATTATTATCATCATTATTATCATCATAGTCATCATTATGCCAAGTTTATTTTTCTTCAAATGACTTACCTTTTTTACTGCTCCAGTTTAATTTACACGCTACGAGAGAATCTGCAGGCATTGTTCAGGTTGTATTAATTTTGTGTCATTAATTATTCTCTCAACACAGGACTACTTTCGTGCAGCTATGACATGCATCATGTTTTATAAAGGAGAACCCCATCATGCAGCATCATCTTATGATCAACTTTACTCCCGTTTAAATTTCCTTCAAGACGCCAAAACTCATCTTGACGCCGTCCGAAAACATCAACAATCGAAAAAAGGAACCTTAGCAATGGTAACCAATGCCGTTCAAATAAACATGGGTGAAACATCGGAGGACAAAACTCGCATGACCGTCACTCCGATGGAGCTCACGAATTACGTGAACGCTATTTCGTTGCAAATTGAGGTGACAAAATTCATGCAGAATTGTTATCTTGAGGGAACACTGAAGAAACCGAAGGATAATAAAGAAAAACTGGGGACACTGTTTGATAACCCTAATTCTAAATGTAACGTTGTTTCACAGGTAAGGGGTCATGAGAAGACTTCCTTTACATCCTTTGTCGACATCACGTAGACAGTCTTTATCCCCATCCTTCCTTTACATCCCTTGTCAACATCACATAAACAGTCTTTATCCCCATCCTTCCTTTACATCCTTTGTCGACATCACGTAGACAGTCTTTATCCCCATCATCCCTTGTCAATATTACGTAGACAGTCTTTATCCCCATCATCCCTTGTCAATATCACGTAGACAGTCTTTATCCCATCCTCCCTTTACATCCCTTGCCAATATCACGTAGACAGTCTTTATCCCCGTCCGTCTATCCCTTGTCAATATCACCTAGACAGTCTTTATCCCCATCCTTCCTTTGCATCCCTTGTCAATATCACGTAGACAGTCTTTATCCATCCTTCCCTTACATTCCTTGTCAATATCACGTAGACAGTCTTTATCCCCATCCTTCCTTTACATCCCTTGTCAATATTACATAAACAGTGTTTATCCCCATCCTTCCTTTACATCCCTTGTCAATATTACGTCGACAGTCTTTATCCCCATCCTTTCTTTACATCCTTTGCCAATATTACGTAGACAGTATTTATCACCGCCGTCTATCCCTTGTCAATATCTTGTCTACGTAATATTGACAAGGGATGGAAAGGAAGGATAGGGATAAAGACTGTCCACGTGTAAAGACTGTCCACGTGGTATTGACAACGGATGTGTCTTTATCCCCGTCCGTCCTTTGTATTCCTCGTCAAATCCCTTGGCAACATATTTCAAAGTTGTTTTTTAATATTTCTTTCAAGGTACTATTAGCTGGGAGCACTGTAAATGATGGTTTTGCTTTGTCCTGTCGTATCATTCAAGTAATTAAAATATGGTTTAACTAAACCACTTATGTTTAATATCATCTTGTGTTTGGCCTATTCAGTGCTTTGATCATTTTATATTTACGGACGTGTTCTTGTCTTTCTGTTCTAGGACTTTCGACTTCCGGCGGCCCTGGTTTACAAAACTGTAGCTCAGAAATTAGCTGAGCATCAAAAGTTTAATGAAGTTCTGACTCTGTTGACTAACGCCATGCAAACGAGATTGATAAATGACCGAGATCACGATGGAGTTATCATGGGAGTTCTTGGTACTATAGCTGGCGACGATAAAAAGGTAAGGGGGGTAGTGAAATAATGAGAAAGAAGAAAAGGGGAGAAAGTGGGAGGGTATAAAATGCAGTACTGGAGAAATCGACCGCTGAGTTAAAGGGATATGGCAATATAAATTAACTTTGTCTCATTTGAAAGAATAAGAAGACCTTTTACAATTTTTCTGTATCTTTCTTGGTTTTTGAAATATTTCAGATAATTATGACAAACGACAGCTAGTCTGCAATCCGCCATCTTGTTGTAATATTTGACCTAATTAACTAGGAAATTGGTGACGTCACATGCAGGGTAGACCTGATGAAACTACTCCATAGGTGACCGAATTTCCGCAGAAGGCTTTTTAAAATGTTGTGGGCCAATTGAAAATGGAAATAGTGCAACATAATCGAGTTTCTGGCTCATAATGTCGTAAGGTTGGCAAGATAAAAATTTCACTTTACCCTACTTATGACGTCACATGCATTACGAAAATAATTCCAAGATGGCGGACCGCACGCTGTCTTTCGTCAAATTATTTCGAAAACCAAAAAAGATAAGGGAAAATTGTAAAAGGTCTTGTTATACCATTTCACGAGTTCTTTCAAATGAGACAAAGAACGTACATTAGAAAATAATCAGAAATTCGTTTCAATCTATCCTTTTTTCCAAACAAGACCTGTACATATTATTATCTCAATTTGGTTTAGTGGAAACAGGCCGAGATATTGATCAAATTATTAAAAGACGAAGGCAAAAAGGTATATACTCTGCTCATGTTTCACTTTCATACTAAAGTTCTGAAGAACATCGTGATTAAAGTGGCTATAACGTCAAAAAAATGTATTGTTTTATTTGGAAGAACTTTTAAAATGATAAAGTAACTTCTTTTGAAGATTTCTTCGCTTTGTTTTTTATATATTTCAGTTTGTTTGATATGCAAATGTCTGGAATTTCGTCATACATGCATAATGACTCATCAGAGAATGTTATATATCTTTGCCTTCATGAAATGAAAACACTAAAGTGTGAATAACATGTGCGCGTGTTTCTCCCACAACACCAAACTTCTTGATTTTAAAGGATTTCGTTTGAGAATGAAAGTGATACACAAACTTCTCCGGTAAGTCATGCATGTGTGACGAAATTCCAGAGATTTGCATATTAAACAAACTGAAATATTTCAAAAACAAAGCGAAGAAGCAGAAAATCTTCAAAAGAAGTCACTTTATCATTTTAAAAGTTCTTCCAAATAAGACAATACATTTTTTGACGTTATAGGCTGTTTAAAAGAGACTTTCTTTCCTCCTCTAGGTGGTCGCTTATATAAGATTTCAACGGCTGAGAACAGCGTATCTTATTGCTGTAGCAGGAGAACGTGTGGAAGACATTGAAAATATCTCGAAAATAGCGAAACAAACTGGAGATATGAAGGTATACGATATTTGTGTGAAATGGCTGGCGAACATCGCTGAGAAACAAAAGAGACATGATGTTTTCCCAACATAGCTCATGGAGGGCTGTCTTCGATCAATGAAGGATCCCGCTCGAGTTGTATGAATACAACTTATCCGGTCTATAGTGATGGAGTACAAGGCTGCAAAACAAATACATTTCATTATTTTTAAACGCCACTTCATAATTTCGCTCGCCGCCAGAGAAAAAAATCGCGTCAAAACATTTCGTTAGCGAAATTGTTTTCTTCCGCTTTTTGGGCGGCAATTTTCAAAACAAAGGAAATTTCTCCTGCGATAACATGACGTCATAGTCTAAGACCGCTGACCTCTATATAGAAAACCGCGTGGTTTCGCAAAGCCTATCGGGATGATGTAATAATTGCAATTTATCGACCCGAAAAATAATACAGAAAGCCACCGAAACCTAGACTCGGTATGGTCAGAGTAATGATTGAGTTACTATAAGGAGAGGCTATTAGTAGCTCAAGCGGTGTTTAGATAATTGTATAGTCACCATTTTCAAACGTGAGTCCGAGTGTTGACAAGTGTTGCAGGCTTTTTGGAAAGTTTTCTGGTCATAAACGGAACATGAGAAAAAGGTGACGTCATCCTTTTTTACGACACTTTGTGTTAATGAGAGCCCGCAGTCCAGTTATATATAGAGGTCAGTGGTAAGGCCGAATGAAGGGTAAGTACTTCATCTTATGAAATATAGAATGGATTCATACTGAACCTGATGAAATAACGATAATTATTATTAATAATTTATTAAATAATAGTAATAATTCGGCAACAGTAATAATAATAGTTTGTGAAACAACAACACTATAGTTAGAACATTGACATGGTCTTTTTAAATAATAGAATACGTTTGCCCGGGTCTCTGTGACGTATCGAAACCCGAGTGACGTAATAAAAACACGAGAGAAGTATAGGGAGAAGCACGAGCCGCCAAGCCGAGTGCTTTCCCAACTTCTCGAGTGTTTTTATTACTTCACGAGGGTTTCGATCACGTTATAGAGACACAAACAAACGTATTCTATTATTTTATAAAATAATTCAGAAACAATTTCGTATACTTTCAGTAATTACGATATATAACGCTTTTGATTTAATGAAAATTCTCATTAGTTACTGACGTCATTCCGGCCACAGCGTGCGTAGAGTAAAAAATAATTTATAATAATGAGAGAGATGACAAAGGGCTGCATGACGTTGGCCATGTTTGGTGTAACCTAACAAAAGAAGCTATACCTAAAGAGATACTGCAGCCAACACACAAATGTTGTTCATATGAAAGATCTTACTGACTTTAGTTTATTTCCAAAGTTTCAGCATTCCTATCAATTTAGTTAAGATATGGCTAGTTGAAGTTGGAGAGTTTGTCCAATTTCGACGCCATATTTGGCTCAAATATTTCCTGGCATTTTTAGCCCTCTAAAGGCGGATTTCCAGTCCTCGCACGAAGCAACTCGTTTGGATATCCTGATGAAGCACTCTTCTGAGTGTTTCAGATATAGCACCTCAAATAAATCGGTATTTACGAGAAAATCGAGGTGAAAGTTCGATTAATTTATGTAATTTCTTCCCCTTCAATATCTATGCAAGTTAACCACCGACACGGTAATGATTTCCTTTGTGCAGTTTTCCCCATAAATTACTAATGATTTGAAATGTTGACATAATTTGTTTTGATTGGTTGTTTACTGCGAGTAAAAAATATCTGCCACGAGGGCTAAAACACTCGCAGCGAGCTTGCGAGTGCTCGCAGCGAGATTGCGAGGACTGGAAATCCGCCTTAAGTCAGTACCCTAATTTTATTCAAAATATCTATGCATTTCAAATTATCTGTATTATCAAAGGTACAATAAATTCTAAGAGCTCAGAAGACCTAAGAAGCTCCTCTACTTTCCTGCATGAGGAACTAAATTATTTATTTCGACTAATGTGATCGCTATCAAACATGTTACTCCACTGCCAATAAAGAATCACTCAGTGACGTCATAATTTCAAAACCAATATGGCGTCCAAACCCTCAAATTTTCAACTTCAAGTAGCCAATATCTTCTTAACTAAATTGATAGGAATGCTGAAACTTTGGAAATAAACTAAAGTCAGTAAGATCTTTCATATGAACTACATTTCTATTTTGGCTGGAGTATCCCTTTAAAAATGTACTGTTGAGGTTCACCAACGTTTCCATAATGTGAAGAAAAAATGCTTGATTTTCTCAATCTAGTTAATAGCACCATACATAATATTTTACACAATAAAAGTGCTTAGCACCGTACATAAAATTAATTTATTATAAATATGTAAATAAGAAATATTTTTAATTACTTTTGTTGACCTCGTAATATAGAAAAATATTGGACTACGAAATTAAAATCTCACTTCAGTTGTGATCTCTGTCTTGGAAAGAGCAATATTTTATTATTAAACAATATTCTTCTGCTAGAACAATTTAACCTAATTCAAATGTTGATGACATACGTGAACGCTATACTAAAGATTTTATCAACTTTCTCGCTCTATTTATAATATTTTTTAACTTAAAATTGCGAAGAGTGTTCACGAAACTAAGGCTAAAAACTGAATGGCGACAGTTGGGTATAATCAAAAGGTAGGAAATGTGAAGAGATGACTGGCTACCAGGTTAGGGTTAGAAACTGCTACCTACCCGCGTTTTAGCCTCGCCTGAATGGCGACCAATAACAATGATATTATGAATGGATATAATGTAGCGAGCTGATAGTGAAAAACATTCGGATGAAACTCTTATTTTGAAAGAGCTTTTGAAATTATAAAAATTGGCCTATATAGCGTTCTCATTGTTTAGGTAGAAGACATCTTTTAAAGTGCCCCTAACCTCAAAATGTTTTATTGTCTTGTTTGGAAGAACTTTTAAAATGATAAAGTAACTTCTTTTGAAGATTTTCGTTTCTTTGCTTTCTTTTTGAGATATATCAGTTTGTTTGATATGCAAATGTATGGAATTTCGTCACACATGCATAACGATTTATTGGAGAAACGCACACATGTGTTATTCACACTTTAGTGTTTTTATTTCATACGCAAAGATATATAACATTCTCTGATAACTCATTATGCATGTGTGACGAAATTCCAGATATTTGCGTATCAAACAAACTGATATATCTCACAAAGAAAGCGAAGAAGTGAAAATCTTCAAAAGAAGTTACTTTATCATAAACGTTCTTCCAAATAAGACAACAAAACATTTTGAGGTTAGGGGGCACTTTAAATTTACCCTATTACTATGTAAACAATAATACAAGGCCGCAATGCATTAAACTGCGACTACGAGCTATCATAGCTGATATTTTTTCATATATTGTTTACTGTTTTTATTTGCAATGTAGTAATAACACCAATTAAAGCACCATTGTACTTTTTGCTTGTTAAAACGAATTGTTCTAGTGCTTATTTGAAATACATATTTCCCTGTTCTTTCTACTACAATATTATATATTTTTTCAAGGCATCATTGTAATATGACCAGCGGCACTGCATTTAAAGCACATGCTTGGAATTTAAATATGGCGCACGCGCTTAACATTTCCTTTTGTCTGTGCACGCTACAACTTCTGTTACCTTTCGCCACGAAGCGATGAAAAATGATTCCTTACTGACCAGATCAATGGATGTTCCTAGAGAAGATGGCTCGCACAATAACGCCATTAATAGCCTGAAGGAATTCGACGACAGCTCGGATTACAATGAGGCTTTGGAAGAAGATGAAAAACCAAACGACAATGTCAACACGACTGCTCTGGGATGGCCATTGAGGCATAACAATGATGCTGACAATCTTGCTTATACGTTTAATGGGTTTCGGCAAATTAAGAAACCGTGTTTCACGTACGCTGGGAGAATATCTCGCCTTCCTTCGAGGTACTTGGACACGGACAGTAGTGGTGGTGACGGAAGTACAAGAGACGACGTTGTCTCTAGATTGAAAGTTAAACGAAGACGAAAGCGTTCAAGTACTACCAATAAGAAATCACTGGTAAATGGCTTCAAAGAACACGACGAAAAAGTGTCCTTGAAGCTGAATAACATTCATGCAGAGACTATTATTTGTAATTTAAACGAACAGGCGAGAGAAAGCCTAACAAATTTGAATTGTTCTGAAGTGCTAGGGGACGTATCTCCTGTTTCTGATGATACTATTTCATATATCACGCACGAAGCACGAACAAGGCAGTTTTTCCCGATACATAACACACCTAGTGAAGCTCTAAAGGAGCAGGGAAGATTTTTCGAGGTGAATCTGAACGGTATTTTGGACTCAAACCAGGATTCGGTGTCTGAGTTCGGTTTAAAGGACGCGTCGTCTGTGTGTTGTTTGGAGGCCACTAGGGGCTGTGTTGATATTTCAACCGAGAACAAAGGGCTAACACGCTTCGATTCACGAATGGTATCACCAGATCCAAGTTTAACACACAATTCTCGTGATAATGAAACGAGCAATGAATGCAAACGGGAACGCTGTTTGAATGATCTCTCGACAACAGAAGTCTCGTATGCGACATGTAAACGAACCCTCGAGTCGTCTAGTTGTGATACGTCAACAAATGACATCTTCGTCAGCTCGACACAAAATTCAAAGCAAAGAAAAGTGTCGTGTGCAAGTTTGGTAAGCAACAACAGCGATGCTTCGTCGCAGAAAGGAAATGGTGACACTTGTTGTTTTGAAAGTGGCGAAATATCGTCTGTACATAGCTGCTTGGCGTCTGGAGTCGAGCCTGTGATTGAACCAGAGCCGGATACGAGAGAGTTGGTTAAAGAAGACGTTGTTTTGCCAGAGGCGTGCTGCTTTGAAAATAGTGATATTTCACCGAACAAACTGCAGAAAGAAACGGCAAAGGAGCAGAGGAACGAGGATGATTGTGCTTTCAAGCCCAAAGGATTGAACTGCTTCAAAAATTTTAAAATGAAGAGAAATTATAATTATTACACCAACAAGAAATTAAACCAGAAGCAATTGAGGAGGACAGAAAGAGTTAATGGTAATTCTGGTTTGAAGAAGCATGAAGTGATTGATCAGCTGAAGAGAAAGTCAGTTAGCAAAGTTGACAAAGCTGTTAGACTAAAGAAAAAGATTAATTTGAATGCAAACGAGAAGGATGTACAGAATGTGAATCAAGTTAAGACATCTTTTTCTACCCAAGAGCTTGATAGAGTTTTGGGGATGAGAAGAACTCCTGTGGGTGTTTATGAGTTTCTTGTGCAGTGGACAAATGGTACCAGCTGTTGGGTTTCATCAGACCAAATTGTAGCCAACAAGCACAACTATATCTTGAGAGAGTATTTGGTGGAGAATGACCAAGATATTTCAGTGATTAACAGAATACCATTCCAAGCATACTGTTGTGATAGTCTAAGTTTAAAAGAGTGTATACCAGAAGTGAAACCGAGTAAAGTTAAAAAGATGCTACTTGGTAAAGCTTGTCCATCCATAAGCAGGATACCAATCAAGAAGAACGAAGTCAGTGTGGAAAATGATGGGGATCATTGCTACATCACTGTAAACCGGGAAACCTGCAAACGAAAATTGACGTGTGTGAAGATTATTACAGAATTGATAACTGCATTGGAAGATGCTTCAGTGAGTGAGTGTGAGTTGGTGATTATCAAAGGTTTAGGAAGTAAGGTGTTTGGTGGACTGAATCTTGAGATTATTACCAAAGCGAGTGCCGAAGAGAAAGGAAATAAGAGATTGTCAAAAATGAGGTACCTGTACTCTCATTTTATGGTATATTTACTGGTAATTTAATGGGATAATTTTATTTAATCTTTAAATGCCAATCTCTTCTGATGTTAATAAACATATCTCTTTCTTTAGGTATCTTGTTCAAACACTGTGTAATTATCCTAAACCTCTGGTAGCTTTAATTTCAAAGGCAGCTGAGGGAATTGGAGCAGTTATCCTGTCTCTCTTTGATTTAATATGGGATGAGGTGGGTACTACATTGAACTATACAGACAAGGTCGTAAATATATACATACTGTTTTTATTAATATTCGTTTACATTACTCAAATATTTACATGTATTCAATGATGTCATATTTATTTATCCATTCTCTTTCTTGGCTATTTTTTTAGTTTTGTAAATGTTATATAATTTGTGTTTCTAAAGGCCTTTCTACACAATACGATTTGTTGTATACGATTGTGACCTTGGTGCATACAATGAAACTGTACATGCGTGTCAACATTCGCCATCGAATCATAAACATTGCATTCCATACGCCAGTATGACAATCATATTATACAACAATGTATGCCAGAATGACAATCGTATACAATGATTCGTATCGTGTAGATGGGCCTTAATAATGGCAATGGCTAATAATTATATAATATTCTTTAGGATGCATGGAAAAAGATGCAAAATGATGAACGTTCGCAAGAGCTTAGTGAAGATACAAGCTTATACTCGTTACCAAGAGTAGCGGGTCATTCAGGCCCCTCGGAGGAAATACTGATGGGAAAGGAGTGTGAACGTTTACAACCTTATCATCCTTCGTCATTTGCAAAGGAAACTTGTGATGAAAATAGCCACCATTCCATGGTAGTGTCTACGCTTAAAGAAGTTGAAACAACATTGCAGAATTTAGGTAAAAGAACGTCTTTATTGGATATCAATGGTGAAGATATCTTTAAAATGGCAATGAATCAAAGTTCAGATAGTGTGCATGTACCTGGGGTGATTGCTACTTGCAATTCTGCAATAGAATCTGAAATTGACTCACTAACCGTAGACACAGATATTAGCTGCTGCCCATCCACTAGTTCTACCCCTGCGGATCGATATGTTAAAGAGCTGGAAAGTCAGATTCTTCAAGAGAAGCAGAAGTACTTCAAAGAGATTATGAGCATCTTTAACGATCCCAGCTCTGTTTTATCGAGTGAAAAATGCTGATGAATCTATTGTCAATTACTAAAATTTCTAATAGTGTTGTTTTTGTAACTTTTGTAAAATACAGTGAGCGTCGTACAGTTTATTCACTCCATTTTGAGAAAAAGTCCTCTTGTAAATACATACTTGGACTGACAAGTTCACTAAAGAGTGTAGATAGTCAACACAAAATTTATAATTTATTATTGAAAATCCAAATTCATCAAAATTAACTATTAAAGTTTTCTTATGTCAATTCAACTTGCATTGAGAAATGTGATGTGTATGACAAATATAATTGTGTGATGAATAAGACAGGACTTTGGTACAACATTTTTAAATATTTCATTAAGACTCCAAAATGTTAAAATACAATAACAAAATCTACTGTATGTCATCCACAACCCAACACTTGTTGACTTACCTATCAATAACAAATAAGAAATTACTCCTTTAAAAGTTTCCTCCAATGTTATATTACTTAAATAATATTTACAATACTTTGAAAAGCTTCAATTGTTTTTAAAAAACGAAACATGAACAAAACTAGAATTTTCTTTAAAATAATTATGTGCACAGTCCAAATATCTGTCTTCATATAATGAAGTTCATTATATACAATTATATACAAAAGTGTCTCTTTTAGAGTCAGTAAAAAGTTATTCTGGTTGGTTAGTTCAATCTTTGAATGACTGGATATGGATTAAGTCATTGAAAAAAATCCCATTGTTGTCACCACCTCCAAACAACATTACCAGTTCCTCATCACTGTCATTTGCACTTGCAACACAAAACATAGTATGACCCACACGTGGCAGGATTTCTGGATCGGTATTCACTTTCAACCAAGTTAGTTTCCCTAGAAAAAAGATTGTGATCTTAGCCTGCATAGCGGCTCTCGAAAGGGTTGTGCGTGTTTTCGCTCCCTCCCTTCGAGAGCCGCTATGCAGGCTGTGATCTGGCAGGCTGTGATCTGGAATACCAAAATATACAATACTTTATCTTTTATTGCTAGCTTTAAAATTTATAGTAAAGCAAAATTTTTAGCAATGAAATACTCGTCTTGGTTTACACCTTTTCGGTTTACCGGTACTATATCTAAAACACTGCCTACTCAGCACTTGTTACAGACCACTAAACAAGAAATTTTAATCATGGGTAGTCGTAAGTCGTGCTACATCCATCCTTACCTATGTCAAAGATGAATGAATCTCCAAGAACCCTATTATTTGGTTCATCAAAACCTCCATGTATGAGAAGCTTGTTTCCAGCGAGAAGTGTTGATGAATGCCAACTACGAGCTGTCGGTTTAATACCAGTCACACTGGGAGTATTATATTCCATTAAAGCTTAAAAAAAACAGTAGAAAAGAACAAGGTTAATGTCAATTGTATTTACATTATTCAATAGTGTACAATACACATTTGTTTCTCACCAAGATCCAAAGTAATTATGTCATTATAACATTGTGGAGCATCCCAACCACCAAAGATAACTGCCTTGTTTTCATCACATAACTTAAAGGAGTGTCTACAAAATCATGATAGATTTATTCAAATACATGCACTTTGCATTTCACTGTATAGTCAACAAATTGACTGCCTGTACAATGTTTGAGGCCTACAGTATTAATAGGTATATTGTATTAATTTTGACATACCCTGAACGTGGAAGAGGTTGTTTGCCAGTAATTATTGGCTGATACCAACTACTTGTTTCTATGTAAGATAAAACAGATTTTTGAATACCTGAACTACAGTACAAGTTTCATAAAAAAAACACAATATATACTCAGTATGAATGGACTATATAGTGTGCACCATATCCATACCTGGATTGAACATGTATAAATCATTGCTACAACCATCTGGTTGAGGATGCGGATTAGGATAAACACCACCAAATACAAGAAGTTCTCCTTGAAATAAAACAGATGAGTGGTATGCTCTTTTTGGAGCATTGCCAACAGCCTATTAAAAAAAATAAAGTGCAGTACAAAACATAGTATTAGTTATTACAACAATCATCATACCATTTCTATTACTTCAGGTTTCAAGTTCAGTTAGATAAGTTTATTTTACCTTTATCTCAGACCATTTCCATGTTTCAATGTTTAAGATGTGAATGTCTTTAAACCAACGTTTATTCTTAGATCCTCCATAAACATAAATAACCTTCCTTACTGGATCAAATGTGGATGTATGCCCCATGCGTCGGTCTGCACCATAGCTATGAGCTTTCTCAATTTTCCAAGCATTCGATTCTAAAACAAAAGACAATGATTCTAGACACCAAGAAATCTGGATGAAAGAAAACTATATCAAGTCATTGTCTTGGGATGTTACTGTATGTGTTAATATACTTCACTATGTAAACAGCTAACATTTGAATCAAAGTTAGCAAGCCAAAGACATACCATGGTCTAAAACACATAAAGAATCTTTGACCATCTGATAATCTTCACCTTGTCCACCAATAACAACAACTTTGTTATCACTAACTGCACACACTGAATGACCCCATCGACTAGATGGCCCTTTTTTAATAAAAAGAAACAAAAAAGTGCAATGTAACTCATTTGTATAATGTATACAGTAATAATGAAAACTAGATAAAAAAATACAGTTAGCAAAAAAGGTGTCTTAATTATTCAGGACAAACAAAAAGGCTTAGTATTTCACTTACAAATGTTATTTTGTTTACTATGTGTCTCAACAATACGTTCAAGTGATGGCGCAGGTGATGGTGCTGGGGTTAAGTCAGTCATATTGCATTTCTTTGATGCTAATGAAAAACATTTTGTCAAAGTAGTTTGGACAAGGTGGTTGTTGTTAATGTTCACTGCAAGTGAAACTTTGTTTTCTTTTGGTGAATTTCTATGAATGTTAAAAATAAAAATAAAATAAATTTAAAACACTGGTATATATTTCAGATGTGGCTACTGGAAATGGTGAAAGGTTGGGTCATATAATAATAAATGTGAAATTTTTAATAGTGTAATCAACAACATATTTTTGAATATGATATAAACATGTTTGCTCATAGGCAGTGTAGAAATACAAGTTCTCACACTGGGTTGCCGTGTAAGTCTGCTGCCACAAGTGCAGCAGACTGCCTTTATTAACATATTTCTAACAAAATATCAAATACATCAATGCTGCTGTAATACATAACATAGCACTCATTGTCCCTAGCCATGGTTAGGAGGGTGGGCTATCAACTACCACACTGGCAGCAAAAAGACAAAAGATGATGCTAAATTGAATAATCTAAAAGTTGGCGTATGGCCGAAATAATGTGTAGCAGGTCTAATGTTTCAATGACCCCATCAACTGGATGTCCTTTCGTCAGAGAACAAAACTTTAATAATCTTTATGCTCTAGCTCTGAAAGGCCTTCGCTTAAGACATTAGACCTCCTTTAAAACACTTAATTTTAGGATAAATTAATGCATGATACAAAACCTAGGCCTAACAATACATACTGATCTATACAATTGTTTTTCTTCATTTTCTTTGTGGGTCTTTCAGGAGATTTTGTGGAACATGCCTTAGCTGGAAGATGAGGAGTCTGCTCTTTTGACAATACATACTCTGCACAATTGTTTTTCTTTGTTGGTCGTTCAGGAGATTTTGTAGAACACGCCTTAACTGGAAGATGAGGAGTCAGCTCTTTTGACAATACATACTCTGCACAATTGTTTTTCTTCATTTTCTTTGTGGGTCGTTCAGGAGATTTTGTGGAACATGCCTTAGCTGGAAGATGAGGAGTCAGCTCTTTTGACAATGACAATACATACTCTGCACAATTGTTTTTCTTCATTTTCTTTGTGGGTCGTTCAGGAGATTTTGTGGAACATGCCTTAGCTGGAAGATGAGGAGTCTGCTCTTTTGACAATACATACTCTGTACAATTGTTTTTCTTTGTTGGTCGTTCAGGAGATTTTGTTGAACACGCCTTAGCTGGAGGATAAGGAGTAAGCTCTTTCGACAACTTGATAACAAGTTGTCTTTTTTCAAGCTGCTGAAATGTTTCTGGAGTAACATTTGATTTACCATTTTCAATGTTCAAAAGAAGTTGAGCCATCTTGTCCTAAAAGAAGACAGTTATTATACTAAATACAAGGGTGCTGAAAGGCTTTACTATGAGCCTAGCATTGAGGGAAGCTTTAAGATAAAAAAATGATGTGTTTATGATCTTTTGCTTAGTGAAATGATAAATAGTATTCCCAATCAAGGCCGTAGGAAGATGTTTTAGGTTGGGGGGGGAGGCTTGTTGAGCACTGAAGGTGCGAGAACCTTCTAGGGGTATGCTCCCCCTGAAAATTTTTTGTTTTTTTTCATAAACAGCATAATTTTAGTCTACCTTTCTTTACTACTATATCAGACTAGTTTCTGTAAACTAGTTGTACGAGCAATTGCCACCCTCCCCCATAATTTTTTTAAATCGATATGCTTCGAGGTTAATTCTGGTGCAATCTGAGGCATCAGCAGTAATGGCTTATTTGATTTTCTAGCAGGTCGGGTGTAAAGATTGGATATTCCTCTGTGCCATACGTCTGTCCTAACTGGCAGCAGAAAACTTGTGCTTTGGCGTAGAATATTTAGGGGAGGCTCGGCCTCCTGCTTCAGGAGAATAAGGGTGTTGGCCCGTGCTTCCTATGGCCGCCATGTTCCATATAACACCCCCTTCTACTCTTTCAAGAGAACGGCTCAGATGAAAACTTTATAGCTTCCTCAACCTTTTCATGAAGAATATGACTTCTCTTCAAAAAATCATCCGACCATTCAGGCTCACAACAAGTGGATTTGACATCCTTCTCCAAGTAACCAATTCTATACGATGGTGATTCGCTACCAATGGAAATGTCAATTGATATTCTGGAATTATAACCAATATTGTTGTCATTGCATTTTCCCAGACGAAAAACAATGATTTGTGGTGGCAATGGTAAACTGAAATAACAGTGAAATTGCTTGCTTCCACTTTTGCTAGAAAATATAAAAAACACACAACAAAAGTAAGGACAGGGTCGTATATTTTTAGGTCTTTTTATTTGAATTCACACCCACCTCTCCCCTAATAATTTATGATATCGCCAAGCTATACTGCTTTAGTTAAAGTTCTACGCGTGTATTTAGAAATTTCAGAGGAAATTTCTGTGTAACTCTGTGGTATTATTACTACGATAATACTACTTTAAAGATAAAGATTGCGTGATTCTGAACTAAACAAACAAACTAACTAACAGATAGATCGTATTCATCAATATATTATGTAAATCCTATCATGTACTTGTCCATAATTCCAGATCGGTATATGATCCTTACCTTATCAACAATCTTGGGGGTTCACTTATGTTTAAGATCGCATAAATACGGAAATCTTGAGTGTTCTGGACAACTGAAGTATTCATAATCTATTACAAAGCAGTGACGCACAGCATTTTATACACACTTTAACAAAGAACTATATTGCCATGCAGGCTAATGCGCGCCTGACTATACAGGCAACAACAACAGAGGGTGTCCACGTGAGTCATAGTAAAGAAGAAATTAATGACTTGTTAATGAATTTCTTTGCTGTCTTTTAATTTATAATGGTACGCCCCCACTGTAACAGAAACTGAGTTGTATTTGGTCAATTGGTCCTCCTTTGGCTCCTTAATTGGTTATTTATATGATATTATTATTTTTATATATGAAAGACTGGGAACGAGTTACTATTTTCGCGCGCTTTTTAAGTTCTTAGCGCTGATCTGGTCCATTTTGATAGTTTTGTAGTTTTGGCTGGTGTCAAGTTAGTTTACGTGTTTGTTTTTTAGGTAGTAGTGTTATTTGAATTTAAGAAGAACAGTTAAAACAGTCTTTGTACAAACTCAATTTGTTTTCTATAGACGACTTTCACGATCATGCGCAGTAGCAACAAATATTCAAATTTTCATCGAAAAACAACTGTTTCAGCTGGAAAGAACATATTGAAAATAGTAGAAGTGCAAAGTTTGAAAGGAATTGTGTAAAAAAGGAAGAAGTTACACAAGCAGAAAGTTGGCCATTTCAAAACGGATTTATTAGTGATTTAATAAGGATTTTGGCTTGGCGGGCGGGCGTTGCACGCCAAGCCAAAATCCCTATTAAATCCATAGTGAAGAGCAAAACTTCCAAAGTGTGTAGCTTTCGCACTATTTGCCCGATTAGTTTCAAACTTTGCACTTTTACTATTTTTAATATGATCTTTCTAGCTAAAACAGTTGTTTTTACCTCATATGAAAATTTGAAATAAAATTGCTACTGCGCATGACCCTGAAACTCGTCTATTTTTTTTCATTTTTGGCCATTTTACACATTTGTAGGTATTAACGGCATAATGACCATTTTGTGGACAATGGTTTATTTGCTTTATGTAAAGAACATGTTAAAGGTACGTACATAATGACAGCATTCGCTTTGATAACATTTTAAACCACTATATCAATTGTGTTTTTTTTTCATCAATTATGACAGATGGAAAGACAGAAAGTGAAGGTTATAATCGATATAATGATGTATACTATCGTTATAGTCCCTCCGCTCGGGGAATTCGACGAAATATTACCCCGAGGGATATATCATCTCGAGGAGTAATATTTCGACGAATTCCCCGAGCGGAGGGTCTATAAATGATATATTATACCGAAACAATCTTGAATGCTGTCTTGAAACGTCTGTTGTTCCTCCATTGTTTACATGCTCTGATGCGCGTCTTGGTTTACGCGCGAGTACTGGGTACGAGCGCGGATTCGAATCACCCACTGACACGTCATATCAGCGGGTAATTCGAACTCGAATTACCCGCTGATGATGTCATCAGCGGGGAATTTGAGATTAAAGCGGGGAATTCGAGTTTGAATTGACTGGTCGCGTGGTACAAATCTAGCTCTTTGATTGGACAATTTATAGTTGAGGTATAATATTAGTTGATATACACTTATGCCCTATTTTGCTATTTTATTTGTACATGTTGGCAAACACACGTTTTATACTGCTGAATAATAATAATAATAATAATAACTCCAAAACTTTATTTGAAGATTTGCAACAAGTTCGCTGACTGAATTCTTTTTTTTATTGAAAGATTCATTTTATTGTGATATATGGTATTTATAGTTTCTAAAACACATTTCTTTGAAATAGTTTATAATCAAGCAAATGCATAGCTTCAGAACATTCGTGTTCTATTAAATATATCTGAAAATCTGTGAGTGAAGTTTCCCATTCTGTCAGACTCCTTGTCAAGTTCTTCCCGGCATTGGTTGGTTCACCCAGCCCTCCGTCGCCCTTCACAACAACAGGCCAAGTAAAACCATCACGTAGTACAGTTGTCAACCATGCATGAGCATGTGCAGTCGTTGGAATTCCTAAAAAGCGATAGAGTTTATCAACCGTGTGAAAAGGATCAGAAATGAGATCTTCGTACTTTACCATCATGTACCTATCCTTTAGCCCCAACACAGGATCTCGGGCATATTTGAAGTTACGCAAGTGCTGAACGCAAATCTTCCGGCTTTCCTTTCTTAAGAAGCTCTCTGTCACCATAGCTGTCACATTGTCACGTACATGTAGTTCTTCCTGTAGCAGTGTGTGCACAATCGCACGTGGATCACGCACCAATTCCACAACACGAAACACAGGCTCTGACTCACCATCTATAAGTTGGGCCAGTCTTTCAAGATCAATTATTTGTGTCGTTTTAACAATAGTATGTGCATGAACTTTACAAATAGCTGATAAGATGGGAGGCCGTAAGTGACTGCATAGTCTTATATTATATGGATGGCCAGGGACAACCATAGGACATAGAGGTGGAGTAGAAATAGTCCTGCTTGATAGCCGGTGTACCAAAGCCCTATACTGCCGAGAGAGAAAGTCTGTGAAACGATGAAATTTCGAGAAATCACAAGAAAAAATTCCCATTAAAAAACTGCTGACCATAGAGTCATAGATCTCTGGTGGACGATTCTCCCTAAAGTACTTCATATGATGAAATGGTTCGAAGAGATAAAAGACGTCACGATTTTGATTCAATAGTTCACCGAGCACCACGCCCCCAGAGTGTGGCACAGAAGTGAGCAAGACATTCTGATGGAACTTGTTTCCAAATGTTGTTAAAGAGGAATCTTTCTCCATGAGTTTACCAAGTTTCTCGTACGTTCGAACTGCGTGTTTATATTGATGAACTTCTCGAGATAACTGAGAGATATTTTGTCGAAGTCGTTTAACCGTCAGGCTTTCTTGGAAAGTAGTATGGAACGAAGAAGATGAAACAGCTGGATCTCTCATAGTGCCAAGCATTTGAATATTGTACTCCGCTGCATTGCCGGGCCGTCTCGCTTTCTCTGCGTTGTTCAAGTCATCATAAAAACAAACTGGTAGAAAAAGTACCAGGCTTAGTGAACAGAGGAAAACGATGGAAGCAAATGCCATAGCAAGCAGCCAAACATGAGGCGGTTTTAAGTAGCAAGAATTCTTAAAAACGAAAAAACAGTTCCAGTACATGACTTCAGAAAATTACAGAAATGATACACTTTGATGTACTTGTTGGTTCAGTAAAATCGATGGACATACTCCCAGTAACCAATAGTTGTTGCTAACGGCACACGGCCAGCGATCACTCCATAGACGCGAAGATTATCGAGAAGTCGAAGAAATGTTAAGAAATGTTGTAAATGTAATCCTATTAAAAATATCCAAGTTTTACTATTTATTAAAGCCTTAACTCTACAAACGACCGGCATTACCAGTGTTTTCTTCATGTAGATGCTGCTTACAAAGACCACGTGAATTCAAAACCTTTTGTTTTCAATTCGCTGTTAGTTTACCTGTCAACTGTTGCCTGCATGTAGTTGCCGTGTACCATAATACCAGAAACAAATATAATTATTATAAATGAAAAGAATACAAGCATTCGGTGAGATGCATTTGCGAGTAATAGACAACATTGCGTCAGTTTGGTCTTACTCTGATGAAAGGCTCCGCTCGAACAGGCGTTAGTATTTCGTTCGCTAAAAATCTCGGCAGTTTACCACCTCAAAACAAGCAGCACTTTACTTTTTTACTTCTTTCACTAAGATCCGGCTCCCGTCGGAGCTCGGGCGGGTATACTGTATAGCGAATCGCCGGCTATATTTTCCCGATGTCCAAGTAAAATCGTCTCTGCATGAGGTTTGTTTTTACGAAAAGCTGCTAAAATGCCATCATCAGTGTAATACATACAGTGAATCAGCCACGGGACATGTCGTTGATAATATAGTTGAATAATTGCTGCCTAATAGTATAGACCGTAGTTTATTTCCGGTGAAATTGTCAAAATGCCGCTCGGATCGTCATAATAAGAGACTGGGTCGAGCAATCGATCAATATATAAGAGACTAATCAAGCAATGGTCGAGCAATCCTTTGTTCGATGCTACGAAACATGAAGCCAATTCTATTCTCTTTCGCTTCGCTCAGCCGAATAGAAAACATTTCATATCTAAGTAGCAACATGAGACGGGTTGGATGTGACCGCCCAGCGAATGTCAGCCTGCCAAATGTGTTTATCACAAATCAATTCGTTATTACAATTTTAACTGAGTTACAAGTGCTACAGTGACTATAGACGCGATAAGTAACATTTAGATAGCTCTAACTAGCAACTAGTTACAAGTAGTACAGTGACTATAGACGCGATAACTAAGGATGCAAGAGAAAAGACTACCACCGATACCGAATCAACGGTTGACGCCGCCACATGGGTGTGAAAGCACGCCCAGCACGTATGTATGACTGAAGACGAAGTGTGGCTGACTGCTGGAAAGGGAGTGGTGTATATACTGTGGAGTCCCAGGGGAAAAGACCCGCCTGGGGCGGATTTTCCGGCGGCGATCATGGAGAGACCAACTGGCGGCGCACCTGTGCTATATATGTAGTTTCTGTCACGGCGCCGTAATTGTGTTCTAAAAGTACGGGAAAACCTTCGACAACTGATTCATTTTAGCTTCTCAAAAGATCAAAGTTTGAATACTGCGAACGGCATGAAGCCAAAACCGATTTGACGCGGCGGCCATCATGGAGAGCCACACCTGCGCTATGTAGTTTCCGTCACCGAGTCATAGACTAGTTTGTGCATGTAGTACTGATTTAAAGTACGGGAAAACCTTCGACAACTGATTCATTTTTGCTTCTTAAAATATCAAAGATAGATAGTCCATGTCGCCTATAGTAAAACTATATAACATGAGTGCGTGACCGTCCCAGAAAGTGGTTAATAATAATAATAATAATAATAATAATAAAGACGTATTAGGAGCGTTATACAATAGTCTCAATGCTCTTACAACAATATATTCTTAATGTTACTTATAAAACTAATTACAGTTTCATTATAAGATAAAGCCTACTACATATATTACCACTATGAACCAAAAACTATTAATTTAAAAAAAAAGTCTTAAGTGCTGACTTAAAACTACTTAAAATATCAATGCTTCTAATTTCGTGTGGTAATGAATTGGTTCCGAGGTGGTCTCTCCAATATGACGATCTTGAGCTACTTCCGGGTTCAATTTCAGAACAATAGACACCCAGTCTCTAATAGAAAACAGTGCAAAATGCGCATTCATGATTTACGCAGTTGCGCAAAAAGGAAACTTCACAGTTTACTTATTTCGCAGCAAGAAACCTTTGACGTTACCTTGTTATCCCGTGGTGGGCTAGCCGCTTGAGAAAGGTTGGTCAAGGTCCAAGGTTGGTCAAGGTTCTCAGTATGACGGAGATATATGGAACTAAAAAACGTGATTAGACGCGCAGGATATGGATAACGCCTTTAGTGAAAGTGCCAAATACATGCAACCAACAGGATAGCGCACTTCGTTAGCGCAATAGGATTGATGTTGTGATCATTAGAAAAATTAGATTAGTCTGCGGGAGAAATTAACAAATTAACGTAATGGGGAAAACATTTATACAATGAATGTGGTGCGCTTACAAAAGAAACTTAGTGCGCTTACGAAAGAAACTTTGTGCGCTTACGAAACGAAAGTGGGAGTACTGCTGAAATATTGTGTAGGTCCTCGAACTTTCACGCACAAAATATTTCAACACTGCTGCACCCCGGATAAGTCGGACTCAGAGCTTGACGCAGACGCAACACAGCATTGGTCAGCATTTTTGTATCTAGAACTCTTATTATAGACTAACCACAAATGTAAACAGCCCACTCTTGAACGTTTCACTATCGCGCAAGCAATTTCTCTCCGTTTGCGCTATTTTTGTCCAGCTGTTTAGTAATGAGTTTGCGCGTAATTTTATATAGTAATATCCAACAATATGAAAAAATATATTCAAGATGGTTTTTCAAAATATGCTATTGTTCTTAACATCTGTTTCGTTTCCAAGTATTTTGGCAAAAGTTTAAATTTTGACGACGCATGAAATGTAATATGATATCATCGGGCAGTGGCCAGCTTTGTTATCCCGGATACAACTCATCATAGTAAAGTCCTGATGATAGACGTTGTCAGCAAGATATAATTAATCATAGACAATGATGATAAATATAGAAAAGATTCTTAAAGTAAACTTGTTCAGTTGAGTTCGACAACCGAAATCTGAAAAAACATCTGTTTGGCCCGTGGCTTGTCCAAATCTGAGAAGAGATCAAAACATTACATTATGTGTGTGTGAAGACAAATTGAATGAGTTATCAGTGTCGCCCCTAGTATAGCAGGTAGTCTTCGTAGGACAGACGCTTCCTGTGCACTTCGAAGCGTCTCCATGCTTTGCGCGCTTGTGTTATTGTTTTGATTTGGGAAACTGGCTTCTAACTACCTCTGTTTATTACGTTTTCTTGTTGTTTTGTTATCTTCTTACGACATAATAAGCTGTTAAAAGTCGTTTAAATCAGTTTGTAGTGATATCTGACTCAGAGTTTGTCGAATATTGTGAACCGCACTCTTCGTGCCGTCGTCGCAAATTTCGAAACCGTAGACGGTCGGACACCTCTTTGATGGTTGGTGGAATCTTGGGACTTTTTTACGCACCCTATTTTTTTGATAATATTCTAAACCAAACCCTAAAACTAACCCTAACCTAACCTTAATCCTAACCTTATTAAAAAGAAAAAAGTAAAGTAAACATTTTAAAAAATGGAAAAATTATATACTCAGCCAACATTCGAACCCCGCTCTCACAACTAAAAATCAATAACACAGACCACTCGGCTATGCAATCGAACTTGAAATTTTTTGGTTGATAATCAATATTTATGTAACCCATTGTAAGTAAACTTCAAAGTATTCTCAACGGCTTCGATTACAATTTTATGGCCTTGTCCAATACAACGGCAATGATTTACAGCAGTGAGCATTCGTTTTTAGCGTAATATCTGTTCCTATACTCATAGAATATATGGAATATAAGGATCGTATACTATTGGCTTTGCCAGAAACTGCGCGTCTTGAAGGAAACTTTGAAATTCACGCATCAAACGGCAAACAACGAGCGACGGATAACCTGTCTCAAAATACAATACTCAATGACGACGTCTATTTACTTCCCAATATCAACATACAAATTCTCCTTATTTGTCTCCAAGCATTTCTTATAGTACTAGTTGGGAGAAGTTGTTTTAAAATCATGTCAGTTTATCTTTAGTGATCATTTCCTTTATTCTCATTACCTCTATACTTGGTTAACCATTGATATTCCTAGGAGAAGTTAGATGTTGATCATCCTGAGGCATAAACGTCTTTATTATTATTATTATTATTATTATAAAGAATCCTCAAAAGTAATCTCAAGTCAACGTCGTTTCTTCGTACAACGCCTCTCAGAGTATTTTTCAGGATGACATCATCCTACGGATCAGCTGTGAAAGCTGTTACTTAGATTAAAATCAAAGATATGATACTATACTAGCAGTTACTATCGCAAGGGAAGTGCTGCCTCGAAATCCAAGGCAGTGCAAATTTCAAAAACAAGTGGTGGGCTTATTGAAGTCAAACTCACAGTGGAGGTAGTACAGCCTCGTACCCATGCGGTTATGGTTTAGATAATACCAGAGCAGTGAGTTCTACATATGTATGGCGCTCACAATGAGCTTGCTGGACCATAGGTATTCGCACTCTGGGGTACGTTAGACATCTATTCATTATGCACAGCCAGGGGAAGAACCTCTGGCACCCAGGGTAAGGGCCCCCTGCACATGCATCATCTGCCCTTTGCTCGGGCGGGGGGGGGGGGGGGGGGGGGGCGGAGATAAGGCCCTGGGAATGAGGTTGCCTGAGTTCGTTCGTTCTCCCACTTTGATTCGTTATTCTAGTCGATAGAATTATTTAAAACTTTAAACCTTTTTCCAAATTATAAAATGTGATGCAAGAGACATGATCAGTTATCCCTGGTTTATTCGACTGATCTAAACACCTCTGTCGTCATGCGTAAAGTCCGAGAAAGCTGATGTTTACCGTAGCGAGGGATCTTTATCAGATCAACGATACTAACTAAATAACTAATCATTATAAAAGTGTAGAAATACAAAGCGAAAACTCTGAAAAGTCGATGTACTGCCGCCGGAAATAATATGTAGGTGGTTTACTAGGTTACGTGCGATTGTGAAGGCCCTTTGTCACGGAGAAACTAAATCACGTCAAATAATATTTAACAGTCTGCTATAGTATACACTATATCAACAATGGTTGGTAGATGACATCTTCAATGAAAAAACCCAAGAAATATCGACCAATCTCCAGTGATATTACCAGAAAGTGGTGTTCGAATTATGAGAAAAAATCAATCAGGCAAAACATCTTCAATTTCTAGAAGCTCCCCTGGAAATTAACAGCCCTCCCCTGAATTTACATCTAAGGAAATTCAATGAAATGTTGCTGAAAGGATTTTGTTGCGACATCTGTTCATCATGTACATCTGTTATACTAGATACAACATGATACTGAAACGTAATAATGGTCATTAGTTAACGTTCCATACGTTAAACCGGATAGAAATTGAACTATAAACAAACTTTATCTACAATTTTAGAAAACTGATATTGTGTTGGGATGATAGCATGCATAGTCTTGTTTTGAGAGCGATACATGTCTGCTTAAGTGTGACGAGCTTCGATCAGAGAGATTTTCAGAGAAGATTCTAAATATGGGGTCGAATTCTCTTAAGGGTAAAGAAAGCTTAGCATTTAGCTTAATAGTGAATCAATAAACCTGTAGAATGCAAGTGAAAATAGAAAATATGTTCACGACTTCACAGAAAAAATGTTAGTTATCTGTATCACGACGGAGATATTACAAGTACAACATGCCACTTTAAGTTCTTTCATACCAAGTGCCTTGGGTATTGAAGTTCATAGCCAATCATAATCATCCAGTGTGTGGAACAGCCAATCAGTGGGACACCATTTCGCGGGATGCTCTCCGTAGTGGGTCAGGTTCTTGATGACTGAATATTTCCAACGTGGGCGCCACGAGGAGCTCCTGTGGTGTTGACAAGCTGTGTTGCGATTTGAGAATTACTAACTATTAATCTATCAACACATTCTCCTATTACATCAGGAAAATAATATCTGTTTCGTCATTTTATCAATAACAAAGCCAACGTCGAAGACGAAGGTATGGAGGCAAAACATCAACAATTTAATAACAACTCATTTGTACCTTTATACGCTACCGACGGCGAGAAGACACTGTATGTACCAACAAATAACGGAAAGATGGATACGCTAAATGATTGTAACGACGATGGTTACGTAAAACCATTCCTTGGTGCTGAAACCTCGAAGAATCACGAGTATGAGAATCCAGCAGAAGTCGCCATGAGAGCTGGTTTAAATCGAGTAGGCAGTGGGCCACGAAGAAAGAAGAACGAGGTATACGGAGAGTCAATGAAATCGCGAGTAGAGTTACCAGAGGCCCCACCTTCCCCAGTGGATCAGGCAGAAAGATCACCTCTTGTAGTTCACACTCATCGTGGGAAAGATTATAAAGAAAAGAAAAGATGTAATCCGAAATTAGTTATATTACTTATTTTGGTGTTCCTGCTCAGTTCTGGTTCTCTTGCACTTAGTCTGTTGAATATGTTACAGAAGACTGACGACTGTCGGTGTCCAACAAAAGGTAAATCAAGTCTACATTTTCACATTCGCTCAAATATATATATGGCGCATATCAATATTTTAAACCAGAATAAATACTAACTAGCAACATTAAATATTATATATTAAATGGTATGGTAAAGTATTTTATGAATGTTAAGTTTTTAAGGGAAAATATGCACAATATGGCATATGGTAGACTTTGTCGCTACTTGGTAGAACTTTACTGTAGTTCTTTGGTGATGCCGCTGCCGTTGGCAAGATAAATTAAAATGTAAAATAAATGTAAAATTGGTTAGGTATTTCCGTTCATTTGTTAACTCTGTTTAAAGACTGTTTGAGTCGTTCTTCAAGAATTACGGCGATTTATTTGCGCTTTTCGAAATACAACAAAGCCGTAACAGGAACGTGTGGGTATCATTATATTTTCCTCCCAAAATAACCATTAAGACTTCATCTTCGCACCAGACTTGTGATATTACCGAACAAACAAAGAACATCTTAAATACCGATAATTGTCTTCGTCTATACGATACATTCATTATCGCTTTCTTTTTAGTAAACACTATACTTTAAAACAAGATCCTAGCGCAAACATGAAAGTTAAGACACGAAAAATTTAGAGAAGCAAAGAGAATTATGTAACTCGATATCGCGCTTCCTTCCACATCGACGTTTCGGTTTGCGGAAGGATGGTTAATAATTCTCAACGTGTGTACACAAATTAACCGCGAAAGCGCGCTTCCTCGACTCCCATCGGATATTATAGCGAGACGCAAATTGTGAGTGCCACACGGATTTTCTCGTGGGTAATTGTCACGAACTATATATAGTATAAAATATGCAAGAGGTTACGGTTCTTGATTGAACGCAAGAAGTCCAAAAAAGGGAAACACCACACAAACAAGTACTTGAGTGAATTACTGAGCTGCTGTTCAGCATGACTGCAGGTTAACTATGTGCAGGTTAGATTAACTTCCTTCTAAACTGATATCAACAGAAACACCAACACCAACATCACTGATCTTTTTGAACATCATAAAAACAATTCAACAAAGTTTTCCACGTAATACAAGTAGAGGAAAACTACACATGCAGCATATACAGTACCCCCCAACACCACACGTGTGTGCACGCAATGCATAAAAAGGTGAACCAATCATTGACAAGTATAGATTGCGGCGCGCTGAAGTTGCGTTTCGAAGCTTTACTCACTTTGTGTTGGACATGCGAGTTCCATTTTAGATCCTGCCTTACAATTAAACCGAGAGAAACCATAACTATATGCCCTCCAGACCTTTTATAATTACCCTACGCACGTCTTGACGAAAAACGTCACGTTTTTTATACCCTCCATTTAACTTCCAGTTTTTTGCCCTATGGCTATGTTTATACATAACCTAGTGAGAAGACGCTCGTTCATTTTAGGACAGAGGACACTATTTAGTATCATTACTCATTAGTTTTAATGACAATATCTGTTTAAATCAATGAATATTGTATACTATAAAGTGTCTAGACGATGTATAATAATTTTGTACACACTTAATTTACATAGGAGTCTTAATCATTCACACGTGCGCATGATAAAGACCCATGGCTCACGGATACGAATTTTCCTCTTTCTGGCGTATGTGAAATTGGTTATTCGCCATACGTGATACAATTCTTGTTTATGATTCGATGGTATTGTTGCAAAACGCGCTTTACACTTTTACCAATAAATAACATACATCAAAGTGATCATAGTAAGTTGGTATCGTCTCTGTATAGTCCTCGAGTAATCACTTTTGTCTTTTTTACTCTGAGTCGCAGCATGGACACCCGTTTCATCGTGTGCGCCGCCACATTCAACTATTGGTTTAGTTTGTAAATTCGTAAAAAAGCAAATTACGAAAACGAAATTTAATCATAAAACTATACTATAGAGTATAGGCCGGCGTGCAGTTTCTATAGCTGGAAAATGGTTTCCTATTGCGGTATCTTCTCTATGCTCACGACACACAATAGACACTCATGACACTCGTAGCACATTAAGGTTGTTTTCTCTGTATTCAGAAACTAGCTTTACAAGAACAAAACCCTAACCATAACCCAAATAAAAACTCTATTTATTCATATATTTATTTAGCTTCGCCTCTTAAGAATACATAGAAGAAGCAGGGACACCACAACAGTTAAACACCAATTACAGTGGGCCCTACTAATAACAGCAAGTTATGGGTTCAGCGAGGCTTCGCGATGTGTTGCACTTTAGGCAGACAGTTTTAGTCCAAGTTCGAGGATCGTCAACATTATAACAGGATAATAGAGCATTATTATAATCAGTCTAATAGTGACTTCTTAAATTTTTTAAAGTTTAAATGATCTAGCCTTGAGTGTTCATGGAGAGAGTTCCAAGTCCTAGTTGTTCTAATAAGAAATGAGCGATTGAAAGTAGTTGCTTTACATTTACGATGACGGAATGAGATTGCATTGACATTTACGGAGGATCTAGTAAGCCTTATGGCTTAAGGGAACAAGACGTTCAACAAGACGTACATTGATGGCCTTAAAAAAGAACAGTATAAGTCAAGATACTCGTGCCAGTAGGAAAGTGGTTGTAGAAACGAGTCTGTCTCTGTATGATTCTTCACACATAAATAGTAGCTTCAAGATCAATTTTGATGGCGTTGGACGCGCTCTGTTCGTTTGATAAGCTCGATTGACTAGTCCTAACCCTGAAAATGAAATCAAGAAACACTTAGCCTACTTCGAAACGCAACATTTCAATAATGAGGCGATATTATCCGAACAGTCAACTTTTCGTTTTCGTTGAGAAAACAGATTTCGGTTTGAATTCGCACTAAGTGCGCAGCGTATACATCATGAGCGACAAAGTATCTTGATTTTAAATAATTTTTAAAGAGACTATATGTGTTAAGTCAATTGTTACTTTGCGACGTTGTTGGGAATAAGAAACGTTCATTCGTAATTTTTTACTACTTTTATTATTTTATAACTGATGAACAGATTTATTTTTTCATTTATGGGTTTTGTTCTTCGATGTCTTTCTTATAAAGTACATCAATTCAAACGATACGCGCCAGAACGTATACACATTCAATACTGATATATCTACCTGGCGCTCAATATGTTTAAATTGTAGTTCTGTTAGAGATCTTGAATCGCAGAACTTCAGAATTTGTTGTTATGAACTGTGCGTGCGTGAGTGTGTTAGTATAATGTATTTGTTGTAATAAGTGATATAATAAGCGATATCTTAGCACAGACTGTGATATAGTAATATGTATATGATAGTATATATGTAATGTATGTTTGTTAATTCTTAGGGTTAGATGACTAGGGCTGAACATCTCTGTTGTGTCTTGCCTCGTGTATGTAAACACGAAAACAAAATAAATAAAATAATAAAAGTAGTAAAAAGTTACAAATGAAAGATTCTTATTCCCAACAACGTCACAAAGCAAGAATTGCTGAATTTCGTTCTAGAACTACAGTAAAAACCCGCTAACAAGAACTTACATTTTACCCAATCAGCCTGGGATAGGTTCTTATATTTTTATATGTTCTTATATAAACAAATTTTTAATTTCAGCCTGTGGTTCTTAATAATGGTAGGTTCTTGTTAGCGGGTTTTTACTGTTTTAGGTTATTTGACAACCAAACAATATGAAAACATCAATTGAAATAATTAACATTCTATCGAAGGAGTCGAAAGTTCGAAAACTGGTCGTTTCAACTGGCGACAAGAAGGAAGTCCCCCACCGCGCGTGAGATCCTATCAAACACGACAAAATGCGCATGGATGTGTTTATTGTGAAAGTCCTGATCACAAAACGAGTAACTGTCCCGAGTGCGCGACCGTTGACGAACGAAAGCAAGTCCTCGTGTCGAAACGATTGTGTTTCAATTGTACCGGCGCCAAACATCGGGCAGCCAAATACAAAAGCCGATCAGGATGTCTCAAATGGTCAACGACATCACACCTCTATGTAGAGCGTCACCTCTTCTAAAGAACAGCTGTTTATGGTTCAACCCCTCGTCGTGGAAGTGGAGGGTATCAAGTGCCGAGCTCTTTTAGATACCGGGGCAAATACCTGGAAGTTCGTATGCTTCAGCGAAATTGCTTGAACTTGTGGGAGTTCGACCGTCTCGAAGTCAAGTACGCAGAATTGAGATGATGCTTGGAGCAAAAACAAAGAGAGTAGAGCTGTTCTCTGTAAAAGTCGAAAGCCTAAAGAAGGATTTCCATCTACAAGTAGTGGTCACACGAGTCAACAAGCCCAAGTTATTGGAGATGGACAACCCCGGGTATCGGGAACTATTACAATGCTACTGCTTTACTTTATAAATAGAACGTAAAAGAGGCGGGAAACATATTTTAGAGATTTTATTAAATTATTTTCAAGGGTCACTTATATTTGTCCATTTTGTTACTTATTTTTGTCCATTTTGTTACTTATTTTTGTCCATTTTGTTACTTATATTTGTCCATTTTGTTACTTATTTTTGTCCATAGCTTTACATGCAGCACCAGTTGTGAATGAGAACAGAAATATCCAGTTTTCTGACGCGAGCCTCGCCACCAGAATTGAGAAATTAGAGAGAGAACAAAAGATACTCAAAAAGAAAATAGTAAGTTACAGAGTGTGTTTTCCGCGTTTAATCATGTGAAATAAAGATCTTGAAACTGCGATCTTTCAATACACGGTGATCTAAGGGTTTAAAACTTCTAAGCATGCATGTAGAGAACATGATATTATAGTGCCATGATGCGTGGGTAATGCAGGTAGGTATATATATAAAAGTAAGCACAGGTAGGTATATATAAAAGTAAGCATAGGTAGGTGTGTATAAAAGTATAAGTATATGGGCAGTTATGTAGAAAGTTTAACATTTTGAGTCAACGCTTTTCGTCAGAGAGTGAAACATAGTGACTTTACTTCTGATCCTCTGACGAAGCGGAACTTCGCTCTTTAGACCTCTTACCACGGGCGTACGCAGGGGGTTCGGTGATTGCGATCGCACCCCCTTTTGGATTCAATTAGCAACAACATTATACAAAAACAACAAACATTTATACATTATAAGTCAGAAAGACCGAAACTGTAATAATAAGTTTTTGTAAAAACAAACAATTCAAATTAAAAACGCGTTTTTAGACTTTCAGTGTATAACATATCGGGAAGAAGTCCACTTGCTGTAATTACTCCCCCCCCTCCCTCCGAAATAATTTGATGAGAGGTAAAACGACCCCTGTTTGAAAACTCCTACGTACGCCCTTGGCCTCTTACACACTAATTTGGCAGTACAGGCAGCAACCTTCTAGAGTTTTCGATTTACTTATACAACACCTCGATGGATTTCCTTTTTGTTATCTGCAACATAATACTACACTTAATGTGTTATGTTCGAGTTCAAATATAGAGGCTGGTATTTTTCTATCGTTATTCAGCTATCACGGTGCTAGCATAATCTGTACTATAAATAAATAATTTCCCAACGCAACCATGAGGTGATAAATCAGACATAGTTTGACGCTACTCTGGCTTTAAAAAGTTTTTTGAACGTAACATAAAAGTTACTGTCCATGACCCAACGTTTCGACACTCCAGTCTAGTAATAGGGATCCTAACTTTACAACGATCACCCCTGATGAAGACACTAGACTGGAGTGTCGAAACGTTGGGTCATGCACAGTAACTTTTAAAGTGACGTTCAAAAAAACATTTTAAAGCCAGAGTAGAGTGCTAAGTTCTCAAAAGAACTGCAGGATATAATATGAAAAGTAGAAATACGAGAACTTCAATAGTTCAATGTGTCGGCGAAAAATCCTTAATTAAGAGTACTTATGTATATTAATGGCGCCGTTTCGGACGATGTGTTCTTCTTCAGAAACGTCGTCCATTAATATACGTAAGTACTGTTAATTTGTACTCTTGTACAACCTGAAGCATTTTACGAATTAACCCCACTAGTAAATGAGTTAATGTAAAACATGGAGGTAGAACCGTAGAAGCAATTAGTTTTCAGAGAGCCAGGGCAAATACTAAAGATCAAGATCTTAGAGGGAATGAATAAGCCTTGTCCTTTTGTCTTCTCATAATAAGCATATATAGCAAGGTTAAATTTGGATTTGTTTTAACGTGTACATCATCGCCAAAATGTGACCATTAACCAATGAATAGTTCATATGTGTCTGTGTTATGGGATCGAGCAAAACGGAAAAAAGACCTAGATTAGTAGACAACTGGAAATTCCTAATCGAAACTGAGTTGTCGAGAAAGAAAGCGAAAGTAAAAAACATAAATACTTTAAGTGCTGTCTGATGTTAAAAATAAACATGAAAGCTGTTAAGTTTTCAAAAGAACTGGATATAATATATCGTATATTCATGGGCGACATTTCGGACGTTGTGTGTCCTTCAGATCTATACGTAAGTACTCTGTCTGATGTTGTCGCTGAGTAGAAACTAATATATTGGGTGAATGTCTGTGACATTGCGGGGAGGAAACAAATAAATATGAATCTCACACTAGCCAAAAAAGGACGACGAAAGCGAAATTTCAGATCAATAAAAATATTTACAAACATACTAACCCTCCATACTAATAGTGTAATTTTAATGATTCTCACAGGAAAAACAAAGTCAAGAGTTGGGAAGAGTGAATAAGAGTGCCAGCTTTATACCTAAGGTGGGTTAGGAAAAGAGAACGACTCATGAATTGAATATCTTATGACAAGTCTCCATTTAAAAAGTCTTGCCGAAATTGAGTAATGCTTTTCTAAGCATCGGCTTACTACAGACAATAGGTAAAAATTCCGATGATAACTTTCTTTCTTTTGTACCCAGCTAATGCATGAAGCTAATGATGTGACTGACACCATGCTAGCTCTTCTAGTATATGCTATATCCACGTGGCATATAACCACTTATTTTCGCGGCAAGATGTTTACTCAAGCTGTGACAATAGGACCACGATTCCGCTCTATAGAAACTATTTATTTAAACTATTTGAACCTTTGTTTCGCTGCCCTGTTGACTGTTTTGTTATGCATAACTACCTCTATTCACAGACATTCCTTAAATTGTTTAATAAATCGTTATGAATTAAGAGCTATAGGTTCATTCACCAGACGGAAAACATATTAGACCTTGTGCCTTAGAGGAATTCATATAACCGTCGCATTTACTTGATTTTATTTCCTAAGAATTCGTCTGAATTAAATGTGAAAGTGGGTAAACCGACAAACCTAATTTAGTTATTTTTAAAAATTCTGGCTATACAAAACGAAATGAAGTAGTTTCATTCTGAAAATATCGAATATCTGAAAATATATTTTCTTCATCAGTTCTCTCATAAGAGACATTGCAGACCGCTGAGCACTGATGTTAAATATAGTTATATGTGATGTTATCAATGGTATCTGATGTTAGTTGTATGTGATGATATCACTGATGTTGAATAAAGAGTCCTGCATAGTTCAGAGCAATGTTTCTTTGTGTTGTCACATTTTTGTGGTGTGTCGCCACGTTTCGGCAGTCTATTGGTTTAAACTGTTAAGCTGAGCAATAGATTAAGATCTTAGTAAAAGAGTCAACACTTATTCTAACTCTGTTAAGGGTCACTTACGTACAACTTCCTACATTTTCACCTGTATCAAAACCGTATACTATTTCAAGAAAGCCCCATGCGTAGATACATCTCTTTGATGTAGTGTTGTATTGAAAAGCTAGATATATAATAGTTAATATTATTGTCCAATGCTTACATATATCTAACAATATCTACGTACTGTAGGATATCACCTGAACTGGTTTCACACCGCTTTTACCGTATCCTAGAAAACCAATCTGACCTGTTTTTCTCTCCTGACCAATCAACAAACTTGACTGATTAGATAACATGTGGAGAAACATACAGAGCACGCGGCGTTCGCGCGCTTTTCTCACACATTCCCCATAGTATAACAACTACTGTATTGTAAACAAGTAAAAATGAAGTGTTCCGCTAGAAACGTCAGTATTTCGTTTACGTCAGTAAAATCTTGGCAGTCCACCACCACCTTTTCTCTTTGCTATATACTCTACTGTACACTCAGTATACAGATGTGTACAACCTCGTTTTCATTCATGATATTTTCACCCGGCGAGGCGGATGAAACGCCTGGGTACGAGGTTAATATTGCATGACTTCCCGCATTTCCTTCACTGCCACAAAGCAATGGCTTTAAGTCGAGGTTGGAATGAGATCGTATTTACTGTAATCGTGAACGTTATAGTACTCATCACATGCATGAGTTTTGATACCCAATGAAAACCTGTAGGAAACTTGCTGGTGAACTGGATCACATTTCTTAATCTCCATATTCAAATCAATGAAACACAAATATGCATACTCGTATGAGAAGCAACACCAAATACTCGTTCTTTTATCGTGTTTCATCATATGCATACCGTCGTTTGAGAAGCAACATCAAACACTCGTATACAACAAAAATTATAGGGGACTCCAAACACTCGAAAACAACAAACACTTCGGGGCTTAGTCCCTCGATTTTAATTTTTCCTCGTGTTTGGAACCTCTGATGAAACACTCAAACTTTGATAACCTATGATAACCTAAGAGAAGAATGTTGTAAAAGATTCATAGCTGCCCTCCCTAAGTAAAAGAAAAACTATATGTTAGCTTAGTTGAAGGCGGTAGAACTTCTCAGATATCTGGCGTAAAAATATGGAAGAAATATACCAATTGAGATAAGAAATCAAGATAAGAAAGAAAGAAACCATTTGTTTTATCGAGGGCCACTAGTTTGTCAGCGTAAGCTGTTATGTCATAGGAAAAGTGTTATATACATTTTAAGACCAAACCGGGACCAGTTGCGAAAAATGCAACTTCAAGGCCTTCCGGCTGGATTTGAACCTGCGATGCTAGTGCAGTGCTCTGAGCTACGGAGGTCGTTGCCGAGAGCCTATAGACACGAGTTATGTGTATAGTGGTGGTAATGCCGGGATAAGATTCTAGGTATATTACAGGTAATATTTGGCATTTCACTCGATTAAACTACATGTTCTAAGGATTTATGGTGAAGAAAATTTCGAGTGTTGGAATATATACATTTTAAGACCAAACCAGGACCAGTTGCGAAAAATGCAACTTCAAGGCCTTCCGGCTGGAATTGAACCCGACTGAGCTACGGAAGCCGTTGCCGAGAGCCCAGCCGCGAGTTCTGTATATATGGTGGTGGTAATTCCGGGATAAAATTTTGGGTATATTACAGGTAATATTTGGCAAATAAAGTTGATTATTATTATTATTATTATTATTCTTATAGTTGTTACAAGGCGAACAAGGTCTTCAAGGTCCAAAAGGGCAACCAGGTCCTATAGGTGACCCTGGTCCACAAGGGATTCAAGGGATCCAAGGGAACCCTGGTATTGGCAATGTGTCGAGGTGTATTCACAAGATGGAGACCAATTCAGTATCTGTAGCTCGCGTTGCTGTTAACACTCATGTAACAGTTGGGTATATAGAGCCACAGGTTAGTGAAAATAATGGAGTTTAAGAATACATGATTGCCAGTGTAGGAAAAGAGGGAAGATTAGGGAGAGAAAGGGACGATTAGGGAGAGAAAGGGACGATTAGGGAGAGAAAGAGAAGATTACGGAGAGAAAGAGAAGATTGGGGAAAGAAAGGGACGATTAGGGAGAGAAATAGAAGATTAGGGAGAGAAAGGGACGATTAGGGAGAGAAAGAGAAGATTAGGGAGAGAAAGGGATGATTAGGGAAAGAAAGGGACGATTAGGGAGA
The DNA here is from genome assembly GCA_035772405.1 of Chrysogorgia sp. JL179-B06. Taxonomy (NCBI): domain Eukaryota; kingdom Metazoa; phylum Cnidaria; class Anthozoa; order Scleralcyonacea; family Chrysogorgiidae; genus Chrysogorgia; species Chrysogorgia sp. JL179-B06. Next base: position 191,790 of record JAYKKM010000466.1, on the reverse strand, counting down.
GAAAGAAAAGATTAGGGAGAGAAAGGGAAGATTAGGGAGAGAAAGGGAAGATTAGGGAAAGAAAGGGACGATTAGGGAGAGAAAGAGAAGATTGGGGAAAGGGAAGGTCAGAAGGACAAGAAAATGGAAATGGAAAAGAAGGAAGAGAAAGACTTAAAAGAAAGAAAAGAAAACGTATATGGGAGGGAAGAGAAAGACACGGGAATTAGGGGAAGAGAGTGGAAGGTTAGAGAAAGACAAGTGAAACGAGGGTAACGGGGGAAGGTGAGGAAAACGTGGGAAGCATAAATTGCTTAGAGAGAGAAAGGGAGAGAAAAGTTCATTTTATTGCTACTATATTGATTGTGTAATATTCTCTGTTTGTACGCAAGAAACGACTACTGCATTGGGTTTTGTACTCTTTACTATTTTACTTGTTCCATCACTCTCTCTCTCTCTCTCTCTCTATCTCTCTCTCTCTCTATTCAGAATATCGAACCAGTCATATGTTAACAATGATGCACAAAGCATTAAATAATATTGCCCCTTCCTATCTACGAGATGATCATTTTACAATCTCCGGCATCAATAATACCTATTCACTAAGAAGTCCAGAAATGACATTCATTCTCCTGAAACCACGTACCGAATTTAAAAAAAACGTTTTGTATATACTGGAACGAAACTTTGGAATGATATACTGGAGAATGTTAGATGTATTAAGAAACTAAATAGCTTCAAACGATGTCTTCAATCATCGCTTCCTTAGTTGGATTAATTTATTGTTTTTATAAACTGTATATATATATTATTTCGGCTTTCTTGTAAAGCAGTTTTTATAACTGAAGAATATCCAAATTTAAACAAATATTTCTCTCTCACTCACTCACTCACTCTCTCACTCACTCACTCACTCTCTTTCTCTCTCAACTACTCACTCTCCTCTCACTCACTCACTCACTCTCTCTCACTCACTCACTCTCTCTTTCTCTCTCAACTACTCACTCACTCACTCTCTCAAATACTAACTAGACTACTTATTTCCTTCCCTTTCTCTATCTATCGCGTTAGTCGTTCCTCATGTCCCTTCCTTCTCCCTTAGTCCGTGTTTGGACATTATAGCTAGCAGTTTTTGATCTTTTGATTGGTTATTTCAGAATTCAAAAGTATTATCCGTGACCTGTTCTACAACAATCAGAAAAGGAGCAAGCGATTCTTATTTAAGCAACCAGGTGGTCAATGGACAAATGAAATACACGTGTGCTTGTGCTGGGGTTTCAGTAAATGGTCGCTTTAAACCAGGCTTCAGCAACAACAACAACAGAGTCATTGAGTGTGTGATGCATATTTGGGAATGTCCTTTGTAGATCATAAGATGTACACATTTTTAGGCAAATTATTTTATCACTTTTTACATTAGGCAAGGTTAACTACATATTGATTCAAGTTTAACTGTAAATATACATGGAATAAATGACAATAATATATTTAATATTTTGAATAGGATTTAGCTAGAATTACATGTAAGTTAACCTTTAAAACATATTTTGTGAGGTTTATACAAGGTGTTAGATTACTAGAATAGTTACTCGTGATTTTAGGTTTAGTGACTACGTTAGTAGAGTTACTCAATACTGGAACATTTGCCAGCGAATGCTCCTTAATTTGATACTAAACAAATCTCAGTTCTGCACGCTTGCACGATGCACTTGTAAGATGCAGTTGTAAATAGTTTTTTTAATAATAGAAAAGTATTTTGGTTTTATATTTTTTATGATAATAGATAAGTATTTTTTATAATGATAGATAACTGTTTGGTTAAAGTTCTTATTAAATAAAAAATCAACCTTCCATATTTCTGAATTGAATTTGCTACGATAGAAGTGCGACGTTTGAAACGACCTTGGTCCTTACAATTTGCGTTCTTCAATCATCTGTAATTCAATCGCATGTGCGCCTTGGCAGTTGCGTACTTCTTATTTCTATAAACCTAAAAGTAACCTACTTTAATGCGTTTGTCTATCTATTTTCTTGGCTCTACAAAAGCTATTAAAAACTAATTTTACTATAAAGATTAGCCTAATTTTACCAAACTCAATTTCTCACCTCATTCCTGTTCGCTCATTTATTATTCCTCTACTCGGTACTGGAATCTTTGGTACGCAATGCGTCCCACATGTTCGCTTTACGGACCTATTTTTCGTTGTTACGCATGTTTAAAACACACTTTCATATTTGTTAAAAAATCTGTCACAGAGACTGGTCCGAATTTAACTCTGATGACGTCAAAGAAAGCGTGTTTTTAAAAAATGTCAAGCGATTCGGCAAGAGCGCCATCAACGCAATATCTTCCACTATGCGGCAACCGAGAGTAGTAAAAAAGTAGAGTGCTGCGTAGACAGTGTTTTGAATATATAGCAAAGTGAAAAGGTGGTAAACTGCCAAGAATTTAGCCCTTCATCAAGGGCTCCGCTCGAAACGTCAGTATTTCGTCACTAAATTCTTGGCAGTTTACCACCTTTTCACTTTGCTATATATATATATATATATATATATATATATATTAATATATAAACTAGCATAGAAAGGCGAAACATACCGAGTAGCTTCCGATGTAAACCGAAAGTATTCAAAATGGCGTATAGCTGATCGCTTTAATTTTTGAGATGGTCTACTTTCGAGCTTATGTTAAGACCAACTTACAAATCCTCAGGGAACTTTTACCTTCAGTAAAAAAGGACTGCGGTGGTTGTCTACCGTCTGCTTTAACTTTTGAAGAATCTGTGCAAGGATTTCCTGAACTACAAGAGAAAAAGAACTTCGTTGTATCGCTTTTGACGTGTGATCATGTCGAGTCTCTTCACCAAGAAGTCTTGATTGATGTTTGGGTATTGAACTCTGTGAAAGAAGTAAAAGAATCTCAGCTATTAGGGGAAGCCGTGAGTGTCGAGAGATTTGAAGATGAACCACATCCCATGACAATTTACCTTACTAATCAACTCAAAGACTGTCGCCTCTTTGCTTTGAATAAAGAGAAATGTATTCTTTTAAGAGATGTCACTGCTATCCCTATAAAGAAAGTGACCATCGGAACATTAAGTGTCGAGTCGTTTAGATGGGCCAAAGAGCATTTAAAAGAGTTTCTCATGAACAGTGTGAGTAATCGGTTGGTTATCATCAAGCAAAATGGAAATCTTGCAGAGATGTTTGTTCAGAGTGAACTGCAAGATATGTTGTCTATGCTTATAGTTCTTGAATGTTTGCCTGTAATGCAGGGCTTAATGACGGCAGAGACAATGGTGATCATCTCCGACATTCACCGAGATAACCTGGGAAAATGGGACTTGAAACGTCTTAAGTCAATGCAAGGTAGCGGCAAAGTGCCTCATCTCCCGTTGCTAAAAATGCCAGGAACGAAGCCAGCCCAGCTGATGTACCAAACCATTAATATGGATGAACCAGATGGCGGAATCTTCTGTAACAGCAAAGGAGAAGTTCTAGACAAATTGCAAGTTTCATTCCTTGAATTTCCATTGCATTGCCAAACTCTGCCACTTATCGACCAAGTTGCTGATGTGGAGAACCAAGTATGGATCACCATGGTAACAATGGCAGGCATGCAATTGAATGTAGGAAGTTGGGTACGGGTATTTATATGTCCACCGAAACAAAGTGTGTCTGGTTTAAAAAACGATAGTCCTGAAAACATGCCAAATGAAGTTATCTCAAAGAGCAAAGAAAGGTTTCCAAAAATAAAGCTTGCACAGGTGTTTTCCATCGAGGAGCGTCGAACGATGCAATGTATTTGGCAGAATCAAAGCACAATGATAGTTAATGATAAACTTGAGGAAATTCAAAATGGAACAGCATACATCTCCCCAAGCCTTCTCTTCAATTTACTTCATTCTCCTTTCGATGATGCAAAATCAATAATGCTTTGCATTGAAAGAGCTGAACTAAGGGAGTCTCCACCGTCATTTGCCAAGGAGATTGCAATTTCTGTCATTACCTCACCAGTGACAAGAATAACCAACATGTATGACTTTATTTTCACCCATCACTTTACAACGCCAAGGCTTGTCTCTGTGGGTGATGTGGTGTGCGTATATTGTGACTGGAAGAAGTTGGATGCCCCAAATACTCAAGCTGCACTTGATGAAGGTCTATCAAGAAGCCACTTCCTTTATTTCAAAGTTGATAAGCTTGTAGGGGAAGAAGAAGATAATCTGTCTTATTTTGTTGATGCAAGACATTCAAAATTATTTCAGGTTTGTTTCACAAAATAGTTTTCAAGGCCACACCAATTTGATACTTCAGGGCACGGATTTTTTTCCAAATTTTTGGGGTCGGTCGGGAAAAAATGGAAATAAAAAAAAGTACAATCTCGTACCCAGTCTTTTCACCCGCCTCGCCGGTGAAAATCCTGGGTACGAGGTTGAAACAAAAATAACCAATTTTTTATCAAAGTAAATAATAGGTACAAATTTTATTTTATTTTGGTTTCACAAAAACAGGGTCGGTCAGATCTGTGCCCTGAACAATTAAAGTACAGTGTTATTTATATTTAACCTGTCAAGATCATGTTTTTACTTGATGCGTTTGTCTTTTAATAAATCAATACTATAAAATACACTGTAATAATAAATAATTTGGTAAGACAACCTCTCTTCCTCTTTATAAATATGCTTGAGGAATTTACTCATCAAAGTGATGATATTCATCTATTTTTTCTCATATATATTTTCTTTAATAGAATAGTGTTGTACAGAGCTATATTCCATCATTGGCTGAGCAATATGTGCATAATTCAGTGAAACTAAAGCCATCAAGGTCCTCGTACTGGTTGAAAACATACCCAGAAGGACTTAATGAATATGTCTCTAAGTTGGAAATTGCTCTAAAGTCATTGCTGCTTTACTGGTAAGGATGAAAAAGTTATAGTAACTATGACATGAATAAAAAATATTAAGCTTGCTAGTTGCTATAAGCTTGCTAGTTGCCAAAATAGTGAACAAGAGGTCTAACATTTCAAGGCTCGAAACGTTAGAAAAAAATCGTAGGCCCTCGGAATCCTTATCAGTTGGATTATAATCGAGTGCTTACTTAAAACATGAGCCCCTGAATAATCGAGTGCTTACTTAAAACATGAGCCTCTAGCTCGGATAAATAGGGCAACCTTATCCTGCGTGATCGACTTGGGGACTACTTCATGTATGCCGATTTTTGTGTTCCAACACAAAATTTTGGTTAGGATTATAGTTGTGCTTGGGACAGGCGTAGGCTCTCGGCAACGGCTTCCGTAGCTCAGTGGTCAGAGCACTGCACTAGCATCGCAGGGTCGCGGGTTCAATTCCAGCCGGAAGGCCTTGAAGTTGCATTTTTCGCAACTGGTCCCGGTTTGGTCTTAAAATGTATGTATTCCAACACTCGAAATTTTCCTTCACCATAAATCCTTTCAACATGTAGTTTGATCGAGTGAAATGCCAAATATTACCTATATTACATGAAGTAACAAGCTTTAGGCATACATGAAGTACCTGCCAATCATACTCACATGCACAGAACTCCTACTGTATTGACTAATTTCAGCAGCATAGTATACATCACATGTACATCTATATACTATCTTTTAGTGTTTTTTATTCATAATTTTAACACTGTCTATGTAGCACACCTGTATTTTTTATTTTTTATAACTATGACGTTGTTCCTGCTTTTATTTCACCATTCTATAGCAGTGATGTTTTCCCCATTCTTCTCAGTGGACCACCAGGAGTGGGCAAGAAGACATGTGTTCGAGCGGCAAGCCGAGAGCTACACCTTCATGTTGTTGAGGTGAATTGTTATGAGATTTGTGCAGATACAACAGCTGCTACTGAGGCACGACTACGGAACTGCTGTCAAAAGGGTACTTACTTAGGACCAATTATGTTTAATATTCCATTTTAAGCTTTGGAACTCTTGATACTGTATCTTGGTTCAGCTGCTCTGGACTGTAGTATCTAGACTAACCTTGTTTTATTTCAGCATTTGTCTGTGCACCATGCATTCTATTGCTTTCCAACATTCATTGCCTTGGCAAAGACAAAGATGCAAACGAGAAAGAACCCAGGATTATTTCCACGTTAATGTTAAACTTGGATGAAATCCAGAAAGTCTCGCCATATCCCGTATTAGTTGTGGGGACCACGTCAAACCTCCAAAGTATGACAACAGATCTACGTTCCTGCTTCTTGGATGAAATTGAGATCCAGGCCCCTGACGAGTCCCAGAGGATACTCATGCTTTGTGCTTTATCCTCTGAGTTCCTCATTGGTCCAGGAGTGTCCTTCACAGCTTTAGCCAGTCGAACAGCTGGTATGGTACTTTCCGATTTTTGTACATTGTTTTTTGAGGCTGTTATTCAAGCACAAGAGGATGTTATGTCTCACTGTAAGGGGCTGGGTTTGTTGACTGAAATGCAGGAACAAGACAGTTCAAATAGTGGAGAAAGGGGTGATGATTGTCATAAGAAGTCAACCAACCTTCAGAAGGATATCTGTAGTGCAGGTCAGTGAATGTCGAGTACCTTATGTGTGTTGATATAAGGCCTTTGTTGTCACAAATCATAAATAAAGCTTAATGCATTGATAGCACTGGCATGTGCTTAACAAGGCTTGGTGGTTGACTTGTCCCCAGTCTTTTATTGAACTGGAAAAAGTGAGTGCACTTTTACTGAAGGCAAGCTAGAACACTGAATTACTTAAAACAAGTGTGAAATGAAACTTTTACAGACTTCTCATGAATTTCATTAAATGCAAAACATTTAAAATGGAGAAATACCTTGAGCTATTTTTGGTTCTTCTTCAGGCATCTTGCTTCAGCAGTGTCATTTTGACAAAGCTATTCACAAATTACAAGCTGCTCATTCAAACAGTATTGGAGCACCAAAGATCCCGAGTGTCTCATGGAAGGATATTGGAGGATTAAATGACGTCAAACAAGAAATTATGGATACAATACAGTTACCTTTTCAGTACCCAGAACTATTCACTGCCGGACTCCAAAGATCAGGTAAAACATAAAAGATGACAACCCAACAGGCCTTTTCCATCTTTATAATTGTCTAGCTCCTTTGCAAAATAGTTACTTTGCAGTTGCTATATTAAATAATACTTAAAGAACATTGGCAACAAAAATTAAGTTTGTCTAATATGAAAAAACTTTTCCGTATTCTACTTCGTTTTTGAAATATTTCAGTTTGTTTGATATGTAAATGAGATGGTCTGTGACGTCAGGTGCAAGGGTAGAGAATTTTCACTCATTAAAAAATGTCTTATATCTCAGTGATTGCTAAGTTTAGGAGTTATTATACGCACATTTTCAAGTAAATTTGTGGAACAAACTTGAAGATGTAACTAATATTTTAATTAGTGAAAATTCTCTTCCCTGCACCTGACCATGAGCTGACGTCAGAGACCATCTCATTTACATATCAAACAAACTGAAATACTTCAAAAACGAAGTAGAATACGGAAAAGTTGTAAAAGGCGTTACTCTATCATTTTACGAGTTCTTTCATATTAGACAAACTTAATTTTTGTTGCCAATGTCCTTTAAGAAATGTTTGTAGACCAATAAGAAGAATTTGTATTTGTTTATATTGGGGCTAAAAGTGTTGATGCAGTTTAAATTTTAGTTCGAAATAAACTCTTTTACTTGACAGAAATATATAAATTATCAAGATTGGCATTTACAACTCTTCCATATCTCACTTTGTTCTTGAGATATTAAGATTTGTTTGATATGTAAATGTCCTCACTTTGACGTCAAAGTGAGGATCATTTACATATCAAAAAAATCTTAATATCTCAAGAACAAAGTGAGATATGGAAGAGTTGTAAATGCCAATCTTTATAATTTATATAATTCTTTACAATAAGAGTGTTTATTTCAAACTGAATTTTTCACTGCATAAACACTTCAAAGGTTATTTCAAACTGAATTTTTCACTGCATAAACACTTAAAGGTTATTTCAAACTGAATTTTTCACTGCATAAACACTTCAAAGGTTATTTCAAACTGAATTTTTCACTGCATAAACACTTCAAAGGTTATTTCAAACTGAATTTTTCACTGCATAAACACTTAAAGGTTATTTCAAACTGAATTTTTCACTGCATAAACACTTAAAGGTTATTTCAAACTGAATTTTTCACTGCATAAACACTTAAAGGTTATTTCAAACTGAATTTTTCACTGCATAAACACTTCAAAGGTTATTTCAAACTGAATTTTTCACTGCATAAACACTTCAAAGGTTATTTCAAACTGAATTTTTCACTGCATAAACACTTAAAGGTTATTTCAAACTGAATTTTTCACTGCATAAACACTTAAAGGTTATTTCAAACTGAATTTTTCACTGCATAAACACTTAAAGGTTATTTCAAACTGAATTTTTCACTGCATAAACACTTCAAAGGTTATTTCAAACTGAATTTTTCACTGCATAAACACTTAAAGGTTATTTCAAACTGAATTTTTCACTGCATAAACACTTAAAGGTTATTTCAAACTGAATTTTTCACTGCATAAACACTTAAAGCTTATTTCAAACTGAATTTTTCACTGCATAAACACTTCAAAGGTTATTTCAAACTGAATTTTTCACTGCATAAACACTTAAAGGTTATTTCAAACTGAATTTTTCACTGCATAAACACTTAAAGGTTATTTCAAACTGAATTTTTCACTGCATAAACACTTCAAAGGTTATTTCAAACTGAATTTTTCACTGCATAAACACTTAAAGGTTATTTCAAACTGAATTTTTCACTGCATAAACACTTCAAAGGGTTTAAAGATGCAGTATCAATACGAGGCTCACTAACAGCGCTGCAAATAATTTTTTGTAATCCGCCGGTCATGTTGATCAGAAGAAATCTAATTCTGGTGGTCAAACGACAAATCCTGCCGGTCATTCATTTTGCTGTTCAGTTTGTTTCTTCAATGTCTATTAAACTAGAACATTTGACAATTCTTCATTCATCTTTCCTTTTGAATCACTATAACATTATAAAGAGACTGTGGTGCTAGCCGCTGATTTCATTACACTTGGTGAGCTGTCCGTATATACTGTAGAATTACACAGGTTAAACAACAAACCGAATGTAAAAAATATTTGACTGGTCACGATGATCACTGAAAACAAAAATTCGATGGTCAAAGGTCAAATATCGGCGGTCATTGACCGTTGACCGCCCGCTATTTGCAGCGCTGCACTAAAAGTCAACATCCAGATGCATAATTTTAACTCTTCCTTGGTATTTTATTTAAACTGTCATCTTTTACTAAGGTATTCTGCTCTATGGTCCTCCTGGGACAGGGAAGACTTTGGTTGCCAAAGCCGTTGCAACTGAATGCTCCCTAAACTTTCTAAGGTAAGATTTTATAGAAAGATACGTTTCAATGACTGCAATTTTGTTTTGCATTTCGTGGGATCACCAAAAATACCTTTTTGTCGTGAGAATATAGTGGAATCACCACAAAATGCGTTTTTGGCGTTACAAATGGTGGATACATTTTTCCGATTTAACATTGCGTTTGCATAGTAATGTTAAATATGACTGTGTTTTTCTATTTGTTTGTGTAGTGTGAAAGGACCAGAATTGATTAATATGTATGTTGGTCAAAGTGAGGAGAATGTGCGTCAGGTGTTTGCAACAGCTTCAATGGCTGCCCCATGTGTCATTTTCTTTGATGAACTTGATTCATTGGCACCAAACCGTGGACGAAGTGGTGATTCTGGGGGAGTCATGGACAGGTAAGGACACAGGGTGTACCATGGTGATTTGTACAGACTACAAGAAGGTGCAAGCTATAGATGACCGCCGCTGAGGCCGTCGAAACGTTCGTCACCAACAATAGTCTTTCTCAAGACTACTGTACAACAACCTGGACGGTCAGGTGTAAGCATAGCTAAGCTGGTCTAAGCATAGCTAAGCTGGTCTAAGCATAGCTAAGCAGGTCTAAGCATAGCTAAGCTGGTCTAAGCATAGCTAAGCTGGTCTTAGCATAGCTAAGCTGGTCTAAGCATAGCTAAGCTGGTCTAAGCATAGCTAAGCTGGTCTAAGTATAGCTACATGTAAGCTGGTCTAAGCATAGCAAGCAGGTCCAAGCATAGCTAAGCAGGTCTAAGCATAGCTAAGCTGGTCTAAGCATAGCTAAGCTGGTCTAAGCATATAGCTAAGCTGGTCTAAGCATAGCTAAGCTGGTCTAAGCATAGCTATAAGCAGGTCTAAGCATATAGCTAAGCAGGTCTAAGCATAGCTAAGCTGGTCTAAGCATAGCTAAGCAGGTCTAAGCATAGCTAAGCAGGTCTAAGCATAGCTGAGCAGGTCTAAGCATAGCTAAGCTGATCTAAACTTGGTCCGCTGTTTTGTGAACTGCTTGATCATACATTACTCATGACGACATTACAACTTTTCGTGCACATTGCAAGAAAGCCCTAAGCTGACACCCCCCAGCATTTCACACATTAAAGTAAATTAAAGTTCATGATCAAGAGTTTGAGAAAATCTTTTCAAAACCTTTTTATTAGAGTCGTCTCTCAGCTTCTGGCTGAATTAGATGGCATTCATAAGTCACGTGATGTGTTCGTGATTGGCGCGACAAATCGACCGGATTTACTCGACCCAGCCCTTCTCCGTCCTGGAAGGTTTGACACATTATTGTACCTTGGGATCAGCAAGGAGAAAGAAGACAGGATGAAAATCATGAAAGCATTGACACGCAAGTATGGCAAGGCTAATAATTAGAACTACGATATTGGTCGTTTGTTCATTGTTTCATTATATTGGGTTTTCTTCTTTTTTGTTTTCATCCTTATCTGTTTTTTATTCGTGTATTTCTTTGCTAGGTTTCACCTTTCCACAGAGGTCATACTTGAGGAAGTTGTTGAAAAATGTCCTCTCAACTTAACTGGAGCAGATTTCTACGCGTTATGCTCTAACGCATTGTTAAACGCCATAAGACGACGTATACTGGAGGATGGCAACGGTAGTATTTCCACAGTGGACTGCGCATGCTCACTAGTTTCATACATCAGATAACACAACCTCGTAGTCTTTACAATAATAACTTGTGCATGTAGTTGAGATATTTAGTTTATGAATGGGCTTGCTCCTCAAGCCTTCAATTTCAGGAAATTTCTGAGTCCCTGAGACGGGAATCAGATGGTACAGTAGAACGAAGGTTACATTATGTGCAACCTGTAACCTGATTGCTGCTGAGACGATTTAACCATTTAGCTACCTGGACTCAGATGGTAGAACGAAGGTTACATTATGTGCAACCTGTAACCTTCTGATTGCTGCTGAGACTCTAACCATTGAGCTACCTGGACTCATATGGTAGAACAAAGGTTACATTGTGTACTGGTTCATTGGGAGTCTACCAGTCAGCGCAGGCGCGGATTTAGAAGTTAGTCGCATAAATTAGACACTCCATGAACAACCCTATTGGTTATGCTTTTCTTAAGAATAATTCAGAACAACAACCTATCCAATAGGATTGTTATTCACAGGTATTTTGAATTGCAAATTCTAAATCTAATTTATGCGACTAACTTCTAAATCCGCGCCTGAGTCAGCGTATCTCAACATGTCAGATACATGATTTGTATATTAACGAATGTGGTAGCTTGATGATATGTTGTTTATCGGATAACGACTTTAAATCGTAGGCCCTCGGAACCCCTATCAATTGGGCTTCTCGCTTGTTGCGGTATTCCGTTCACCTAAGAGTGATAAATCTAATAAACTCCTTAATCCTTCGTTTGTGTTTTAGGTTCTGAAAAACCTGACCTTATTCAAGAGGATTTTGAGCTTGCCATAAAAGACCTTATACCTTCGGTGTCAGATGAAGAGTTGGTTCGTTATGAAAAGATAAGAAGTGGATTCGCAAAGGATGAACATGTAGAGGATGAACATGTAGAGGATGAACTTGTAGAGGATGAACATGTAGAGGATGAACACGTAGAGAAGGAAAAAGAAGGAGAGTTAGAACTGGACGGCAAAGTCGTAAGAGAAATTGATTTTTAATTAAATATGAAGTTGGCCATGGAGTTGCGTGCACATTTCAGTGGTCATGTCGAGGAGCAATTGGGAAGAGTGAGACAGAGGAGACACAAGGGTATTTATATCGTTTATAGACCCGGAGCGACTCACTACGTATTCGTTAAGGTAGTGAACCCGGGGAATTCGACGAAATATTACCCCAAGGAATGAAACAATCTTGAATACTGTCTTGAAGCGTCTTGAAACGTCGACAGCCCCGCGAGCTCGCATGGTATTCGAACTCGAATATCAGGTCACGTGGAACAAATCTAGCTCTCTGATTGGACAATTTAGAGTTGAGGTATAATATCTATAGATAGGAAAACTGATGAGTTAAAGTCTATATATATTTCTTGTGTTACTTATCCACATCATATTTTATTATATTTAGTTTTATTATATTAAATCTAAAAATTCTCTTAAATACCAAATTATTTCCATGTAATATAATCCCTACAAAATATATTACAAAATGAGATGAAGTCTGTAGCGAATATTCCTAACTTCCTAGTTCCATCAAGCCGCTCGACTTTCGCTAATTCCTTTCTTTAAAAAAATAGTCAAACAATTCAAGGTCTATTTTATGCCCTTTTGTATGATCTTGTAACCCTAAAAACAACAAAGGAAATTTAAAACTCTTAAAGGTTGGTCCAGGGGCGAAAATTGCGGTGAGTTAGGAGGCCACCAACTCCCCCCGCCCCCCCAACACACACGCACACATACGTTACGTCTGTAAACATTAACAGATGTATAATCCTTTGGTAAACTAACCTTTCCGCTTGTCGCACATTCCTTTGTTTGTGCAAGAAAAGCTATGGCCTGATCAATGGCTGAAAACATTTTAAAGAACTCAGATCAAAGTGACTTATCAAAGGAGGACTTTATATTATAATTTCTAACTTACTCTTGAGATTTGATTCCACTTTCCTTAAGTTTCGAAAAATCCCAGCAATTTCCTGCAACAGAAAGTTGTAATGTAAGCCAAACATCTGGTAAGTACAAAACCGATACTATTATTTTGTCTCTCTATATTTACGGACATGTACACCAACATTTTTTACAACAATGTATTTTTACATTACCTACGCAGTGAATCACTTTTCTATCAACTCTAAATACCTGGCTTCTGCTCTCAAGAATATCCTGGTTATTTTCCCTCCATTCTTTCGAGAAAGCCATGGTCTTATTTCCGAAGACAGTGTTACTTTTAGACTTTTCAGGGGAATTATTGAGAGTTCTTTATTGAAAGGAAAAATGAGCATTATAAAAATGTATGTAAAAAATATATCTCCCAAGAATATCAGGAGATTGAGTTACGGAACACTAACATTTGCAATTCAACAAATAATTTCCCAACACAACCAGGTGACATAGTTTGACGCTACTCTGGCTTTAAAAAGTTTTTGAACATGACTTTAAAAGATACTGTCCATGATCCAACCTTTCGACACTCCAATCTAGTGTCTTCATCAGGGGTGATCGTTGTAAAGTAGTCTACTACCAGAAGCTTATTAATATCTTGTTAATATAGATAACGTCGTCATCGGTTCTATGAGGGTATAAATAGGGATCCTAACTTTACAATGATCACCCCTGATGAAGACACTAGATTGGAGTGTCGAAACGTTGGATCATGGACAGTAACTTTTAAAGTTACGTTCAAAAAACTTTTTAAAGCCAGAGTAGTTATGCCTAACATTTGCAACGCTGTTACCTGTAGAAAATCCATGCATGGTAATATAGAGAAATTAAATTCAGTGTTATTAGAACTATTTTAGCAGTATGGTAGCTAAACCATGCGAGCATCCAACCTGGTATCCAGGGACTTGTTTCCGTACCTCCGGGCGAGCAACGAGAAATGTACGCACTTTGTGTCTATTTTATGTAAAAATACTAGGCCACGATTGCTTACTGTAATTTCACTCGGATACTTTCTGTTGATTCTCTAAGTTCATCGGAAAATGCGAATATCGATGAGAATATCATTCCTTCAAATGCCTAAAACAAAAATCAACAATTTTACGATACATCTGCTTGAAGTGAAATTTTAAAATCTAGAAACTTGTGTACCTTCACTCCAGTTTCATTCCACTGTTTCCTGGAAGACAATGTTGCTTTTTTCTCTTTCAGACTTTTAGAAGTGCTTTCTGGCAAAGTTTTACCTGATGTAGCTTTTATATTTGAGCTGCTAACGTAAGAAAATGAGAAAAACTGATTCTCATGAATGGAAACAGCGCTCTTACAAATGCACCTTCAGTATGTCAGCGTTGATTGGTCAGTGACTCAGTAGGTTTTTTAATTGAGAAGGTTCTTATTACCTTAAACTACACATTCAGACATATCAAGACCTGTAGATACAACAGCACCTGTATAATAGTGCTTGCAAACCTTCATTATGAGGAGACAGTCCCGTTTACCTTGGCTCTTTCGTTAACACTTTTTTAAAACACTTATTTTTAGCAAGTTCTTCTGAAAAGAAATGAAGATGTTTTACGATGGTTACAATCTCTGGATACTCATGATTATCTTCCTAATTCGCGTTCGATGTTAACGTTCAAAATACTTACTCATCACAAAGGTTGAATTTACAGCATCTTTTTTCTTAGTCAGACCTAAAAATGAAGGTTTTGTTTTGGTGGAGGACGTCTCAACACTCCCTACTCCCTTTTTCAACTGAGTATCTCCACCAACCGATGAACCTTTCGCTTCCAATTTTTTCGAAAATTTTCTTTTTGCTGCAAACCCAACACCATCTCCCTTTTTCAAAAAACTTTTACGTCTTGCAGTGGATTTTCGCCGAGTTAATCCTAAAGGGATTCTAGATTTTGGACTCGTAATTGGTGTACAAGTTGATGACTTTTGCAGGTCTCTGGATGACTTTGTTTGTGAGTCACATGAATTAGATACGCCCTCAGGTTTTCCGACGCAAATCTTTGTATCTAAAGATTGGTTTAAAGGCAAACATGTCCCATTCATAACACTACCATAGCCAGAGGATATCGAGGGGACATTTATTTCAAAATTTGTTGCAGGATCTGTCCCAGACTGTAAGATTAAATTTCTTCCTCCAAATTTGTCTTTTGCGCCATCTTGGTTCTCACTTCGTTTATCTGCGGCAAACGTTTCGTTCTTGTGTCGTGGTCCCGTGGTTTTTTTTGTTTTAAGATTTCCACCATCAAATGGTTTATTTGATGTTAGTCGCCTTGTACAAGTGATCAATGTTTCTTTCTTGGGCAATTTAATATTTCCCGAAGAACATGAATGATCATCGAAGTGATCAGCCATGGTCACGACCTTCCTAACAGACATTACTTTCCACTCTTGATTCCATGACTGAGCAGGAAAAGGTGGTGCGGGGTGTAACAGTTCTTCTTCTGTCTGTATACGTAAGGGAATGGTGAAATAGAATTATGATTTTATGAGCAATCTGTACAAAAGTGACCCTGAGGGTAACAAGGCTACTTGCAACTGAAACAAAATACCAAGAAATTAAGTGCCCTATTTTGAATGTCTCTTTGAAAATATTAAATTAACAAAATATTTTGCAACAAGTTAGGTTATAGCACTCAGCTCAAAACACGTATCGCGATTCCCGCAAAACGCAAGATTTTACCGCACCTTCCCGCGCGAATGCGCGTGGTTCTCGCGGGATTTTTGGTAGCGATAATACATAAAAAATCAGGTGTATTGCGTTAGTGTGAGCCCGCGTTCCTTCATTAGCTTAGCAAAGAGCTTATTTTAAAATAGCATAAAAGTAAGTTTATTTTAAACTAAGTTAACTAACCACCCTTTTCCTCGTGTGACCTCCTGATAAACCTATAAGGCTTCGGGACTTGCCCCTCAATTGTGAAATAACTCCGCTGCTCCCCGATATTGTTAACTCAATATACTAAAACATAAAAACCAACAACACGGTACAAAACAATTTCAAAACGTCTTCGAGTGTTCTTGCTTAGTTTCACATACCTCTTGGAAACTGTGAATATTCCATTCCTCCTCACTGGTTGCTTTTAATACTTTTGTTTGGCACTGATAATAACAATTGATATATTTCACAACCTGCACTGGCATTTAGAAGCTACGACGGTTTAACTTTAGAATAGACCGCTTGCTTCTAATATAACATCCAACAGTCGCTTTTAAGGGCTTGGCCTATATATTCAAGCTCATAACATAAATAAACTTAATATAAGTTTTTAAATTCTAAAAATACGCATTACTTTAACAATTTTAACAGTCCTTTATGCAAAGTATTCGGTAAATTAAAAATTATATCCACTTACTGCTTCTGAAAGAAATTTTACTTTTCCTGAAAGAAATGCAGCTGCAAGCACTAATAAAATAAATCCCTACGACAACATCATCAACAACATCGTATTCAACTACTTAATTATATTTCTTTATACAGTGGCCATATGTAAAATGCTGGTACCCGCAAATACCAACATTCAGTCTTCAGAAATTGAAAAGCAAGCTGTGTGCTTTGAGTTGTAATTAAACACCCTAAGTTATAAATTGTTACAACATTTTTTGATCTTTAAATCGATTATCTTTTTCTACTTATATTTTCAAATCCATCTGCAGCCATTTTATATATACAAGGGGGTTAACCCGAACATCGTACACCTTTTAGACGTTAACTTCCTTTATTATCAATAATAAATACATTTAACGTTTGTCCTAGGCTATAGACTAGGTTAAATATATTAGGGGAATTTACAAGTAGTAAGGTAATTCGTTAAACATCTTTGCTCTCATGTAGAAGAAACCTTTTCGTGCATATTCGGTCTTGACATTCAAGTGGCAGGGTAATTCGACATACACGAAATCCATATTCCTGTCCGGGACTCAGAATCATTTTTCTGAGGATACGAGCTTGACGATCGTCCATGTATCGTCTGTCTACTCCAAGCTCTCCCACATTCACTATAGCAGTGTGTATATTAACACAATGTTCTATTAGGTTCGTGAATGTACGGTACATAAACAGGGTTTAATAAAAAACTCTACAGCTGCTCGATATAAAACGTTGAGAAAATAAAGATAGAATAGCTTGACAAATGGGTGATTTAACATGAAACTTGAAAGAAACAAAATTTTAAGTTGTTGGTTCTTAAGTCTTGCCGCGCGTGGACCGGGGACAACAAGCACAAGCATACTTTTCTGTGTAAACCGGGGGAAACAAATGCACACAAGCATATTGCCCCGTGAACCGGAGGCAACAAATGCAAGAAAAGGGAACTTTTCATTTTTTCGTGCGTTTGCTTCACGGTTTTTACGTGTAAACGTTCTTGCTGCACTCGTGTGAATCAGGCTTAACTTTATTCAAAATTACGAAAAGGCGGGAAATGTGACGTATTTGTCGCAGTATACTACTCACGAGCTTCGGAGCCGACTCGCGAGCCAATATCCGCATACTCTGTTGAGTTAAGGATACAAGTGGGAAGTTACATAGAGAGCATGCACCCATTTCTTTTAGAACACAGTCCACAGAGTAAGACACAAAACAATGAAAAACTAGCTTTATTCGCTGATTAAAAATGATTTTCTCCTTACGAAAGCCGAAAATATTCAACATCTGATTGGCTGTCGTGCGTGCTCCATTTCGCAATGCGACCAATCAGAAGAAGGGCATAAAAATACCTTCTCTATAAAATAAAGATTATTCGTTTCTATTTGTTTTATTGCGTAAATTTCACGTTACAGTCTCTTGAACCACAATCTCAACTTGTTCTTGGAGTCTTCTTTGCTTATTTTTTACAATATAAAAATAATAACTTTGTGATAAATGCGTTTTCGTTTGCGCAATTTATTTGACAGTCACAATGTGAGCTAGCAGGGCACATAATGAGCCACGGACCTCACTCAACACGTGGCAATGTTGCTGTATTTATATTGGCTGCTAGCTGGCCGCAACTTTAATTCTGCTAAATTATTTTCATAATTTTAAACTTTGTTTTTCATCAAAGCATTTCTTAAAATCATCCATTTCCTTTCTGCACTTCCTCCAATCTTTTTTTTCAGCATAACAATCCTATGGCAAACCAAAATAAATTGAATTTGTTAAAAATGGGCACGAAGAGAGAGTTGTATCGTCAATCAGGTTTATTATTCAAAATCAATCATAAATTATTGTTAATAATTCTTAATGAACAGCATATGTGTAGGAATCAGGGGTGCTACAGCCAACCAAAAAATCAGGGCAAGTGTTACTAATTCTTATGACGGCCCATCATGGGCATGCGACTGCAGCTAGTAGCTTGTTGTCGTCACTCATCCATAAACTGTACTTTCAAACATAGCCTATTATTTATAGTCCACAACTCCACGGATTATATATGTGATCCAGTTGAGAGATTTTGCCAATGGTTATACAATGGTTAAACAGCTATACCCAGCCCTGTCGAGAGAGGGGGGGGGGGGTTAGCTGGAGCAACTGCCCCAAGTCCTGGGCCAAATAAGTGGCCTGAAACGATAATCCTCATGAGAATCCTACACATAGAATGAAGCTTCTAGGGCATTTAGGGGCCTGTGAAAGACCATAACCCCACCTTCCGCTGGGCCTATCTTGGCTCTCGGCGGCCCTGGCTATACCAGTGAACTATATGCTGTGCCATATTGTTCAAGTTTCTTAATGAAAAATCAACTTGAACCAATGACAGATTTGCAGTGCTATCTGAGGGACAAATATTTTGTCCCTTAGGTATCCCTAAGTCCCTAACTATAAAAGCTAGCAAGGCCCATCTTGCGGCTCTAGTATATCTGTTGATTTAAAACATCAAATTACTTGTAAGGCATAATGATATTTGGCACAACCAGACTTCTCTATTCTTGCATCAAAAGGGTCTTCCTCATCCTCAACATTAGCATCTTTAGTTGACATCTTGACTAAGGGTGCATGAGAACAGGAAAGGACCTGGGCACGACTTCCGTTCAAAATATTGATGAAAATAAAATTTAATAGATCGTCAACTTTCGCATCTGTTTTTATCTTATTTTTTACACGAAATATTGATCTTTTACGGCCATGGTATGGCTGGGAGGTGCTTTAGGTGTACTGAAGAGTTTGGTTTCTTTAAACGAGAGGTAATCTGAAGCATTGTACAAGAATCTTACAAAATGTCAAATTTTAGTAAACAACTTTTTAATAATTATTATTTCCAGTATGATTGTGGAAAGTGTGGTAGGATTTTCTGCTCCAAGTGTACAACAAATTCCGCTGTAGTGCCTGGTAAAGGAAAGAAATCTGTAAAAGTTTGCAATGATTGTTATCAGAGACTAACAAGGTATTGCTTAGTGCTTAGCAACAAAATTATGACACAATTTGAGTCATTTCTTTTGAGTTTTTTCTAGCTGTTCTCTTTCTTGTTATTTAATATAGCAAAAAGGAACAGGTTGAAGATGAATTCAGTAAACCAAGTACAAATCCTACTTATCTTAACGCACAGGTATAAAACATTATTACTGATACTCACTGTAATGCCTGACAACCCCCCTGTTTCCTCCCTTGGCTCAGATTCTAGTTGGGACATCACAGGTACCAAACACTCCTGGACTGAGCCTATGACTGTTCATCTCCCCCATGATGCGTTGAGCTGAAGACTTATCCCTCAACCCCAACCTCGCACATCTTACCAGATCAGACCTGCCAACAATCATGGTAGATATTGCCTTTATAGACTGTAGCCAACACAAATGCAGCATCCAATCATGTGCCAAGAAAGAACAGTGATGTACAGTTAGATCCAGATGAAGAAATTAAAAGACGATTAGAAAATCTAAAAGCTCCTGGTATGTTTACAGACTATCTTGATAATTTTCCAAATGTTTTTCAACAAAACTGATCTTTCTGCTTAATAAATATTTCTAGAGAACCCTTCCCTTGAGAGTGATATCAAGGAAAGATTTGAGAGTTTAACTGGACGTGCACCACTTTCCACTCAAACAACTAATGTAGGTCGTACATATGTCATCAACAAACTTATATCAATGTGAGTCGTAGAAACCACTTTTTTGGTGATTTAGATTAACTCATTTGGTCCTAAGAAAACTGAATCTGAACAAATGTCAGATTTGCTAAAACAGATGCACGATGAGTGTAACCTCGATGATAAATCTAGTTATGAAGGAAATTCAAAATCATCACATGAAGAAATTGAAGAAAGGTTGAATAAACTGAAAGGAAGGGAACCAAA
This sequence comes from Chrysogorgia sp. JL179-B06, assembly GCA_035772405.1. NCBI lineage: Eukaryota > Metazoa > Cnidaria > Anthozoa > Scleralcyonacea > Chrysogorgiidae > Chrysogorgia > Chrysogorgia sp. JL179-B06. The sequence goes on along the minus strand of JAYKKM010000466.1, from coordinate 171,517 downwards.
AGGTAAGGTTTACTTTTTTTGATAATAAATTGTTTATACTTAAATACATCATAGCTACCATGTTGGTGTACTTTGATGATAGATTTTAAATTAGCATCTTGTGTTACACATGGAATAAGTTGTCTATTATGAAAACTTTTAGGTGTCAATAAAGATGTTGGACAGACTTATGAATACGACAGCGACGATGAAGCAGCATTCAGAAAAAAATATATTGAACAGGTTAATTTAAGATTAAACATTTATATATAATGAACTGACAAGCAGGAAATACGTATTCAACATTGTTGGGACCATGTTATTAAAACACAATTTGGTTGGGTTCCGTTGGTTCAAGCTACAGAATTGATTACTCTGTGGATAAATAAATGTTGTTTTAAATGTATATTTTAAGGCAATAGCAGAATCATTCTTGGACGACAGAGTTCGAAATGCAGGACATGGTATGTTAATATAGATACACTTGTTATATTGTTGTTTTGGTTCAATTGCTTGTACTGTTTGGACTCAAAAACAAATTTGTTATTACTTCAGGAGATGTTCTTGATAAAGCCGAAAAAAAGATATCTTCCCAGGTAGCAATGCAACAATGGTTTTTTCAAATCTATTCTTTTTACTTCATTGCTTTAATGATTGGTAACTGGATCATTATCTTTCACTGAAGGAAAACAGTACATTTACTGATCCTGAAGAACTACCATGGTGTTGTATTTGCAATGAAGATGCTACACTACGCTGTCATGGCTGTGATGATGATCTCTACTGTAAGAAATGCTACAGGTATATCAAAACTGACTTTCTTTAGTTAATCAGTTAAGCATTCACCTAACAACTTTAGCTTCTTTTATTTTCTGATATAGGGAAGGACATGGAAGAGATGACTATGAAGATCACACAACGTCACCTTACAGGCCTCCAAGAAAGTCAAAATAGACCATTTTTTAATTCAAATAATCAATGGCCAACTTGAAGGATTCTCATACTTTCTCTTCAAATTCATATCACTACAAAATCACACGATTATGTTTGTGAATTGCTATTCTATTTATAAAGTGACACTTTTTTATTATTTTGCTAACAAAAGTAATAGCTTTCAAACACTTCTCAAATTTACTTTATCCAATCAGGAATATCAGTCACCCTCTTGCCACTAAGATTATCCTTAGCACCCTGCACTCATACAAAGACACAAAAGAAGCCTAAGATATCACAGTAAATTGTTCACACATAAATGTTGAAGTATTTATCCTTTAAGCCACATTATCAACATACAAATTCTCCTTATTGGTCTCCAAACATTTCTATAGTACTAGTTGGGAGAAGTTGTTTTAAAATCTGTAAATTTATTTTTGGTGATCATTTCCTTTATTTCTATGTTTGGTTAACCATTGATATTATTACGAGAAGTTAGTTGATGATCACCCCTGCCAGGATCCTCTGGGGCTTAAAGGATAAAATAGTCAAATGTGAACAGCCTCTGTCACTGTGAATCACAGTTTGTGATCAGTTGCAGCAGTAATGTCAATGACAAATGTAAACAATGATTATAGTGTCATTCAATAGCATCTGGTGCAATATAGCCAGCAACTGGAGGTGTCTCTGTTGGTCCACGGAGTTGCAACGGGAAGAGTCCTTCGTCTATTTTAATAGCTTCTTCATAATGCCATGGAGATACTCTCTTTAACTCTCTCAATGCAAACTCACGAGATGCAATAACATCTTGCAATCTTCTCAGTTCATCTCTTTGCTGCTGGTTTCTGCACTTTGACCATTCCTTCAACAGCAGAACCCTTCTCTCCTTCTCTTTTTCGTTAATCCTTGGCAACTGTCGTAGTCTTTCGGGTTGAAGAAGACTTCGATCAACAAAAGCCTCGGGGTCCACAGGAGGTAAAATTTCAACAGGTTTTTTCGAAATATTTGAAGTTTTCTTCTTTAGTTTCTTAGGGTCAATTTTTTTCTTCCGTTTCAAAGTAGGGTCGTGTCTGCCTAGGGCAGCATAACGAGGGGCTAAAACAGTGCAACGATCCACCATTACCGGTCCTCGTAAACCAAGTCTACAAAATGTTACCATTGAAGACGCCATCTTTGTTTCCAAATTCATGAATTACCTGATTAGTTTCTGTACCTCAAAATAATAATCAGGCCCTCTCGCGGGTGGGCTAAGGTTGTTAGCGTGACGTCACAATCTAAATTGCAAAAAAGAACTTTCTGATCAAGAATTTAATTGTTCGCCTAAGTTTACAAGGTAAGATGCCTGCACAATTTTTTTATCTTATGCGCAGAGATTTAAGCGCATCTAAAAGCGCATTTAAAAGCGCATTTAAAATAGCCTTTACAACCTCGTTAAGAAGCAAAGATTATTTTGAATTGCGGACACACAAACGAAGGCCCCAAAGGCTAATTAAGGCTGGTTCTCCGTCTGAGTCGTTTCAAAAAGTGCGCAGAGCAGATTGTCTGCGCACTTTTTTAAACGACTCGCATGATCGAGAGGATTGTATGAGAAGCAGCCTTTAAGATAAAGATAAAGGAATATTTAAAATGGTCGCCATTTACGAAAGTTGATTCAACTGAAAATTTATTGCCAAAAAACTTGCGCAGTCTTCCGTCTAAATAAAAACCTTAGTATTAAACTCATAAAACCTTTTGTGTCTGTTTTCTAAGGAACTTAGGAATTAGATGTGTGAAGTTGATCGTCCAGGTTGTTGTAGTCTTGAGAAAGACTATATTGTTGGTGACTATATATAGCAAAGTGAAAAGGTGGTAAACTGCCAAGATTTTTAGTGATAAAATACTGACGTTTCGAGCGGAGCCCTTCATCAGAGTAAGACGAGATGAAATAAAATAAATAGGGCTTATATTAGCCTCCTTCGCAGGCGCCGGGTATGGACGCGGGGCGGGAAATGGGAAAAAAAATTGCGGTGGGATTTTTCTCGCCGCGGAGGAGGCTAGGCTTATATATATATATAATATATATATATCCCAAAAGGGTGTCACAAGTAAAAACTAGCCAATCAAATGCACGGGAGATAAACAAACTAATAATTAATGAGATGCGAAAAGTTAAATCATTTGCTATTTTTACAGTCGATCAGCAGACGTTTTGACGTCCTCAGCGGCGGTAGAATATCAAGTATTTCGTATATTTAATAAAGCAAGCATGTTTTGTAAGTCTATGTGCTTTAGACATTTTCTGTTGCCACAAAATTTAAAATTTGGTGCATGAACACAGAAACCTGGTATTAGAACGAAACGTACATATCTGAATTTCAGCCGCATCTCAATTCCTACAGGAAAAAGGGAATACAATAGCCTAGAGAAATCACATGAAATGAATGATAAATTGTTTGAACATGCAAATGTAATCTCATCAAAAACAATCCCAAATCAGTCTGCGATAATTACGACTAGGTAAACAACATGTGATTTATTTGCCATTCTATGATGAGAACTTTGTTTTAAATAACAAATACAAAAGGATTTGTTTGTATCAAAACTTGGGAAAATATATATATGACACGAGGAATAATTACGAAAAGGGTTTAACAGTATAATCAATGACATAGACTCATATCGTTGGAACAACAGGCAAGTACACTGACCTATATTTCTACTCATTTCGTACTTTATACAGGTGAATGCTGAACTAAATTCAGAAGAGGAGTTGAGGCAAGTGATGCTAAAAAGCTGAAAAAGACTGCCTGACGTGGTTGGCGCACACAAACGTTGGAGAGCAACATTTTGTTGGTGAGACTATTCCAAACAAAGGAAATGGGAGCGGATAACACAGGGATTTCCTGAAGACAGAAAAGGCAGTTAAGAAGTACGGATATCATGGAAAGCTGCCATTTTCTCAGTGATGAAGAAAGACGACTTGAAGAGCGTATTAAGACAGCAATAAACAAAGGCAAACAAACGTCACTTCCAAGTTACACCAAAAATATAAACCTAAGTAAATGTGATCACAATGACAATGACGGACCCCTGGTGGTGTTTGCTGAAGAGCTGAGCTATCCTTTTGGACTTTTCGGTCATTACAAGTTAGTAAGGAATTATATCAAGGCAAACGACGACAAGAATCTTCTCACCAGCCATACAACGCCAAGGAAGAAACGAAAGATCTTAAAATCGAAACAAGATCTAATGTTAGACGGGAAGGAATTAAGAGGTGCCGTGGTGAATGGTCTAACCGCTGAAAATTCTAAAACGGTCCAGAATTCTAGTTTAAAAAAGGAACTGAGGTTGCCCAAGTTAAGATCTGGCTCGATGAGACAAGGAGGCGGTCACCGTGGAAACTACAAGTCAAATGTGCGGTCTAAGAATCCAGAGTTCTCAAAGAACAACACAGAACTACCTCAACTACCAGCTCAACAATATATCGATAATTTTCGAAGGGATGCGGCAGAATTTGAGCGAAGGTTGTCGCTTGGTTTTAGCCGGGCTGCTCATGATAAACGAATATCAAAAGGAAAAACTAGGGATTGTTCAGTATTGCCGAGAATCGATGAGAAAACTACCATGGTGTTTCCAACTGATAAACTTCTAAGCAAAGACGGTGATTACATACGTTTACCACACTTGAAAGAAACGCACGATGAAACATTGAGAAAGAAACGAAAGCCAATACAAAGTGAAGAGATGAAAAAGACAGCGCACCGCAAGACGCAAAGCGCTCGATGAGTCACAATGAAAGAAAAGCAGCCACTCAAAGAGAGAGAGCAAAGTGGTGCAGAAAAACAATGCAGTCGAATTCTTATGTCTGAGAAACCATACTGAAAATATAGAGTGTATACATCTCATACAATTACAGCATTTTATCAGAACATTAAAGAATTAGGAAGTGATAGGATGAGACATTGAGTCTGATGAGTGCCGTTAAACACACGAATAAAATAATTTTTAGATGCTGGTATTCATTTCTAGAAATCGGCATTTCGTCTTTGTATACTCGTAGAGCCTCCACATTTCTAGTGGAAAAAAACGTGAAGTGAAATCGCGGAGCTTGTCATTTCAATATTCAAATAACGTCTTGACCCTTCAAATGGTGGCATATTTGACACTACAGACGACTGACAAAATATAGAAACTATAGTATAATTTCAATGCAATTTTCGGTCTCTGCCATACATAATTGTTTTTCTTTTGGAAAAAAACAGGAGACATTTGTAGTTGTATCTTCCACTATGCAAGCGGCTGGAAAGTCTTTGTTTTTTTGTCCACATAGAAGGAATGCCTCTGTTATTGACTTCACTTGTAAACTAAAGAGCAGGAAATTCGATTTTCAATTCATTCAAATCTCTTGTACGCCACAATTCAAGTTAATTAAAGTCGTTCGCGCGTACATCGAACAATGATCCTGTGCTAAGCCAAGAGCAAAGGATACTCTTTGTCGTGTGATAGCCGCGAGAGTCGAGCTAAACCAAAATGGCTTAAGAAATTTCACAAGTTAAGACTAGGGTTTAGAAAGCAATATACGATTAATCAACTTTTTAACGATGATGAAATGTTTCGCGAGTATTTGGTATAGTGTTTCTTTTATTTTTTGGTGGTCTTAGGAACGATTGTGTCTTATAAAGAACCCCTTTTTACTTTTCAAGATACTGCAGCATCTACACTAAGATCAAAGCTGTTTACATGCGATGAGCTAGTTAGCTTTTTAATGATCTATTAGGTCTTACTATGTGACAATAAAAGATGGCAATAATAAATTTAAAAAGTAGAATCTAAAGAATAACTAGACACAGTGTTAAAGTGAGGTGCCTTGTGACTTTCGTTAAAAATGTCGCTTAGTATTGATTCCTCACGAACGAACGAAATCACACCCTAAATATAAAGCGCTGCTATTAAAAGGGCACCGCAATCTTAGCAGTGAAAATCACGAAAAGTTTTTTTAAAAAGCATTAAATTTCATGGCATTAAATAATCATTATAATATTCCATTATCACATCATCTATTGACATCAAACCTAATAAAATCTACCATAATGTCTACAGACTTTCGTTTATGAAATTTATAAGTAGCATCTAAATCAAATCTTAACTCAGCTAAAACATCCATCTTAATATTGTACTGTTTTGCTTTCTTTTGAATATATTCTCTTGTTGAAGTCTTGTGAAGTGAATAAATTGATGTTGGAGTTAAAGATATTGCTTTTTCCAGAAATAACATATCAATTCCTAAATGAAGGCAAGATTAGAATATTATAATGTGAATAGCAAGTCTTCTGGAAATAGCTAAAGGCAGGGCCTGGGGGAAATTTCAAGTGGATCCAATCTTTTTTGGGTTAGCAAGTTAGGATAGGTCATTTTGAGTGATCCTTTTTAGCTATGAACTATTTATAAGATATATGTACATGTATATATATATATATCAGGGCACCATCCAATTAAATGTGTTAAATTTCATATTGAAGGTTTGGGTGCATGCCAGCATCCCCATGGTTACCAAGCACTACCTAGAAAGTATTTTGATTCCAAAAAGAAACTTTCAGTTTTAGGAAATCCTCCATTATTAGTTTGGAATGTCCTTGCAGGTGCTGGTACTACCCCTACCCCCTCTGGTGTTGTTGTTTACTTATATTTTTAAACATACATATCCTGAATCACCCATACCTACCTATATTATTTTTAGTACCAAATGGTGGGTTCATTATTATTGTATCAAACACATGTTCCTTTTCACCCTCATGCGCTGTGGTTAACTTAGCCACGTCACATTGGATTAAGTCCACGGTATATACTTCACTTTCTACCAAATTCCTTTTAGCAATCTCTAAAGCATCTTGATCAATGTCAAAGCCAACAGTAAAAGCACTGCCTAGTATAGCTGAGCCTACACTTAATATACCACAACCACATCCCAAGTCGCCAATAACACGTCCCTGGATATCATCAAATGTTTGATCTATTGTGTGCAGCATTTGAGAAGCTATGTGAGCTGTTGTTGGGTATTGTTCCAAGTGTACTTTAGGCTTTTCAAAAACATCCAAATTCTGTAATATTCCTTCCAGTTTCTTTAACTTCATGTTGAGTTATTGAATTACTTCACACTGTGTTACAATAATAATACATCTTTAACAGTTACTACATGAAGTCGAAACTGGTTTTAACCGCTGTAGATTTGTAGGCTCAAAAAAACATGGCGGACGAGTCGAAAGAAGTAGAACGAAGTCAACGAACCACAGCTGACATAACAAGAAGCGAAGACCACGCCGTGGAGAGAAGTACTTGGGTGGCGTTTGAGAAAGAGAGTGAAGTACCATTCTTACCACAACCACCTGTCCTTGCAACTGATACGAATTCAGAAAAGTATATTAATCGTCTAGGTAAGGCCTAAGGGCAAGACTGACGAAGTTTCTGCCAGTCCTATTATATCTGCATGGATAATTTCCTTACATAATCACTTAGATAATACTATAACAAACGATACTATTGAGTAAAGATATAAAAGTAGGGTTATGAGTGCCTTAAAATACGAATAAACCATACTAAATCATTATTATCATCATCATTCATCATCGACCTTGGCCAAGATGGAGGATAATAAATGTCCTTTACCACTGAAAGATCTTGAACTTCTTCAATACTCCAGGGTGCATTCTGTGTAAACCGAATGCCGAAGATACTCAATGTCTTCAAACTGCTACGCCAAGGTTTATGAAACGTCCATGTCTAGAGCGATTGGGAGCATGCTTTCCAAGAAAATTTTGAATCGGAGATTTCTGTGAAGAATTTTCCAAAAACATACACCAAACACTACCCTGAGAAAGCTGCTATACCAAGAAGGAACCCGACTCCACACCAAAGATCCTTAGGTTTGGCTACCATGGAATGCACCCTGGACAATACTAACAAGATGGTGAAAAAATTGCCAAAATTGTGAATATGAGGTCTAATCTCAGTTAAAGGGCCTTCGCTCAAACATTTGATCAGATTCCTACATACCATTTGACAAAATATGTCAATGGAAGGGTGGTGGCAGAGAAGTGGCTACAGCTGTGCTGTTGAAGAAGCTTATATGTACTGTATAGCCACCCTTTTGTATTGTATGTCAGAGAAAAATCCATGACAATTTTGAATTGTTTTTGAAAAATGAAAACATTTTTAGCCCCCCTTCTGGTGGAATTAAGCCCATGGGTCAGGAAAATTCTGGCACCATCAGCTTTGTCATAGCATCAGTTTATATAATTCAATGATTCATGTATGTTGTACATGCTGAAGATACACTGAATACTAAAACTGATGTCTTTGGGTTGTACTTTCCCAAATTATGAACCATTATACTATTAAATTAAAACTCAAAATTTGATGTCATCAAAGGTAAGGGGTATTCTCCTAAACTGACATATTAATTGACTATAAGCTGACCTTGTACTTGTACTTGTGTATTTACACACAACAATGGTGATTTCTATTTCATTTCTGACAAATTTGCAGAACGAAAGCTACATCAAATGAAAGATCCATGGAACATTACAAGTAAAAACATTGTATCTACATTGTCTGAAGCACGGCAATGCCACATGAGTAACATGCTTAGTGACACATGCCCTCCAATAAATTCATCGTCAAATCAAACAGGCAATGATGAGGATATTTGTGAGTCAAACTGTTGTTTTTCATGTTACAGTTCCTTGTTTCCAAAACAAGCTAGGACGTTACAGGAACTTGAGTGTCTTATTGATGAAGATGAACTGGCCATATTAACTTCAGAACAACTTGAAGATAATAGGGAAAACCACCAAACTATTCCTGGATAAAATGCCATGATCTGTAGTGTTAAAATCATAAGATAATCTTTGGCAATAGCCTCCTCCGCAGGCAACTTTGTGGCTTTTTCCCAAGTCAAATAGCTTCCAACGCTGTTTCGGCCGAGCCAGAGATCAATCCCTTCACAATTCCCTATACTTCCCTGCAATCCCAGCGAAAACTTTCCTCATACAGCCTTGGAAGCGATTTGACTCGGAAAAAAGAAGCCACAGAGTTGCCTACGGAGGAGACTACTTTGAAAATATAGTTTTAAAAATGCAGTTTAAGCAGAAGTCTGTTGAGGTAAAATAAGATTTGGCAAGACATTCACCTTTGCTTTGTACAGTAGAATTATTTGTGTCTGCCCTGCAAACAATCCTATATTTCATATTTAAATAATAGTTGGTTATTATTTGATGAAATCTCGGCAAAACCTTTCTGATTTTTGTATCTGCACAACGCACAGATATATTGCTATCGTGTTGTGGTTCTGTTAACTTTTTGGTGTAACCGCTGACCTGTAATGTGTTCAAAGGAGATACATTTCACCTCTTCGGAAGACAAAGACAATGAGTAATCAAAGTAAATTAACCGTCTGGCGTCAGACAGAGTAAAATCGCCTGAACTTATAGTAAACTACCACAATTTTTGTGCGTTATATTGAAAAAAGGTTTTCAACTCGTTGGGCGCAGCGACCGTCTTCAAAGGACATAAATTCCACCTCTTCGGAACACAAAAACAACGAGTAATCGAAGTAAATTAACCGTCTGGTGTCAGACAGAGTAAAATCGTCTGGCGTAAAGGTTTTCAACTCGTTGGGCGCAGCGACCGTCTTTTGTGCATTATATTCACAAAAGGTTTTCAATTCGTTGGGCGCAGCGACCGTTTTCAAAGGACATACATTCCACGTCTTCGGAAGACAAAAATCTTGACAAGATCTTGAAAAAGATTCCCACAGTGCTGGCCAGCTTTGGCACACATACTGCATGTACGTATAGAGGACCTTTTGTTTTCTATATATGTGAAAGCAACCTAGTGGGTCCTTGAAAAATTTCAAAAAGGAAAAAGGGCCTGGAAACGAGTTTGATGCGAAGGAAAACGTTGACTCCGAATTTCCTTCACTGTAACGAAACAATGCCACTCGAAGTTGAAGGACAATGAGACACATTTTCCTCATTTATTTATTTAGCTTCGCCTCTTAAAAATACATAAAAGAAGCAGGGTCACCACAATGGTTAAACACCAATTACAGTGGGCCCTTACAAAAATAAAATAATAACTAATAACAGCAAGTTATGAGTTCAGTGAGGCTTCGCGATGTGTTGCACTTAATTAGGTAGACAGACAGTTTTCCAAGTTCGTGGATCGTCGTCATTGTTTGATACCCAACCTCAATTTCAAGTGAATTTTTAATCAATCCTGCATGAAGTTCATAAAGCTTTGAACAAGTTTATCCATGGGTTAAAAAGCGTAATGCAATTACGAAAAAGAACGTGACATTGGTGACAACCTCTCCCTATTGTGATCGTGTGTATGTTTAATAATTGTTGATGACGTTAGTTAATTAAATAATAGAATACGTTTGCCCGCTGGGTCTCTATATAAACGTGATCGAAACCTGAGTGACGTCATAAAAACACGAGAGAAGTGTAGGGAGAAACACGAGCCGCCGAGGCGAGTACTTTCGAGTACTTTCCCAACTTCTCGAGTGTTTTTCGATAACTACGAAAGTAGAAAAATACGAAAAATGAGCCACCGTTAATTCCATATTTTTTGTGATAAGTACTCAGGTCCCTAAACCCAGACGCCTTTCTTTTATCACTGGGTAGTCCTTTGGATAATGGATAGAAGTCCTAATATATAACCACTATCATCAACAACCATCATGATTGATGTGATTAGTTATGGGATATAGCCGTACTATATGTGCGATCATATGTTGAGAGATCTATATCATGACCACGTGAAAAGATGCCAAAATATCTTGAGAACATGTGCTGGGGTATTTCATAATTTATATATCTTCTTTACAAGTTACCTTTCGCACTTTCTCTTGTGTCATTGTCTGAGTAAGTTACAGCCAGCACTTGAACTTGCAATCGTTTACTGATCAGTTCAGACTTAAGTGAAGGTCATAAGGAACTATACTTTGACGACTGCACCGTTGTTTAAATTAGACTAAATATGAACACTGCTAAGTTCTCAAAAGAACTGGATATAATATGAAAAGGAGAAATAAGAAAACTTCAATGTGTCAAAAAATACTTAACTAAAAGAACTTACGTCTTTTCATTATTTAAATCATGGCGCAGATTGTTTAAACCATAAAACAAAATTACATCTCTTAGACTCTTAGTACATCATTGACATTCGCCTCGTATTTCTTATATTCTTTGTTCAATAGTTTTTAACGAAGTTAAATAAAGTATTGGAACCATTTTATCGCGGATTACAACAATGAGAATGATGAGTCATCAATGGTGTTGGTGAGGGAATGTTTCTGTCCATGTGTTCAATCTTTGGTTAATGTCTTTCAACGCCGGTAAATCAACATTTGATATCGTTCAACAAGGGTGGCCAAACGTGACTTATTCAACCATATAGACCTTGATTCAACAATATTTACTACAGTGTAATTTTGAATATGTTCAGCTAAAGTTTTACCCCTTTTTTTCCGTGTATTTTTTGCTCTGTTCAGCAGGATCGCGTCTTCAGCATGCATGTCGTTTGTGATTAACTATGTGTTAATCGACGATGGTCTAAGCATTGCCGGCACATTAATGGCTTTACATTCGACCAAGATGTGTAAACAAGATTGGATTAAAAACCTGAGTAATAACCAACAACTCTGCCTCACCAATCGACATCGTCTAATCTAAGGCGTTAATTATTTTCCCTGAAGATTGTAGCCGCGCAGTTGCTATTTAGTTCCCTGTCTTGGGAACCCGTATTCACTTGTGCCACACGGCCATAGGAGACATCTCAACGTTTAACCTTAAACATGTCTAAGTCAACTATGAGGCAACCCAGGCGCACATTGGTTTGTTTTTCTGTGGTTTCTTTTTTCCTGTTTTCACATTGTTTGTTTTGAGATGGCGAGACGAAAATACATTATCTTTGACCAATCACGCGCTGTCTTCACAGACGTCATTTCCGTTTCTGTGTTTGCACTATTATGTAGTTTGTAAATACAGTTCATGTTCGCCGCTTCAGCCTTGTTCCGTTCATCTCGACGAGACGACGGGCAATAAATTCACCATGGAGAATAAGAGAAATCTTAAAATCGTCTTGCTGGGCGATGGAGCTGTGGGAAAGACGTCATTATTGCTTAGCTATTTAACCAACGATTTTCCAACTGAATATGCACCAACAGCATTTGATAACTATTCCGGTAAGTGAGCAAGCCTGCGATTGAAGAAACCATAAATTTAACTTAAATATAATTGGAGAGTGTGTGCTGAAGTTGATTGAGGTTATAACCTTTTTTACTTTTTACTCGGTGTATTGTCTAATGCAAGTTTCTTTATTTTTACGTAGTATCTGTATGCGTGAATGATGTGCCATGTAAGATACAGTTCTGCGATACAGCTGGCCAGGTGTGTATACGAAGATATACCTTATATCTCTCTCTATAATGTCCACTTACTGCTTTCTTCGCTATTACTAAATCTTGCGTAAGACATCTTGCGTTGCAAAGCAATCTCGAAGTTTACCCCCCTAATTTCGCAGTTAAATATCTCAAAATTATTAAGCGATAATCGTTATCGCACATTCTCACTTGTGTATACACTTTTCATTTTTCCCCCTGGCATATCACTGAACATTAATGAATTCTTGGTTTAATTCAGAGATATATTTTACCGTGATAATAATTTGGCTAATTCCAATTCTCGATTGAGCTCTTCCGCTTTGAACTCTTCGAACACTTTCTTGATCGTCTCAACTTTTGAATGTTTGTATTATGTGAGTGCAGCATCGAATGACATGCACGAGTCAATCCAGACCCTTCTATAATTATGAAAAAAATTCTCAAAAGATTCCAATCTTGTCGATAAGTCAGTCGATGGTTTCCAAATGTCGTTTTTATTCGCGTGTGATATCATTTTATTATGTATATTTTGTTGTTTCAAGAAGCTGGGCGGACGCACCTTGGAGAGGAAATGTTGCTATGATTAATGTTAATTCGTTGTTCTTTTAATGAGCTCTAGTTATGACTTGTTCAAGTCACGGAAAACTAACATAAGTCACACCATATATGTAGTATCTTATTTATGATTTTATCTGTTTTATTTTTCTTGGGAGGTGCTTTGAAATAGAAAGCGAATAGGAAATATCACATGGATTGAAATTGGTTCATGTATATTATTTCGTGGGAAGACCGCATCGCTTTCTCTAGTTCTCCACATCTCCACATCTGCACAGAAATTATATACACTCGTACCAGGAATACACTTTTATCGCACTACGCATTTGCCGCGCGTTTCCGCTTGATCTTTGGCAAGATTTTCGTCTAAAAGTTGTCGCGATTGACAAGTTACTAATACACGTCGTGCACCATATATGTAAATTTCCCTGAGGGGCACCTCATCATATTTCACAAAGCACGAATAAGGCTGGGGAAAAACTAATATTTATATAAATTGAAAAGACCAGGTGTGAAAAGTAACGCTTTGAACATTGCTAAACTGTAGTCGAGAACAAGATCATACGGTGATGATACAAATATGATAATTGTCAAATATCTTTGCTAAAGCAGTTTACTTCAAATATTTGAATGATAAATTAATATCCCGTGGTGAAATGGGGGCTGTGATAAAATGTTCTTGCGCAAGCTTTTTCAAATTTCGTTTCGTTTTATACCTTATGTATCGAATTGATTCGAATATGCATGTTTAAAATGCTAAACAACCACCAGAAAAACACTCTGATTGTTGTTTTATCAACGATGTGCCAATCAATTATATTTTAGTTAATATGACCACCCTGCGGGTTAGTCAAAATGCTCTCAATTTGTGCTTGTATTAGCATCAGTGGAATCTAACCACAATGCACATGTATTTGCTGAAACTACGCGGTAGAATTCGATCATTGGGGCAATGTATTTGACTCGATAGTGTTAGGAAACACCGAACACGACTGATTATTGTTTTTGTTTCTTATGATATTGGATTAATTATTATTAAGTATATTACTACATCACATGATAAGCGTTTTAGCTCTTTGAGTGTCGACAATCATTTTTCAATGAGTTTTTCAAATTTTCTACGCAAATGAACGCAATTGATGCGTCACATGACAACAAGCGACATTCAAGTGACTATGATTCAACACTCTTACGTACTCTGCCGTTTTCTTGTAGAAATACATAAAAAAATATGTTTACAGATACCACCAGCAGCGCGGCGAGTTTGTTTTTGTTGCTTCCTGTCGACCAAGAAAAATTGAAAAAAGAGAGGGATGTCGCTTGTGTATTGTCAATATATGGACCCAAGAAATTTGATAAAATCGATATCATGCCCAATAATTTTAATAGTGCACCTACGCTACACGTTTGAGCTGATTGCCTTCTTCGCTTTAACGGAGATCAGACCATCATATAATTCTTGATTCACACAGTGAATTATTTTATACATCGAAAAGCAACATGGAATATTAATCTGCAATGTTATCGACATTTGATATTATCGGATATACTGTTCAGATGTAGCCAAAGTGGGTTTTTTTTAAATCTTTTGAGGATATCGAGTGTCTATCACTGTATTGATCAAGTTATTTGAGATAAAAAAAGAAAAATTAAATAATAGAAATGCAATATTCAAGATCGAGTCATTGTGACAATTTTCAGCAACGGTAAAATCTCAATTATTTTGATTAATGCACGAATACGAAACATTACAAGCGTAGGCGTTTGTGGAGAGAAGTTAAATGTTTCACATGATTTCCCATCATTTTCTACTCATCATTTTGTATACGCGTTAAATCATATACTAACTCGACTAAAAAAAACAGAATACGAAAAGCGGGAGTGACAATTGGGATATTTAAGCATTTAAAAATGAACTCTAAAGTAAACGGTTTCACGTTAATGCGTAGCGTTCAACAACTTCGTTTGACATTCAAAATCAGTTGACTACAGTATAATATAGATTACACCGAAAGCTATATGTAATGTAGCATTGTACGCCGTCTACACTACGGTGCCTTGATTATTAAACTGAAACTCAGTTATTGTGTGTCTGCCGCCGCCACCCCAGGGACGATTTCTTAATGAAGATTTTTCTTCTCCGTCGCTAAAACTATTTAAAAATGGATTAGTCCTCGCCAGGTCTCCTCTTCCCGATATCCAATCAAATGACTTGAAAACCTTTCACGCTAAGCTTCTTGTAGTTCACTGCTAATCTCAACTCATGCCTTAAGTAGGAGATATAGTCTTTATTTATCTCTACCGACGACAATAATTACTTGTATGACAATAGCCAAGCTTCTCGTGTTATTATTATTAAAGTTATTTTTAGCTGTTTGACCACTGCCAGTCTGCCACATTGTAAATGTCTTTATTTGTTAATTTACCCTACATGGCGTTGTGTTAGGAAACATTGCACTGTTTGCATGCCCGTCAGTTCTGGTATCGTCGAAATCGTCGCTGTCTTGTATATTGTTTAACTGATGTTATTGTAATTCTAGTTTTACTTTTTAGAAATAACTTTTAGAAAAATAATATGACGTAAAAGTGATGGTGAATAACGAGTGTTGAATCATATATTTTGAGACCCAACGGGAACCAGTTGCAAAAAATGCAACTTCAGGTGGGAACTGAACCCGCGATCCTGGGTCTCTAGGCCAGCGCTCTCTAACCGACTGAGCCGTAAGTACTTCATCTTGCAGAAATATAGCGAAGCCATACCACTAAACATACCACAAAACAAGAGATTAAGGTTAGAAAACTCATTAGGAGGTGGGTTAGGGTTAGGGTCTAAGTTGTTTTGGGGTTAGCGGTTATTTGAAGTGACAAAATTCCCCTTAATCTCTTGTTAGTGGTATATGGGTTCACTATATCCTGCAAGATGAAGTACTTACCCAACTGAGCTACAGAAGTAGTTGATGCGCTTCTTAGCTACGTGCGGGAAATGTTTTGGCTGGGACTGTAGCGAAGTATTGGGATTGTTGGGAAAACATTGCCCATACAACTAGAAGAAGAAAGAAGTAGTAGCCACAGAGTTGCTAATCAGCCGCGGTGATGTACTAGGGTACTAGGGTACTATAAAGTTGATATTTGGCATTGAGTTTCCTCGGATCTCTTCGTCTGAATTCCCTTAACCTTTCTATATTTAATTTACAAGTCCTGACTTTCTCTACCTCTTCTAATCCCAAATAATAATAATAATAATCCTTTATTTCAAGTGGATTATTTATACATTATTACCGTGTAAGGTATTCTACGTAATGGCCCTCAATAATACAAAAAATGATTAAAAATTAATAGGTATAGCAATGACACATAACTACACATGCTTGTACGAGCTACAGGCGAATTTATTGACATGGCAAACCTGATGGTTCAATTGTGGAAACAATTTTTGACTTTTTTCTTAAATAAAGAGATGGTAGTGAGTTGAAAAGACTAGCACCACTATAAGATAGTTTAGACTTTGCAAACACAGAAGGAAGCCTCAAATCAGTATGAGAAGATCTTATCTTAACATTGAACGCCTCCCAGCAGCAGGTAAAGAGGTTTCTAATATCACCAGGCAATGAGATTTTCGAGAAGTTCAATGTTAAGATTATTTTCCTCATTTTAATAATGTTATGAGTTTAATTTAGGAGACTTCCATCTCACTTTAATGAACAGACAAAAATATACTACACAAGACATAAAAAGAGAGATGAGGGGAGAGAGACCGGACTCATAGGTCCCGACGAGACTCGCCCCTTACAAATGGACATACAATAGAATACTTAAATAACATAAATAGGATATACTTGACTAACAACAGTTCAGCGTAAAGGCCCTGCAACGAGGGAACACAGATTTCCAACTACAAGTTCGATCAGTGTCAAAGTCGGTATTCAATTTACAGAATATTACGAACTGGAATCCATTCTAGCTGGCGAAATAACTCCATCGAAGGAGCTCTGGACTCACTGGAGTCTGTATCTAAAAACTGCAGCACAATCAGTATGTTTTTCATGGTCTTTCTCTACTCGTTACTCATGATGGTGTCAATAATACGAGTTTTGAGGCGGCTATTTGGCTTTGATCCCTCACACAATGAATGACCTACTAAATTCATTCTGATCTGTAACTGTAATTATATCTCTGTAGAGTAGTCTGCGTTAGCAATGTGCTGTTTCTAGAATCTGGATATTAGAAAAATAATACCGAAAAGCAGAAATGAATAGACAACATTGAAATTGAAATTGAACAAAATCTATATATAGGGGGTTAGAATTAAGTTGGTAAATTAATTTGTTAAAACAATCATTAACCAAATAATATTGAATGAATAATATTGGTATTACACTCGATAACTTGTAAAGGAAATTAATGGGAAGGATATTTTGCTAGTGTGGAAATTTAAAAAAAGATCCAACCGAGACCAGTTGCGAACATCTTCCTTGTGAGTCAGAGTTTTTGGTAGTTTGGTCGTTTTGGTGGTTTGGTCGTTCATGTCTGGGTTTATTGTTTTTGAACGACCACACCCAATGACCACGCCCATTTGTCGGCAAAATTAATTCTCACCCTGCTCCCCCTGCTCAATCCCCTTCGCGACGGCCCTGATGCCGCCGATTCATCAACCATATATTCTAGAACTCACTCTCAACAACGTGGCTATAGATTCGCGGAGGCGTGAGTTGAATTCTCACCGAAGGCGTGGGAATTACATTCTCGGTTGGGTCTTAGAAAATTTCCACACTCCCAAGATACTGATCCTTCCCTTTGATTTCCTTTAATATTGAATGACATGCTTCTGATCTTTTTCGTTTTATTTTTGCAGGAAGACTTCGATTCTATTCGCCCATTCAGCTATCCTCAAACAGATGTATTTGTTCTTTGTTTTAACATAATGGAACCATCTTCTTTTCATAATCTCAAAGAGCGTTGGCTGCCGGAGATTCAAAAATACAAACCGACACTTCCCATTGTCTTGGTTGGCACACACTGTGACCTACGATCAAATGTCGAAGCTATCATCTCACTAAAAAATAATCACTTAATTCCTATCGCAAAGGAACAAGCCGAGACATTCGCAAAAAGGACTCGCGCTTTGTGTTACGTTGAAACATCAGCATTGACACAAAAAAATGTAAAAACTGTATTCGACGAAGCCATTGGGGTTGCACTCTCACCTCATACACGACGACATCCTGTTCGATTAACCAAGGCACATTGGACAAGATGTGTTCTCATGTGATTCCCAGAAAATATCTATTTTTACAAATCATCAATCGTTCGTAGAACTGTAAATATATTCCTAGATATCAGTCACATATATACTCGATTTTCATCTTATAATTTGTCCGCTTTCCGTACGTTATATACTCTAATTCGAATATTTATTCATACAATACAACATTTATAATATTAATGGTTTGGTCTTAGACTTAGAGTTCACGGAGAATCGATATGAGGTTGTTTTACTAAGATAGCGATTATGAGATTAAATATGAAAGCTGCTAAGGTTCTCAAAAGAACTGAGTATATTATGAAAAGGATAAAAGGCTCTTCTCAAACTTCCTTCTATTCCTAGATGTGAGTACTTCCTTCTATTCCTAGATGTGAGTTGTTGATCCTTTCTAGTATGCTTTGTCTTAGGGTGCAGGGTATAACACAAGAGAACTTCGATGTGTTGAAAAATACTTAAATAAGAGTACTTAGGTATATATTCATGGACAACGTTTTGAACGATGTGTTCTTCGTCGTCCGAAACGTCGTCTATTAATATACGTACGTATCTCTTACTTAAGTATTTTTCGTATTATATTCACTAAGATAGCACATGACGCAAGCGATAATGTTATCTCGTAATTCCTAACTTCCTAGAATTCTTGAGTGTTGAGTGACTGGCATTTTGAACAAT
Source organism: Chrysogorgia sp. JL179-B06 (assembly GCA_035772405.1). Lineage (NCBI taxonomy): Eukaryota > Metazoa > Cnidaria > Anthozoa > Scleralcyonacea > Chrysogorgiidae > Chrysogorgia > Chrysogorgia sp. JL179-B06. Next base: position 152,693 of record JAYKKM010000466.1, on the reverse strand, counting down.
GCAGGTTAAAGTGTCTATATGGGAAAATATCACTTACTGTTTTTTTAGCTAGATTAAATTAAAGTTTTATATTTGTTAGAAATACTCATCTGAAAACATCTCACGTCATTCTGCGCTCACTATGTTGATTACTATACAGTACTAAAAAATGTCTCAGGAGTGGTCTTCCGAATTTTTACAACTATAAAACTGCCGGGTTCCCCACAAACACACAACACTCTCCACCTTTTCTTTCTCGCACCATTGTAAACTAGACGTGACATGTCCATCTGCGTCACCATCCGGCTTGACCGAGTAATTTCTTAAAATTTATGTCTTGAGAAATCGCGTAAAAGTATTTCTAACTGATATAAAGCTTGGATTTAATAAAAGTGATTTTTCACTTCGTAGATGATACAATTCGCGAATGTGTTTGGGGCAAACAAAAGTTTCCAAATCATCGCATATCTTTTAGACTTCAAAAGAGAAAGAAAACACTTCACTCTGAACTTTATACACACGAGGAATTCTTTCTTCGCACTTTGTTCCCATTAAACACTCCACTTTATATAATCTGTGAATGGTTATCTGTATAATAAATGTATTATTTCAAAAATTATTTATTAAAAACACTCAAATTTTAAACGATAAGCACTCGTATGTCGTTTTTGAGGTTTTTCTTTTTTTCTTTTGTTTTTTTTATTCACCTCATGCTGCGATATGGCAAGGCTTCTTAAGTGACCACGCTGACTCGTGACCCACAATTGAGTCAACAAGCCATACTAGATCATCTACCATAGTAGATCATGAAAATAAATCCAAAGATAGATATATTTACAGTAGTTTATGTTGTTTATGATCCAAATAGTTCAAGTTGTTTATGTTACAAGTTGGTGTATTTTGTATACCAAAGGCAAAGGCGATACATTCAGCCGAGTCCCAGGCATGAGTCATTGTCGTGTTTCGTTTGTACGCGGGTGTTCAGTTGATGTGATTAGTTCTGTACTCGTTTCTAGTAGCTTGTTGAGTTCAGTTAATCTGATTTTCAAGTTTCTGCAAGTTTCTGCAGGTTTCCGGTCTCACCAATATTATATTATCCTGGCAGTCTGCGCACTGCACCCTGTCTGTCGTGAGGCTGTTCTTTGTTTTTTACGTTAGTCAGTGTATGTTTCAAATGGTCATAGGTTTTTGGGCTACACCTATATGTTGTATGGTCATAAAATATGTGCAATAGTTTCTGACGCACCTTTAATTATGACATTAGATGTGTGAAGTTGATCGTCCAGGTTGTTGTAGTGAGAAAGACTATTGTTGGTGACTTTCTCAAGAAGACTACAACAACCTGGACGATCAACTTCGCACATCATCTAATGATACTCCTAGGTTCAAACCATTTACTTTAATTATGGTATTGTTGCTGTTGTCACGGTTGTACTGCTGCAGGCCAGTCTCGTTGGTCTCGTTGTGCAAACAAAAGAAATGAATAATATGCCATTGAGTATTTACGACGTTGTTCTTGCACGCGACGTTATTGAGTCAGCATTATATAAGGAGCTTTACATTTGATATTCGTCATCATTTTGGCGCCTGCGATTGCTTGAGCCAGCTTGTGCTTTGCTTGCGCCATCTTGTGGAGTACGAGATTTTCCTTAAAACTCTGCACGAGATCCGCAAGCGATGGGCGCCAAACATGATTATAATCACGTAGTCGTTGACAAATCTAAATCTCGCTATTTTTTACACTGACACCGCAAACGCAAAAGAGGCACTTTCGATTGTACTTAATCTTGTAAAAAATTGTACTTTAATATGTTCTAGTGATTAAAATTACTCACGAAGGATAGTTTGTAGGAGAAAGTGAAAGGTTGTCCTGAATTAGTTCACTATTATTGATCTGAGTATGATTGTATAAAAAACTACATGAGTTAATAGTTTTTAAGGTGACTCATGGAGACAGAGCATTCTCGGTTGCAGCGCCAAAACTGTGGAATTCATTACCACAGGAAAATAGAAGCTTTGAAATGTTAAGTAATTTTAAGTTTGCAGTTACGACTTTTCTTTTTTAAAATTAATAGTTATTGTTCAAAGTGTTAATATATGTAGTAGGCTTTATCTTATAATGAAACTGTAATTAGTTTTAAAAGCAACTTTAAGAATATATATATTGTTGTAAGAGCATTGAGACTATTGTATAATGCTCCTAATACGTCTTTATTATTATTATTATGAGTTAATTTTAACTATACACTTTGGATATAATATGAAAAGGAGAAATAAAAGAACTTCAATGTGTTGAAAAAATACTTAAGTAAGAGTACTTACGCCGTATATTCATGGCGACGTTTCAGACGGTATGTCCTTCAGTTCCATCTGACCTGAAGAAGGACACATCGTCCGAAACGTCGTCGATGAATTACTTAAATATTTTTCGACACATTGAAGTTTTCCATATTATATCCAGTTCTTTTGAGAACTTAGCAGCTTTCATATTTATTCTTTTAACTAGACTTTTATGAGTATAACATATTTTTTTATGAGTATAATTTATTTAAAGTCGATCACGCAGATAAGGTTACCCTATTTATCAGAGGCTGATGTTTTAACATTTTTTAAGCACTCGAATATTCAGATGGTTTATCACTCTTGGAAAACCCAACTGATATAGGGGTTCCGAGGGGCTACGATTTAAGGTCGTTTTCAGAACGTCTTAGGCATCTTACCTGCATTTGCTGGTGCATATTGTTGCAAAGGCAGCACATTCTCCTCGATTATTTTTAGACCCTAAGTGGTGGTCCGACCCGCCAGGATTGAACCCAGGTCTCTCAGCTCATATAGCCGCCATGTGTGGTAACCACTAGACCATAACAGCTGGTTATTTAGACAACCGGTTTAATTTGTATTAATATTTTAATATTTGGTTGTTAAAGTTAACTAGGACTTAACCACTTATAGTAATGGGTAGTTACTATCATATACAGTAAAAACCTGCGTATAAGAACCTAGATTTTAAGAACTTGTTAGGCTAAGATTTTCCATTTAGACCCCCTTTACATAAGAACCTGTTTTAGGCTAAAATTTAGAAGCAGGTTCTTATTTTATCAAATACAGTCAAAACTAAAAATTTATAAATCAAAGAAAATAAACTCTACAAAGTAATGAAAATGAGCCAGAACCAGACAAATAGTGTATGTCTACAGTTGTATATGTTGTTTTGTTCCATTGAATTTACACACAGTAAGCTGTAAATTACATACAGTGTAGCTTATAAGGTTTGTAATATGGAATACGTACTATAAGTACCTATCTTGTATTTGCTTAGATTGCAGTCATTTGGAGAAAATTCATGCATAATTTATATAAATAATAGACCACACTTACCAAAACCAAGTCGCTTTTTTCTTAAGAAAATAAGAACCTGTTTAAGAACCTAAATAGCCTAATTTTGCAGTAAACACCATTTATATAAGAACCTTTTTAGGCTAACTTGGAAAAATCTAGGTTCTTATACGCGGGTTGTTACTGTAATTAAAAGTTTTATAAAACCGGCTTGGTTGTTAATTAAGTAAATTTCAACTGACTTTGACTCATTAATTGTCATCACGTCATAGGTTTTAAACTTCCTATTCAATAAAGATCAGTTCAAATGGATTTCAAGGAGCCGAGTTTCCCGTGAAAGTATTGATGATACACATGGATGATATTTGAGATAATATGGAAATATTAATGACGCACCACAATGTATATCGCGTGTTATCGTGATAATAGAACTGAAGAGGGTAGTTAATGGACAATATATATCGTCATATATCGTCATCATATGTTGTTTCAAGTACTCCTATATTGCATGGTCTCCTGAAGTGTTTAGGAGTGGCCGCGTTTGTAGAACACATTTTAATCTCAAATGTGCATGTGGTATAGATTCGTTGCTTTCGATCCATATATATGACTTCCTTTATCTGCTTTATAGGCTAGTTATATATATCCTGTAAACTGTGCTCTGCCTCTAGTTTATAAAAAAGACACGACACTATATACAAATAAGAAACTTTATACTAAGTTAGAGCCAAAATAGTGAATAAGACATCTAAGGTTTTAAACGAAGGCCTCTTGGTCGAAGCTCTTTCACTTTCTGAAAAAAAAGTTCTTTGCTCGAAACATTGCAGGACCTCCTATTCGTCATATCTGCATCAGTACACCATTCTTTTACAGTTTTTAATTCGGATTTGAACACACAGCCTGCAGACAACACTTTTTTTATCGCATGCATGATAATGCAGATCAGGCATGTTCTGAAAAAGATAATATTGATGCGACAAACTGATGTTTAAAATACGCAAACATATTCAAAAACCTGGTGCACCAAATGCGATCCAAGATGTATGGCTTATTGCTTCTTGAAAGAACTACTAAATTTACGTTATAAATGTATTAGAAATACTATTTAAGACGGACACAAGCTTTTATAAAAATTATTTTCACAACCGTTATCGTTGAATTTTTATCGTTAACATCATTGACGTTATGAACATAATCAGTTTACGAACACATGGCTATACACGACTACAGAGCCGTGCTGCAAAGGTTGTTTACCCTTCCAGTGATGATGCGATGACTACTTTAAGATGGACTCCCTTGAAAAGAGAAGAGAACATCACGTTTTAAGATCAGTTAAAAAGTCTTTGACCAGTATAGTGCCTCAGTTTTTAACTAACTATTTCACTTTTAATCGTGATATACATGAAAGATTGACCAGACAGAGTAACCAGCTCCACCTCCCTAAGGTGAAGACTGAAACTGCAAAAAAATATTTTTATTATAATGGTTGCATAGTCTATAATTCTTTTATAAAGTAATCTTTTTAAGGAAGGGGACATATCAACATTGGGGGTAGTGTAGTACGGACGTGAACTTTCAAATTTTAATATTTTCTGCATGGCTTTGAATTTTTGTATATATATATATATATATATATATATATTTTTATGATTTTGAACTTAGTAGGACCCCTATTGATACCAGCGTATATTTTATGCTGACAGGGTTATTCTGCTTAAATAAAATTTTAATAAAAAAATAATAATAATAATATATGATAGATATTTTTTTACTTGAACGATAAATGTTTCTCTATATAATCTCTATAGTATAAGAAATAATGAAAGAAACTTTTAATAAATCAAAATTCTACATTTTACACGAATCTGGGCAGCCATTTTAACATGGACACTATACAAAACTAAATACGTAGTACAATTTATAACATGAGCGGAAGATATATATACTGCCTCGTATAGGCATTATATATATATATATAGAAAGGATTTATGGTGAAGGAAAATTTCGAGTGTTGGAATACATACATTTTAAGACCAAACCGGGACCTGCAGGTTTGGTCTTAAAATGTATGTATTCCAACACTCGAAATTTTCCTTCACCATAAATCCTTTCAACATGTAGTTTGATCGAGTGAAATGCCAAATATTACCTATAATATACCCAGAATCTTATCCCGGCATTACCACCACCATATATACAGAACTCGTGACTAGGCTCTCGGCAATTACTTCCGTAGCTCAGTGGTCAGAGCACTGCACTAGCATCGCAGGGTCGCGGGTTCAATTCCCAGCCGGAAGGCCTTGAAGTTGCATTTTTCGCAACTGGTCCCGGTTTGGTCTTAAAATGTATGTATTCCAACACTCGAAATTTTCCTTCACCATAAATTCTCTCAACATGTAGTTTGATCGAGTGAAATGCCAAATATTACCTATTATATATATATATATATATATATATATATATATATATATATATATATATATATATATATATATATATATATATATATATATGCATTGTAACCTTCGCTCTCCATCGAGTCTTTGTGGTTCAATGGTTGGAGCGTCTCCAAGGCAATCAGGTTCGATTCCTGTGCGGGACCTATATTGATAGCAATTTTTAAAACCGAAGTAGTTATCCTGTTAAAATATGTTATTAATTAAAAATGTTAACGAGTGTTTTATATCGGTGACAGAGAAATTCAACATAAATTCTCTGATTCCAAAGTCAGCTGCTTACATCAAGCAATGGTTTATCTACAAAAGGACATGTTATGCTTTATTCTTAATCTAACCAGACAATTAATCTCAGTTTCCAAGATGGCATAAAGAAAAAGGAAATGTACAGTTATCTGATCTTTGACGTTTTTGTAAAGTAGTATGTGATATCGTACACAATGATCTGATGCTCTTTGTGCTCTGATGAAGATCTTTCTTCTCTGATGATGCTCTTTGTGTGCTCTGATGAAAGTCCTGAGTGGACAGGCTGAAAGCTTAGTAATAAATAATTCACGTTGTGTTCCAACAAATTTTGTACGACAAATATGATAATTGTTTCTTCAATTAAACTTGACAATATTTCGAATTTATTAATCCTTCAAAAACCTATTAATAATACAATAAACGTATGCAATGGTTCGTTTTTGAAGAATTCAAAAACCTATTCAAAACGATATTCAAAAACTTATTCAATAACCTATTCCAAAACCAGCTGTTCAAAAACCAGCTATTCAAAAACCTATTGGTCTTACTCTGATGACCTCTTGGTCTTACTCTGATGAAGGGCTCCGCTCGAAACGTCAGTATTTCGTCACTAAAAATCTTGGCAGTTCAAAACACTGCCTACGCAGCACTCTACTCTACTCTATTCTAAAACCAGCTAATATTTAAATAGCTACTCCAAAACCTATTTAAAAAGCTATTCAAAAAGATATTCAGAAAGCTCGCTCTACGTGATTTATCTTTAACACTCGGCTTAGTCCTTTCTTATAAACCCGATAAAACACTACAGCACGTTTTTTTAAATAGTACTCAGCAAAATGGTTTTTCTTATACATGTAGAATGTCTAGGATAACATGATCTGGTTTTGTTTTTTACTTGTTTAAATGATGGACTGGTTACATCATTTAAGCCACAAAAACCACATAAGATGGCTGTAATACGTGATCTTGAATAACATAAATTTATTTTTTTTCTCCGTTCAAGAGTGTGTTGACTTACTACTTTTTTAGAAAGTGCCAGTTCCATTCAACAATAAATATCAAAATAATGAAAACATTATTCAGAAAAGATATTTCATTCTTTCAACATGTCATACTCCTTATTACTGACTTTTACTGACAGAATGTACATAAATATAATTATTTAATAACAATATTAAATATTATATTTATATATATATTCTGTCAGTTCTTATTCAAAATATATGAAGGCAAAACGTTGATATATTTGATGCTACAAAGAGCAGGTTGTTTAAAATATCACTAACTTAATGTTGGTTTGTGAAAAAATCTGTAGACGAAATTCTGTAGATGATCAGAGTTATTTTTAGAGACATTTAGAAATCTTTTGTACGAATTTCGAAGTTTGTATGTGTGGTAGTCAAACAGACTATCATGATGAAATAATATTGCAGATCTTACAAAGTAGCATTAATGTTAAAACAGCTTTTTTGAAGAACATAAAAGTAACAACATTGTGTTGAACAATGTACATCGTGAATGTAGCGTATCAAGTTAGTCAACAGTTGATGCTATGGTTTCTCGGGCCTTTTTACCCTTTCAACCGACTTGTTTTCAACCATATTGGAGAGAAAGAAAGGAAGCCATCAAATTAAAAGAGTATTTTACTTAAAGATGACAAGGTCAGGAATTTATTTTGGTATTCATGTCATATTAAAGGTAGGAGGAGAACGTTGCCTTACGCTTGTAACTGATTAAAATCAGAATCGTATTGTGACGAATATTTAGATTATCTATATCAAAATACTCCGTACTTCCTCACTCTCTTAAGCTGTCAACTATGGATTTTTTATCGAGTTTATTTGGATCAAATAATTAATTACATTAAAATAAATATAACTGGAATATAATAGTAATAATGAATGACGTATTAATGAATTCAGTGCCCAATGAATACATCCCTAGGTCCGGACGTGAACCCTTACTATTACACCATTATTTTATGATCCATTTTTGTTTTCTAAATAAAATAAAGTATTTTAGTATCTCGTTTTTTAGTGGGACACGTTCAGATTATGGTAATAGTGTGAGTCAATCTCCACGATCGTTATTCCGTAGGACAGGATGATTTTCAAGGACCATAATGGTGACCATATATGGATGAGTACAAGTAGCTCACGTTGAGTGTCATTCTCTTGATAAAATATAAAAGGAGGAAAGAAATGCTGCAATTTCAGAGGCGTTTAAAGTATACACGAAATACATCGATACACCGTTTGGGAGAAACTGAGGTAAGAAAAGTTATGTATAGCATAATATTTATATGTGTTAATATACATATATACTGCTGTAGTGAATGTTGGAGAGAGTATCTTAGGTAACCAGGTAAAAGAGGAATTATTTTGATAGTTTAAACTAGAAACATTATTTCTACTTAATGTTAATGATGTCCATCCAAGACGTTGGTGCATTTTGAAGTTTATTCCATTCATTTTTTTACCAGTTGTTCTGCTTATCGAAACGTCAGTCACCAACAATAGTCTTTCTCAAGACTATAACAACCTGGACGATCAACTTCAGACACCAACAATAGTCTTTCTCAAGACTACAACAACCTGGACGATCAACTTCACACATCTAATGACACTCTAATGATACATCTAATAATACAGTTACTTTATATATTATCCATTAAAATATAGTTTGATTATTACCTATAATAAGAACAGAGTGCAGTATAACGGTCGGCCGCCGGCCATATTGCGCGCAAAACGCGGATGTGCCCTTCCACTGATTGCTCTGCACGGATATTTTGGCCGACCATTTGGCCGCAGTAATTTCTCCCTCATTCTCGCAACACCAAAATGTAATCGGTTATACGTGCAAGTGAAGATGTTTTCCCGCATTGAGCCAGCCTTTTCTTGCGCACTCTAGAACAGCCTTTTCTAGCGCACTCTAGCACAGCCTTTTCTAGCGCACTCTAGCACAGCCTTTTCTCTCTAGCACAGCCTTTTCTAGCGCACTCTAGCACAGCCTTTTCTCTCTAGCACAGCCTTTTCTTGCGCACTCTAGCACAGCCTTTTCTCTCTAGCACAGCCTTTTCTTGCGCACTCTAGCACAGCCTTTTCTCTCTAGCACAGCCTTTTCTAGCGCACTCTAGCACAGCCTTTTCTCTCTAGCACAGCCTTTTCTAGCGCACTCTAGCACAGCCTTTTCTAGCGCACTCTAGCACAGCCTTTTCTCTCTAGCACAGCCTTTTCTAGCGCACTCTAGCACAGCCTTTTCTAGCGCACTCTAGCACAGCCTTTTCTCTCTAGCACAGCCTTTTCTAGCGCACTCTAGCACAGCCTTTTCTCTCTAGCACAGCCTTTTCTAGCGCACTCTAGCACAGCCTTTTCTAGCGCACTCTAGCACAGCCTTTTCTCTCTAGCACAGCCTTTTCTAGCGCACTCTAGCACAGCCTTTTCTCTCTAGCACAGCCTTTTCTAGCGCACTCTAGCACAGCCTTTTCTCTCTAGCACAGCCTTTTCTAGCGCACTCTAGCACAGCCTTTTCTCTCTAGCACAGCCTTTTCTTGCGCACTCTAGCACAGCCTTTTCTAGCGCACTCTAGCACAGCCTTTTCTAGCGCACTCAAGCACAGCCTTTTCTAGCGCACTCTAGCACAGCCTTTTCTAGCGCATTCTGTTTTGAGTCGTTAAGTGCGAAATATCGCTTATTCGCTTGTTTTTAAACTTCGAAGCTAATTTCTCCAAATTGTCCGTATAATCTGCACCCCCCTAAAAATGCGGTCATTGATTTTCAGCCCACCCCCTCCCCCCCCCCTCCCCCCAACTTTAAATCCATTCCTACGCCTCTGACTATGGCTAAAGGGGAGGGTGATAATTTATTAGATACAATAAGATTTCCTAAGTCGTTCACTAACCGTTTGTATAATGTTATCTTTACGAGCGAACAAGACTCTCTATGAAGATGACACGAGTATACAGGTCGACCGCAGTGTACGGGTCGAAAGCTAAGAATAAATAATAAAAAATACCCATCAAATATCTTACTTAGAAATATATATCTAAGTAAAATTACCCAGTATTTTTTCAAATGTAATAAAAAAGGATTAATCAATGAAAAAAACCTTGTTATCAAACAACATTATAAAAATCCCTTGTTATAGTTGATAACCAAAAGTTGTATTTCTTCTTTTTCAGATTTTAGTGAATTTAACAAAAATGAAGACCAATGTGATTGCATCAGCTGTTTTATTTGCAACCGTTACTATTCTCATCCACGCGTTACCTTACACCAATGTGGTCACTGGCTGTAAAGGGAAGCAAACAAAGTGGTGTAAATGTTGTGTAATCGCATCACAACTCTGTAGAAATAGACACAGAGACCCGAAGGCTTGTGAAATTAACAACACGGATACTTATATAAGGTTTCATAAAGCCAAAAAATGTAATGCGTATTGTGGCCGTAAAAGAGATAGCTTCGTGATCAATGATGCAAATGATGATCTAAGCAATGATGCTGTTGGCATGGAGACCGAACCCGCATGGCGTTGGCCGTAATCTTGACAAGCCGGAAGAGTGAAAAACATATATAACTGCTTGAACCTTACTCGTGAAATATTGTAAATTTAGCTTAAGTATATTGAATTGAATTGAATTTTATTAAAATTTAAAACCATGCAGTTTAAGCAATTGCGTTTAAATTTAGACATCAAAATTATTCCAATTAAAATTACAATAAAACTACATTTTATGTCTGGCGCATTTCATTATAAAAGTATTGCTATTAAATTGAACTTGATTAAAAAGATTAGGTTTCCTCAGGGAATAAGAGTGCGTAACTTTAGGTGGAAGTAGATCAGATAACTTGGATGATTTGCAGTGGCTCTGGAAGCTTTTCAAAGTTGTGGGTGTCCTGCGTCTCACAGAATGCCATAAATAGGGCCACGCCCTTCAGATAATATAATAGATAACTATATATACATAACATACAAGATAACATCACAACAACTTCAAGAACTTTTATTATTGAACAATATACTGAACAATTTGTGAAGAGTTACAGATAGTTTCCAAAATGTCTCGCTGTTCGTTGCAATCAATATCTAACGCGTTAAGTAGTCACTTAAGTAAAGTAAAAGTAAAGTAAAAGTAAGTAAGTAGTAACTCCTTATGCGAAAGCCAGCGCATTCAATCTCGGAGCAGTCATGGTGCTCCAAAGAGAAGACGTCGTAAGCATATTCTACGTAACTTAAGTTGTATTTAGTTTCACTGGAGGTGGGTGAACATACCAACAACACCTTGCAGAGGGCCTTCACATTCCCATAAAGCAAACGAACAAGTGTTGCCATTTCACAAAGTTTATTTCTGATTTCACAAACATAGTGAGCTGGTGCAAATTTGCGTCACCTTATAATAATTATGTAAAATAGTTATGTATAAAAAACCGAAAAGATGTACTTCGTGTCAACAACACCAATTATCAATTTGTTTAAAATTTGCTAAAATATTGTGGTGTCCTTCTTGTGTAGGACAGTAGGACCCCGCTGCTTCCAGAGTCCCCGATGATTTGTCATTACATAATACACATGTCTTTGCATATCTTCGTAAATAACTTGCGACAAAGGGACTCACGTCGTATCACTGACGATGGTAAATTAAGTTCTAATCAGTGTTCGCCAGTAACGAAGTAAATTTACTTCATTACTTTACTTTACTTAAGTAAAAAAAATCAGTATTTACTTGTAACAAAGTATATTTTTCAACAAATACTTTTTACTTGTAACGAAGTAAAATTTTTGTTAAATAATTACTTTTTTAACTTCGTTACTTTTTGTTTTATCGGAAAAGTAAAAAAAGAAATTCGGAACGCGGAGTCGCAAAATACTCGGTCCACTCTATCCGTCCGCTGGAGATCTAGAGTGGAGAAATCGTGTGAAGTTGGTTTTGCATGTGCACGGCAACTGTTGAGTTGGCGCCGCCAAACAACGCCCAGATTAAAGTACAGTACCAGATTATCAATTGTCATGTTGGTTAGTAGTTCGAGAATATATAGTTTGTTTCAGAAGTACTTTTCTGGAATATTTTTTGCCATACTTTTACTTTTACTTCAGTAAAAATTTCTGGCCATACTTTTACTTTTACTTAAGTACAAAATATCAGTATATTATTGCTGAACACTGGTTCAAACAGAGCTTCATTATAGCTGTAATAGTTCCCATAAACTAAAATGATTCTACATGCTCATTTTTATGGTATATTATAATATTATATATATATATATATATACAATAATATATAAATAAATAGATAGTATAAATAAATTAAACAACTGTGTATTGATTGCTGTGTAGTGTTTCTTCTCAATTGGATTTCTTTTTTCAGTATTCCTGGAATCCTGTTCTCTTCACACATTTCTCGCTGGTAGCAATAATGGTTTTAAGTTTGCAACATTTATAACAGACACATAATAAAGTATTGTTTAATAAACGAGCAGCAGTGTTTTATCAGACCCATTTGATAAGTTCATTGGCGTAGTAATTTTGAAAATCGATGTTGTCTAAGCCGAGAAAATCATACGATACGGTCGTGATTTTCTTTTGTCTTTTCCTCATGAATTATTAATGATGTTTGAAATCATGTTAAACAATCAATCCTCCAAACTATGTCTCTGTATGACTCTTACAGAAAATTGAGAGATATTGTATCATCATATAACTCGCTATAGCATTAATTATATGATTAATTATGACATAATATTGTACAGTATAGAATAATATGGTAAAAAAGTTATTTTACCAAAATATAACCAAAAGTCTTTTTACTTAAATCTCGTGGTTTCGCACGACACCTTCCTTCATTACCGCAGCTGTTTGTCTCATCTTGTCCACAACTTCTCCCCCTTGTACCAAACCCAAGCCGCGAGTTATAATCCCTATCCACATGACATTTCTTTGTCGCGATGATCCCAATACGTGCCCCAGTGTCCCCACGTGCAGCATTAATCCCCTGAATATGGCATTTTTCTTGTAGACTCGTGTCGCCGTCAATGAGACCTCTCCAGTCGGACACTGCAAGGGAGGTATTATGATAAACACCACTTGCAATAAGGTCAAAAAGCGAGGAACTTTTCATCTCGATTATCGTCCATCCGTAGTTATTGTTGTAGGACATCCCCACACAAATCTTCGTGAATCTGGTAGACCAATAAGTCGAGAGCTTCGTCTCCTCATTGTTTAACAAGAACTTACCATAATAAGGCGCATATTTTTGTTTATTTGTCCAGCGGGATGACGAATATTTGAAAGTATCCTAAAGATTAGAAATGTACATGTTTAGCGGGCTTTTGTATTTGTGTAATTGTGTTTCTATATGTGTTTGTGCCTTTTGTTTTTATATATATATATATATATTCTAAAAGTGACAAGAGAGAACGGATTAATTAAAGCACGTCGTATATTATAAGGCTTATTATAGATCCTCCGCAAATGTCAATGCAATCTCATTCCGTCAACGTAAATGTAAAAACAACTACTTTCAATCGCTCATTTCTTATTAGAACAACTAGGACTTGGAACTCTCTCCATGAACACTCAAGGCTAGATCATTTAAACTTTAAAAAATTAAGAAGTCACTATTAGACTATTATAATAATGCTCTATTATCCTGTTATAATGTTGACGATCCTCGAACTTGGAAAACTGTCTGCCTAAAGTGCAACACATTGCGAAGCCTCACTGAACCCGTAACTTGCTGTTATTAGTTATTATTTTATTTTTGTAAGGGCCCACTGTAATTGGTGTTTAACTGTTGTCTTAAAAATACATAGAAGAAAATACATAGAAGAAGCAGGGTGACCAGGTAAAAACCAACGCTCGAGGTATTAAACTGACTTATTTAACAATTGAGGGAGTTTTGTTAGGAATAATATCCCTTATTTAGTTAGGAATCTAAGGAATATAATTCTGGCTATTGGTTTCGGGACAATTCAAAATCGCCAGCCACTGTTTGAAAGCTTCCTTTGTTTCCAAGAGGTATATATTCGCGATATAAATCCAGCGAAAAAAAGAAAACTCAATCACTCATCTGTTGTATTACTTGTATAATAGAGAAAATAAACACCTTTTGTCCATTGAGTCTCATCACTAGTGTCCAACCTCCTCCCCCACAATCTGTCAGAGCACCGGTCATGTCACAGAATACGTTTTCGCTATTCGACGTTCCCTGAAATATACTGTAATCTCCATCTACAGAATATCTATAAACAACAACAAAATAACCAAAGAAAATCTACGTACAATGATCTTATTAACAGACATAATACACGTGTGTCTTTACAAATGTTTAGCTCGAACATGGCCGAGTCAAAGGTATGTCAAAGGCGCCGCATGCTGCCACCATACGACCCATGTCTGACCACGGAGCATAGCTAAGATCTAAGTGTTGATTTTACTGAAGGAGGAAAACTGGAGACCCCGGAGGAAAACCCTCAAAGCACGGGAGAGATCAACTAATAACTCTACTCACATGAGTTCCAAGCTCGCGAATCAACACGAGGTTATTCCCAGATCGTCACCCATCCAAGTACTAACCCCGTCCGACCGGGCTTGACTTAGCGGTGAGTGGCAGCGCCATAATAACACACGCCACCCGTGCTTCATTGATCAATATATCTTTTCCAATACCAATATTATATATTATCAAAATATTTGATTAATCTAGTCACACGTCTTTCTGGTAAATGAAATTGACACTATAAATTAATGGACTCTGGTTATTTCTTACTTGTCTTTCTCAAAGATTTCTTGGCAGGCGACAGGTGGAAGGTTGTTCTGCGCAACTGACGTTGTAGTTGGCGTAAGTACTGGGAGTGAAGGTGAAATGACCGATACATCCGCGGTCAATGTTGCGGACGATGTCATTTCGATCGCTGTTGGACTTGCAGGAACTAGGACTGATGACGTCGTTTCACTATGTGACACTGTTTGAATGCTCTTTGTCGGAGAAACTTTGGTTGTGTTGCCATCATCTGTAAACAAAAGAAAAACTATCATGGTTGTATAGGGAAGATTTATTTTAATCATACGCTAACTAACGAAGGAAGGAAGGAAAGAAGGGAGGAAGGGAGGAAGGAAGGAACGGAGGAACGAAGGAAAGAAGGAAAGGAAGGAAGGAAGGAACGGAGGAACGAAGGAAGGAAAGGAAGGAAGGGAGGAATGAAGGAAGGAAGGAAGGAACGGAGGAAGGAAGGAAGGAACGGAGGAACGAAGGAAAGAAGGAAGGAACGGAGGAAGGAACGAACGGAGGAAGGAACGAACGGAGGAAGGAACGGAGGAAGGAACGGAGGAAGGAACGGAGGAAGGAAAGAACGGAGGAAGGAAGGAAGGAAAGAAGGGAGGGAGGAAGGAATGAACGGAGGAAGGAACGGAGGAACGAAGGAAAGAAGGGAGGAAGGAAGGAACGTATGAAGGAACGGGGGAACGAAAGAAGGAACGGAAGAAGGAAGGAACGGAGGAAGGAAGGAAGGAACGGAGGAAGGAAGGAACGGAGGAAGGAAGGAACGGAGGAAGGAAGGAACGGAGGAAGGAAGGAACGGAGGAAGGAAGGAAGGAACGGAGGAAGGAAGGAAGGAACGGAGGAAGGAAGGAACGGAGGAACGAAGGAACGGAGGAACGAAGGAACGGAGGAACGAAGGAACGGAGGAACGAAGGAACGGAGGAACGGAGGAACGAAGGAAGGAACGGAGGAAGGAAGGAACGGAGGAAGGAAGGAACGGAGGAAGGAAGGAACGGAGGAAGGAAGGAACGGAGGAAGGAAGGAACGGAGGAAGGAAGGAAGGAACGGAGGAAGGAAGGAACGGAGGAACGGAGAAAGGGATTAAGGGAGGAAGGAAGGACGGACGGAAGGAAGGAAGGAAGGAAAGGAAACAAGGAAAGAAGGAAGGAAGGAAAGAAGGAAGGAAGGAAAGAAGAAAGGAAGGAAAGAAAGAAGGAAGGAAGGAAAGAAGAAAGGAAGGAAAGAAGAACGGAGTAAGAGTGGCTGGAAGGAAAGAAGAACGGAGTAAGAGTGGCTGGAAGGAAGGAAAGAAGAACGGAGTAAGGGGGCTGGAAGGAAGGATTTGAACATTTTGACATTCTGAATCAAGTTTAGTGTGATATTTCTCACTACCTTTATCGTCCATAACAAGATAAACCGTTGCACTTTTGTCTTTGACAATGTTATCAGGATTATTACAGTCGACATCGTAGAGCATACAGTTTAGTTCTTGTCCATGTTTAATAATGCTGCAACATTTACAATATTCTACATTGACACATCTCATAGCACATGTCACAGCACTTTCCACAAACAACTCTACTTTTGGTGTTCCTTTGAGTCTGTAGTCAGGAAGGACTCGTAAAAAATTGGATTTACACAGCGTTTCACAGCGAAAAACATGCACGAGATGCAGTAACGACAGTAGCAATACAAATAGTCCCATTGCAGTTTCCTATGAAACAGAGATGAAAATAACACATCACTAGAGTTCTGGTTTTCGATATCTGGTTTTCCTGTGTCTTTTCTTGTATTATTATATTCAGAACTGGATTAAGCGTATATGACAATTTTATTAAACTTTCAATTTTTTATGAAAATAATTAAAAGTTATGTCAATATGAAACACGAAACTGAAAGGGCAGGTGGATGTTATAGAGACATTTAATAAAAGAAAATATTATCAATGTATATACTATGAATTTTCCCCAATTTAATATAATAATATATTAATGATAATTTTTCAATTCAGTTCATTTTGCAGTTTTTCAGTTCTCCAAGGCCATTTGACTTGGTGTTTGGGATTCTCTGTGCATCGGTAAACATCTCTCGGGATGGAGTTCATTTCTTTATTCCAAAAACATTTATTTCATTTACTACTGAAAACCAAGCCATACATTTGCATTCTCGATACAAATATTTTTCACATTTTACCTCAGAGAAGTATAGCCTGCGCTTGCCAAGTTATTTTTAGCTATTAGTGTATTTTCCCCTGAGGTTTTGGTCCTTTGCAATTTTCCTACCACTGGGGTATTGGTAGAGAGTTATGCAGCGAGGAGAATTGCATATAGTGTGTTATAACCAGCTGTTGTGGTCTAGTGGTTACCACATATGTCTATGAGCTGGGAGACACAGGTTCAAATCCTTAGTCGGACCACCACTCAGGGTCTTAAAATAATTGAGGAGAAAGTGCTGCCTTTGCAACAACACTAGCAAATGGTAAGACTTCCGGGTCTTCTGGGAAAACGAACTTAAATCGTAGAAGTCTAAATAAATTAATCATACTCATAAGACTATAGTTACCGTTAAATGTCGGCGAACATTTTTAATCCTATAGCATTAAAGTGTCCATAACCTCAAAATGTTTTATTGTCTTGTTTGGAAGAACTTTTAAAATGATAAATAACTTCTTTTGAAGATTTTCACTTCTTCGCTTTCTTTTTGAGATATATCAGTTTGTTTGATATGCAAATGTCTGGAATTTCGTCACACATGCATAATGAGTTATTGGAGAAATGTGTGTATCTCTTTCATTCTCGAACGAAAT
This sequence comes from Chrysogorgia sp. JL179-B06, assembly GCA_035772405.1. Taxonomy (NCBI): domain Eukaryota; kingdom Metazoa; phylum Cnidaria; class Anthozoa; order Scleralcyonacea; family Chrysogorgiidae; genus Chrysogorgia; species Chrysogorgia sp. JL179-B06. Next base: position 135,112 of record JAYKKM010000466.1, on the reverse strand, counting down.
CCTTTAAAATCAAGACGTTTGGTGTTGTGGGACAAACGCACCCACGTGTTATTCACACTTTAGTGTTTTTATTTCATGAACGCAAAGATATATACTTTTCGCGCCAAAAAATTGCAATTTTTTTGACTTTGCTCGAAAAAAATAAACACGTTATTTACCGTTTTGGTCGGTCCGTACTGGAAAAATATTTTCCCGAAGTCTCAGAAGCGGCCCGAGACCGAATTTTTGGCGCGAAAAGTTGCGAGAAGTCCGTACTGGTGTGATACGGACCTCGTACTCAGCCAATCAAAAGGCTCTATTTTAGTTACGGACCTGAGTTACGGACCTCAAAAAAATAAATAACATTCTCTGATAACTCATTATGCATGTGTGACGAAATTCTAGATATTTGCATATCAAACAAACTGATATATCTCAAAAAGAAAGCGAAGAAGTGAAAATCTTCAATAGAAGTTACTTTATCATTTTAAAAGTTCTTCCAAATAAGACAATAACATTTTTTGAGGTTAGGGGCAGTTTAAATTTAATCCTATAGCATCTCCCCTAAAATAATCACAATGAAGACACTAATGTCAATAACACAGTCTATGAAACACTTATTATAGATAATATCGTCGATTTTTGTCCATTTTGGAAATCGGATCTATGTACTCAGTGCACGAGGGCTAAAAGCAGGTGGAAAAAAGAGAATGTTGATTTTCATCCGATTGATTTACAGATCAATGGGATCATGTGAACAGATCTTGAGTCCTTTGATATGAAGCCTTTTGAACCGAACAAGATGCATTTGATCGTCTCTATAATCCTCAAGATCTGAAACCCATGTTTATTCTCGCATAGAAACTAGATATTGATAAGGTCTTACACCGAGCGAACTATAACGACCCTATAACAACGGCTCATGTAAGGGAGAACTAGTAGCCCTTCCTTCGTCAGTGAAACCACGTAAAATAAGTTTATATTTCACTTTGTGATAAAAACCTCCTTTGCTTGATACGTTGGACCACCTATATTCACTATTTTGAAAATACAATAACATATTCTACGATTTTAACTAACCTTGCTGTTTAATTTGTTTTCTCCTCGCCAATAATCTTCTTTATAGATGACCAGTAGTAGTTGCACCTCAAAAGGGCAATGAATTATTCTCGTCAATATTTTGAAGATTTTCGCCGACACACCTGTATCTTTTTCCTAAGAAGTAGTAACCTTTCTTGTGGCAACTACTAGTTAGATGATGAAAGCCGAGTTTACAAAAAATAAATTGCATAATTAGAAGTTTGACAATATAAATATTATTTTCGTTGGTTTAATTAAAAAGGGATCTTAATATCGATGACTTTAATATAGATGACATGTCAGAAAAGGTGTTGTCTAGTATGAGGTTAATGAAGTACTATTAACAAGAAACCAAAATATTGAACGTTATATCTGATAGAATTATACTTTTCATATTTTTTGGCCTTTAATGACACTCCGGGATGACATCTACAATCTATGCAGTTTTCCTGCTTGCAATTATTATCTTGCTTGCAATTATTATCTTGCTTGCAATTGTTATCGTTTCGGGACACAGTCCTTCAGAGTCGGGTAGCTAACATGACATGGCGAGTCTTTAAATATATCTTGTAAAATTCATTAATAATTCATGAAGAAAATTCAAAAGAAATTAATATTTAATCAGCATCTTTAACTCAGGATAAAACATTGATTAATAAACATCAAAGTTAACATCAAAGTAACTTGCTCAAATTGAGGTTTTTAGGAGTTAAAATAATTTGTTTGTACCGTTTCTACAACTTCCAAACAAAGTATGTATTATATATTCTATTCATTTTACAAGTTCGTTAAAACATTCACGGCCGATGTTTATGGGCAGTTACAACGACGGCTGATCGCCTGCGGCTCGCCATTGTAACTGCCTATAAACATTTGCAACTATTCAACCAAAAAGCTTTCTATTTGTGTTGGCAATGTTCTGTACGCCGTTACATCAAGTATTTTTCAAATCCCGGAATGACATTAAAAATAAGTGAATTCACGCATTCACCTCTGTCCCCCGGAATTCCATACCTTGTGATTATTAAACCTTTTTTAATATATATATATATATATATAACAAACGTTGCGGCATACTTAATTGTTACAATACTTCCTGAAAAAGGTTTCAAATTTCTAATCTTAATCACTTCAGTGCAACTTCACCACTTCGTAGGTTGACGGACGTTCTGAAAACGTGGAAAAATGACGACTTTTTACGAGGATTTTTAGCGCAATATTTTGATGCGTTGACCTGCGAAGAAATCTCGAAATGGCGGCGGAGAGCCAAGATTGAGATTTTTCAATTTTTGGTTAGACTCAGATCAACTGATGTGGTCTTCTTGCAGATTATTTATGAATTACAAATAGTTGGATGAATTAAGTCAACTTTTTCAAGTTGATATTCTTAGTTTCTTCATATTATGTTAACTCTTTTGTTTGAAAGAACTCTTGAAACTATAAAGACTGACCATTTACAACTTTTTCATATCTCACTTCACTCAAGAGATATTAAAATTTGTTTAATATGTAAATGATCATACTTATGACATATCACAATGCATGAAAAATTCTGCATATCTTTACCATTATCACATGGAATCGTTTGATGATTTGCATATTTGATGTCATTGGATACATGCACCTGCATTTCAAGTGATTTCATTTCATAATCTCAAAGATATATAGCGTTTTCAATAAGTTATTATGTAGTGTGATGTCATAAACTCATAAGTATGATCATTTACATATTAAACAATTCTAGATATGAAAACGTTGTAAATGGTCAGTCTTTATAGTTTCGGGAGTTCTTTCAAACAAAGGAGTTACAGCTGAATTTTTCATTGCATTAAACGAAACGTATTACGGATTTAAAATCCACCAATTATATTATAAATGTTTACATATATTTTCTTTTGGCCTGGCTATCATATAGCTGTCATATTAAATGGTTATTTGTATTCGAGGAACTGAATATTAGCGAAATTTTATGACAATAAAGTCCTGAATTTGATATTTCTTAATACATAGTAATAAAAAAACATCAAACGACAGTGAAAAGAGTGATAACATTATTCAAATAAAAGAAAAAACACCTCTTGACGTCGACCATAGCTTGCGTGCCGACCACCCTTCCGCAAGTATTAAGGGTTAGAAAACCATTAGGCGGGGGTAGCAATTCCATGATGTATTTCATCCCGCGGGAGGCCTGACCTGTTGCCGTTGGACTTTGGTCTCCATATTTGCATATTATCGTGACGTGAAATTATACCCCTCGAATTGTTCGACTTTAAACTGAAATAAGGTTAGGGTTAGGATAAGGATGCCAGTTAGTGTTAGGATCAGGATTTGATTTTGGGTAAGGGTTAGTTTTGTATCTAGAAAATAACCAAATAGTGTTGAAAATTGAACGTCACGAGCACGACACGAACCCCTTTGTTGCATACTTCCTGTTATGGAATCCCAGATTCCTAGAATAAAAGAATGATCTTCTCGATGAGATCATGAGGTGGTATCAATATGAGCGAAGAATATGTTGACGTGTTGAATTTGAAGGTTTTGGTTGTTGGCGAAGCAGGAGTAGGTAAGCTTTTGGCTTTGGAGATCTCTCTTTCGTGTATGTAAACACGGAAATTAATAACGCTCGTACTTCACCGATTATAACTGTTCAAAATAGATTTTTTTCGGAAACTGGGTATTATCAAATGTCTGATTAACTTTGTTTTTTAGGAAAGGTAAGTTGCTTCGCCGAAATATGAAGTTTCTTGTCAGAAGAAATTTGGTTATTTGGTTAAGCTAGACATCTTTATTTACTGATAAATACTGTTCGCTTTGTGATTTTTTTTGAAGACCTCGATTATTCGGCGATATACGCAAGGTAAGAAGAGATGAAGAGATTATCAAGCCATATTTTGTGATGTCTTATTGTCTTTAATATAGAAGTAGATCTTGTTATAAAGAATGATGATGTTTTAACAGTATATATATTTTTTGTATATATATAATATCATTGTATTGATATTATCTCTATTAACCGTGATATTGTATATATATATATATATATATACAGTGTATATATATTTAAATAGAAATATATATATATATATATTTCAATCTACAGACGTGTTTCAGCTCATCAGTGAGCTTGGAACTGATCTGGTTGAGTCTGGCTGGACTATTTTGCAATCGTCATTGACAACCGCTTGTGGGATAGCACTGGCTGGCGATCAGAACATCCAGATAGCGTGAAGTGCGCATGGGGCCAGAGCGCTCAAACTGCCACAATGGTAGCGAGCGTTGCATTATTGCTAAAGGACATATATATATATATATATATACACATGATGTCATCTTTGGAACCAATGGGCATTGTGGAGAGGGGGTGGGTGACCCCCCTGTTGGCAAATTTTTGTATCCCCTTTTCTATAGAGGATTGAAATTCATTGAATGAAAATAGTATGTTACCATTATCTCTGCATCTACTTACCTATGCTCTGCAGGCAGAAGAAATTCCCAATGATTGTCTTTCATGGAGCATATACCCACACTAAATGTCCTCCCCAGTTGTCCTCCAGACAGATTTCTTGATTTCTACAAATCTGTGGTTTCTACAAATCTAAGTTAATTTAAACAAAATGCTTGGATGACAATTTCACTTTTTTTTCTCAGATTTCTATTTTTCTTCCTTTTCAGGTCACTTTTCGGGTACCTATACACCAACTCTAGGGGCAGATTTTGCATTGAAGGTTATTCAGCAGAACCGAAAATCAAGAATACACCTACAGTTATGGTACTACTTCTTAACCTATGGTACCTTGAAGTACCGTACTAGGATGGGTGGAAGGGTGGTCGATTGATACTAGCCCTAGCAGAATACTGCAATGCCAAGGGAATTAAATTTATGAAATTATTCAGGATGGAGCTACAGAACAGGAAGATATATCTGATTATGTGTACACCATAGGCGTAGGAACCGGCAGGACAAGTGTTGCTAAATTTAATGTTTTTTCCCAATTGTATTAGTACAACTATAGAGGTAGGTAGAAGCTACTACGGGTTTCATCTACATGAGATTTTACAAACGGGTGTAGCCTGAAGTGTTAGCCAACCCCTAAACTCTTGCCATGTAAGTGTTAGAGTGGTTCCCAGACCCTTCTGTCAGTACTAGGTGCAAAAAATGGTGTCACCTGGTAAGAGACAGCAGGCAACTCTTGGATTCATTTGAACTATGATCACTGCTGTAGAATTAGATGAAAAAATTTGCTCAAATTGCTGCAAATTGTCTTTCCGAGCTTCTATATTAAACATTTTTCCAGGTGAGGACCCCCCTTAGAATGCTGTCACTGATTACCTGCTTGTCGACTTCAGCCCCCCAACTTTAAACCTGTTCCTCTGGTGTATATACATGTAATGATCATATATTATTTCCAGCCATTAATAACAAAATAATTCGAACACTTTCAAATTTCAGGGATATTGCAGGTCAAGACAGATATTGTCACATGACAAGAGTCTTTTATAAATATGCGTAAGTGTTTGCATTCTTAAAAAATCCCACTTTGGCAGTACAGTAGTTTGTTTCTAACATGTGTGTCTTTATTCTCTTTTAGGATGGCAGCATTCATTGTTTATGACCTTTCCAGGTATTATTACAGAAAAATTATAGTAGTTTATCATCCTAACTTTTAAAAAAAAATCCTTTTTTTTTTCAAGATGACTTCTCCAAAATGGCCATCACCCCTACCAAAACCTAATTTTAATATATATTAAATCTATTAACGTTGTATTATAAGCACAAACAAAACAAAAACCATGACAGAATCGAATGGATTTCTCCACAACTCATGGGCCAAAACAAATTGTGGCGTGCATGTAAAACCTGAAATGAACCGAAAAGTCCCGAAAGGTAATGGAAGACACTGAAACGCATGAAAATGGCTGAAATGTGGCACAAAAGGCCCCCAAAAAAACATTTTTGATGCAAATAAAAAAATTAATTTGATGCGGCCGGAAAAAAGGATGCGGGCGGGGACGATAAACTACTATACTTTTTACTTGGCCTAATTCTAGACATATTCAAGAACTCAAACTCCTGAATCCTGATACCTCTAAATGTTTTTTTGTCTTTCTCGAGGGTTCAAGTTTTAACTGTATAACATATCGTAACTTATTTTCATTATTTCTTCATTTTTTTCTTCGAAAATTGAGACTACTGTACATATGATGTACAAGTAATTTGGTTGTTGTGTGTTATTGCGTGACAGCCGTGACTCACTGCCAATCAGACTGCAGCACTAGTGCATTAGTGTAGTAGTAAGTTTGTACTAAATAGTGTTAAAATATTGCTTTTTTTCATTATTTTCTCTTATTGTATAATATTTGTATTTTATATGCGTGAAACAGGCCAGAAACTTTGAATACTGTGCTCAAGGTAAGTTATGAATTGCTTCAAAAATATTATCTTAAAATTTTGCCTTTTTAATTCCATATATTTAACAAATAGATTCCATTTTGCAGTTGTCTGTTCAGTTATAGATGCACAGATGACATCAGAACGTGGTAGGAACAAAAAAGTGGCCCACGAGACGATAGTCGAGTGGGTCACTGATGTTCTTACCACATTCTGACGTACTCTGTGCATGGGTCGCCAGACTGCCACCTACCTATACTATCAAGTTTTGTGATTGGTTGATTAAAACAATAAAACAATAAAATCAACCACAAAGAAACCAATGACCTAACCACTTTTGTTCCATATAGCCAATCACAAAACCTGTTCGTTTTAGGTATGTATTTACTGCTGTGCATCTGTAACTGAACAGACAATGGCAAAATGGAATCTATTTGTTTTATACAATAAAAATTGAAAACAAAATTTAAAAGGGTTATTAGCTCTTTGGCGATTTCTGGGGCATCAGGAAAAAGATACTGTAAAAGCAGTCATTTGACATGATTTGACGTGAGCTGACATGAGCTGACGTGACCCATGCATCTGTCCTCTAATAGATCATGGCCAACAACCAATGAGAATGCATATAGTAAACAGATTATTGTATAAAATTAATATATTAATAAATTCATAGAGTTTCTCATCACTGCATGATGCATTCATAATCACTGCATGATGCATTCATAATCACTGCATTATGTAAATAAATACAAAATATACTTATGTTACCTCTTTGTAGTGGCACAGGAATTTAATTGAGAATATTGTAACAGATGATGAACAGCAAATCCCTATAATTATTCTGGGAAATAAGGTAAGTGCTAATGTATAGGATAGATTTTAACATACCATATAATAAGCAATATATTTACAGTGCAGTAAAAACAACTTAGCATGTAATTGTGTTGCATTTGTACCAACAAAAGGCAATATGTATTATTTTCAGTGTGACTTAAATGGAGTTGAATATCATGATGTATCGACAAATTTAAATGCATTTTGTTATAAACACGGGTTTGAAGGCTGGTCAGTATTACAATAATTATCAGCTGTGCCATTGAATTTAATTATTTTTAATTCCATAATCACTTATTTCCAGGTTTGTTAAAATTATATTGTGTTCCTTCTGCTTTGCAGGTTTCCAATCTCAGCCAAAACTAATAATAATATTGGTGAGTTACAAGTATTTCTACAGAAATGCTGGCATGGTTGCCAAATACTTGAACAACAACCATATAACCATCTTTCTGTGTATTCCTGTTCATACACACTTTGTTATTTGTGTCCATTCTTCAATTTGATCTAGAAAAGACATATCTTTGGCAAAAATTAGTTTATGCCATATAGCAAAGTGAAAAGGTGGTAAACTTACTGCCAAGAATTTAGTGACGAAATACTGACGTTTCGAGCGAAGCCCTTTATCACAGTAAGACGAGATGAAATAAAATAAATAGGGCTTATATATATATGCCAAAAGGGTGTCACAAGTAGAAAGTAGCCAGCCAATCAAATGCACGGGAGATAAACAAACTAATAATTGAGATGCGATTAATTATTAGTTTATCTCCCGTGCATTTGATTGGCTACTTTCTACTTGTGACACCCTTTTGGCATATATATAAGCCCTATTTATTTTATTTCATCTCGTCTTACTCTGATGAAGGGCCCCGCTCGAAACGTCAGTATTTCGTCACTAAATTCTTGGCAGTTTACCACCTTTTCACTTTGCTATATATTCAAAACACTGTCTACGCAGCACTCTACTTTTTTACTAGTTTATGCCATATACTGTTTGCCAATCATTTGCAATGTTCAACACCAGTGTAGGTCCAATTACCCATGTATCCATAGGTTATAAAATTATAAAGTACTGTAGATTACCAACACAATTTATTGTCATATTATATCAGTGTTTTCTATTTATTATAGATGATGCAATGACTTTCCTTATATCAGTAATCCTCAGTGAAAAACCTAATCAGGAAAGTGTCCGGCCTAGCACACCTTGGTACCGTGCACAATCTCCAATACCAAAAAATGAATTAAATCTACCACCTTCAGACATTAGCTCAAGTACAAGGACAGAAAACTCTGTTTACAAACAGCACAAGCCTTGTTGTTAGCACACATCCCCATTATTGAGCGCCTAGGGGGCTACATCATATGACTAACATTATTTTAATTTTTTAATATATGAATTTTGAATGTTTGAATGTGCAGATAATTTTGAAATTTTAAAACAAAGATGGCACCACCTGCTCTTAATTTAACTATAAATGTATATGTTATTTAATTACCGTGATTAAAACATTTCAGTATAAAATATTTTTGACACCAAATGGTGGCTGTTTGTTGAATTGGCACTTCAAACAGGTATGAGCAGTACAAAATTTGCAACACATTAAGTTAGAAGGGTATTTTTATTACAACTCAAAAACTCTACAGGTTGATAGTACTTGTAGAGTACATATATTCCCTGTATTAAGGAAGAGCAAATGTGTTGTTGATAACAGAATCTCAAATTCATGAATAATTCGTGAGTTAATTAACCAATCAGAGTAGGCGAATTAATCAGGTGATTGCGGTTGGATACCCCGGTGAACCATGTCAACACAATACGCGTGACCTGGATATTAGATGAACAACGTTGTTCATCTAATATCTTAATTACGCATGCAAATAATCTTCAAAATTGTAAACTGCAATTTAAATTATAACTAATTACTATTGTGTTCAATTGAGATGCTATATGAACAACTCGAGCTCGTGTCCCACCGGGATATCCAAACACTCGAAAACAATTAACAAAAACACTCGCGCTTCGCGCTCGTGTTTTCATACATTGTTTTCTCGTGTTTGGATATCCCGGTGAAACACTCGCTCTCGTTGTTCATATATAACATCACCAATCAAAAGTGATGTCTGGATTTATGGTTTCCAAATTCATTGACAAGGCATTCTGAAATGAAATCACACTTAAAGAAAGAACAACATATTGAGCAGCTACTAAATTGCCAAATTAGAACTGCTCAAATTGAGTAAGGTTTGAACTGCTGATGCGTTGTACCAGTATCCAACTTCAAGTCAACGATTGATGACAAGAGTCTTTAAAATTTGGGTATATACTTCATGATAACACTAGACCAGGTTTCCATCTGTTTTTTATACCCCTAATCCTAACCATAACCCTAATTATTATACCGTAAAATATGGTGGGAGTCTATATGTATTGTTACCATGAAGTATATCCCAAAATTTGTGACAGAGTGAGATTTGGATTTTGGGATGACACCCACCAGGTTAGGGGAGTGAGACTGAATGAATGCGTGAGGTCTAGGAATAATCGGTGGTGTTGGGAGACCAAATAGATGGTGGTAACTGCTGGTAGCATATAGAATACAACCAAAATAGTGATTATGAAGTCTAACATTTTCAAGACCCTTTCTCATAGAGTGGATAATAAGTGTATATAATAAGGTTCATTTCTGTCCAGCAGAAAAAACACTTTCACTTTGTAACTGCTGTTGTTCTTGTAGTCTTAGTGTAAGTCTCTGTGTCATCTTGAGATACTTTTCAGCACAATTCATAACACAGCTACTCTAAAACGGTAAAAAGACAACATAAAAGTTTAACGCCATGGATACAGGCCCGACACCGGTCCCCTAATGCTAAATGCTTCTGGTCCAACATCACTATATAAACATATAAATGCAATTGCAACAAAATAACCCTAAAAATCCTAACCATAACCCCAATTATCCCTATTCATAACCCTAAATATCCCTAAAATTGACTTATAATTTATAAAAAAATATAATTGATGAAAATATAATTTATGACGATCCTACTGTAATTATATAATTATGTAATAATTTACAAATTTCACCCAACTACCACTTAATAAGTATAATGATTTCAAAGCACTTACTTCGTTTGTTGATATCGTTCTATTGGTGAAATCTTGAATACAATCCATAAAACAAAGTTCTGACAACGTATTGTATGAAGATAGAAATGTTTGAATCTAAAAAGATAAAATAATAGGTCAAAATAAAGTGTTACACTCACATCTGAATTTTTCAAGAATGCATAGAAAAAACAAAATAATCATGCGGAAATAACAAGACTTGTATACCTGTTTCACTTCTTGTTCATGGGATGCCGAAATCTGGTTTTCCATGCTGTGTATTTATTTAGTGAGTGTCCAGATAAAAGTAAAAAAAGCTATCAGCGATCCTTTATATACTGTAATTATTTACAATAATTTCCAGCGATGGTTTGAGATAACGATACAGGAGAGAATTAGATTTTCTCCATTTTTCACTAACTTTTGCAGTTTCACTCGTCCGCCATATTGGTTTGTTTGTTCCCAGGACCCTAACCCGGGTGCCAAATTATTGTAAAATAAATTATATTTTATAATTTATATAATTATAAATTATAATATATTTTATGCTTAGCTGTCATTTTAAAAACCTTTTCAAACTGGAGCAAAGCAAGGCAATAATGATGGTAGCCCAAATGTAAGATTTAAATACTGTAAACAGAAAAATCTGATGACAAAGAATGACTGTTGAATTCTGGGTGAGTATAAAACGGACAGTTGAAATCGTTCAAAAAGTTGAAATTATCTGAACTTTTCAGTTCCTGTTCTGTCAATGCATTGTTCATGTTTTTTATTGATTGTATTTTCTTTTATATTTTATAAATATTTCCTTTGTTTTTGTGGTATAAAAGTGAATGTATGTTTACCAGGTATTTTTTATTCAGTCATTAAAACAACAAATGTGATTCGGTAAAAAAAGATTTTATGGCCGAAGACGAAGCTGTCATTTTTGTAAGAATGATTTTTAATGCTCGTAAATGTAATATCGAAATGTCGAATGCTATGTGAAAGGCAATAAAGCTTCTTCAAATCGTATACTAAACTTTCAAGGTGGATATCGACGAAGTATGTATGGAGTTTTCTTCCTTTTATAAATACGAATTAATTAATTCAATAGTGTGTTTTCGGAGCACGTGTTCGTCGAGTTTCTGAGCATTTTTTATTCGCCCTTTGCGACTTGTTTTTACATAAATACTACGTACTAAAGTAATTTCGTTAGATACAGTAATTGTTTTCTACCTGCCTGGTTTAAACCAGTTGTTTTAAATTATGCAAAAAGACAAACGAGAACGACGGAGTGCTATTAACTTCTAAATCCTAAATATATAATAAATCACTACCATATGTAGTCAATAATTATATGTAATAATAATGATGATAACAATTAACATTGTATCCCCCCACCCCCCCGCCTAGTCAACCGGTCTCTTCCTTAAATTAACTATTATCCTTAATTTACAAATCGCTCTGAATTATTGATAATGGTTAATCTAATGCTAGAACCCAACACAACAAAGATCCTAACCCTCCGCCTAATGGGTTTTCGAACCTAACCCCCCCCCCCCCCCCTACCCAGGTAGCCTCCTCCGCAGGCGACTCTATGGGCTTCTTTTTCCAAAGTCAAACCTCTTCGTCAATCAATCCCTTCACAATCCCCATACTTCCCTGCAATCTCAGTCAAAACATTGCTCGCACAGCCTTGGAAGCGATTTGATTTGGAAAAAAGAAGCCACAGAGTTGCCTGCGGAGGAGGCTAGTACCCAGGCTCTTTTCTCCGAGGGGAGAGCGGAGAAAAGAGTCTGGGTATGAGGTTGCAACAACGTCACATCTTCAACACATTTATTTATACATGAATACATTTATTTGCTTAGTGCATAGTTAAACTTATTTCCAAACTTCTCATCAATTAAACTTTTTCTAACTTTGTCCATTTCACTCGAGACACGCTGAAGTGAAGACTTATCAAACACTATCTTTTCCAAACGTGATCTACTTGTATCTGCTTTTTTATTCAAATCCGTCAGTCCTGGATGTTTTCTCTTTTTGCCTTTTGTTCTTTTCTGACTACCTAGGTTCAAACCAGTTGCTAACTCAATATCTCTGGTTATTTCAGCTTCTTCTGCAGTGTTATCGGCAGTCGTTAATGATTCGTTACCATCAGTATCTGCAGGCTCCCCCATTTCATCACGCGAGATGATTATCCCATGAAATGGACATTTATGTCTATCCTGACGTGGACAAAGTTTCCCACTTGCCAACGGTGCTCGACAAGCCCACTTTACTTCTTGAAATTCTCCAGTAAATTTAATACTTCTTGACTGTAAGGATTCTCGAATATCCCCAGGACAATGCCCATCATTCTCGTCATCGCCGTGTGCCCAGAAACAATGCAACGATTTTAGATTACTGCTTGATGGGGCCTCCTCATCACGAGGCCTTCCCCAGTTGTATAAATCCATATCAAATGGTATCACAGGAGCTCTTTTCAATAACTTGACTTGTTTTTCATCTCCTGTAGACCTTTCCTCTTTCATCTCGTCAGTTTGGACACAGTTGGAAGAATTTTGAATTCTCGTAATTGTTGGATCACTGCTACTTTTTTCTTTCTGTTTTTGTTTCAGTGCTGCAAGAGCTGTAGCTCGGGAACAAGGGTCACCAAGTTCTGTAGGATCCTCGGGGCATCCATTGGCATTCCAAAGAAAAGTGTTTGCTGCACTGGATACTTGATGAGTACTCTGATCTGAAAAATATTATTTTTTTTAAATATTGATATGACAAACAATTTAAAAAGCCTCTCTGAAAAGTCTACCATCAGAGACATTGTCTGGAGGCTTGGCATATCAATAGCGCCCACGCCCCATTGAATCATGATGACGGTGGTTTATTACCAGAAGCTTATTTGCATCTTGTTAATAGATAACGTCATCATCGGTTCTATGAGGGTATAAATAGGGATCCTAACTTTACAACGATCACCCCTCATGAAGACACTAGATTGGAGTGTCGAAACATTGGGTCATGGACAGTAACTTTTAAAGTTATGTTCAAAAAAACTTTTTTAAAGCTAGAGTAGCATCAAACTATGTCAAATCAAATCACCTTTGCATGTTTTGGGTGAATTGCTGGATAAAGATTTCAAAGGTTCTAAGCCATATTCAGGTCTTTCAAACTCTGGGATGTGTTCTACGCCTTCTTTTTCAGGCACGTCCACAAATGTTTTTTCTTCTGGTTCACACTCCTCTTCCTCATTTTCACCTTTGTTGTCCAAACCAGATTCCCTTGTATTTAAGGGGTTTTTCTCTGATATAATTATAAGTTTTTCAAACTTTTTTTTCAACTCATTGATTGAATTTCTCAGATCAATGGCTTGGACAAGTTTTTCGCTATTACCACTGTGTCTTGTCAAAACATCAAGCCATTTTTGGACCAATGGCAGGTACTTGATTGTGATCTGTTTGTGTTGTTCTCTTAGGGTATTAATTATATCTTTATTGTCTTTGGTTTCAACTATTTCTACTGAAGAACTATCCAGTGTAATATTTAGTTGATATGTTCGAGAACTAAGACCATGATGGTTAAAGACGTTGTCATTAGTGGGATCACTGCTGGTGTCTTGTGAAGCATCGGTTGTAACTTGTGAAGCAGTCTGCTTGGTGTCTTGGGATACACTTGACATTGCTTCATCGTAAATGTCAAACTCTTCTGGCCGAGGCAGGACGAGATGAAAACAGTTATCCATTTCAGTCCCAATGTTGTTTATCTCAGTAACTGTCTCTTCCATTTGAGTCAACACAATGTTCAACTTTTGTTGGTTTAAATTTACCCTCCTTGTTTCAGCATCTTGTGCTCTCTGTCTTTCCAATGCAGAACGCGATCTCACCCCATCAAACTCAAATTTCTTTACATGTTTCAAGTACGTATACCCCAACGCAAGTTTCTTGTAATACCGACCGTACTTTTCTTGCCATTTCTCAATAGCTTGCAGCGATTGAGTTTTTAAAATTACAGCTACATGAGCAGGTTCTGGTGGGGGAAGATCTCCATTTGTCCCGATTGTTAGTTCCAGGAAATGTTGGAAATCATCCGTCAAAAGTTCACGGAACACACGAGACCTTGAGAAGATTTCCTTGATGATTTGTAACGACGATAAACGGATTTCAGCGTGTTGTTTTTCAAGCTGAGTCGACACTATGCGATAAAGATGGCGAACATTTTCATCGGAAGTTTTACAAATACTTTTGACTCGTTTGAAGAGATCCTGGTCTAAAGACTGACTCCCTGAAGTTGTTAGTGTTTCAACTAAATTTGATAACTCGCTCAGAACGTCTTGTTCGTCGCTATTCATCTTTTTTTTGAGCAATATTTGTACATTATGGTTTTTAATGACTTTTGTCAATAAACCGTGTGGGGACTGGTACAAATATTAGGAGCGCATGCGCCAAAGAAAATATTTCAAAATTAAAATGGCGCGTGTTTTGTTCCACAGAAAAAATCATGCTAAAAGGCGAGTTTTCCCCTTGTTTAACCGTTTAAATTATGTCATAAAGTGGTCCGACGGTCCTGGATTAATCCGCTGTTTATCTTAAGTTGTTTTTTAACCTTTTTCCTAGGAAAATTTAGAAAATATTTTAAAATATGGACGAAAACATTGCCGAAGGTGATGACGGTGATGAAGATGTTATCCATCTTTTGAATACAAAAAGGAAAAATAAAGAAATATTATCTATTACAAATGCAGCTGTGGATGCAGTGTCTAGTCGTGAGCATGCAAAAACTAAAACTTCCCTTGTTAATAAAGATAATAACGATGAAACGAAAGAAAATAATGATAGTATCTCGGATTCATTTACGTCGTCCAAAGATATTTCATTTAATGGTCGACACAGAGTTCGTGTTTCTTCTCGTTTACTCCGTGAAATAAAGTCCCCTTTAGAAAGAAGTGATGTAATGAATAAAATGGTCTCTAGTGAGAGTGGAACATTATCTAGTACTACTACAAGCAGTACATTATTTGCAAGTCAATCAAGCAGTAAGTGTATGTAGGCCTACCAAGGGTATTTGAACACCTGCATGCAGGCTAGGGTATTTGAAAACCTGCTTGCAGGCTGAGGTATTTGAAAACCTGCTTGCAGGCTGCAAGCAGGTTTTCAAATACCTTAGCCTGCATGCAGGTGTTCAAATATCCTAGCCTGCAAGCAGGTGTTCAAATACCTCAGCCTGCAAGCAGGTTTTCAAATACTTCAGCCTGCAAGCAGGTGTTAACCTCAGCCTGCAAGCAGGTTTTCAAATACTTCAGCCTGCAAGCAGGTGTTCAAATACCTCAGCCTGCAAGCAGGTTTTCAAATACTTCAGCCTGCAAGCAGGTGTTCAAATACCTTAGCCTGCAAGCAGGTTTTCAAATACCTTAGCCTGCAAGCAGGTTTTCAAATACCTCAGCCTGCAAGCAGGTTTTCAAATACCTCAGCCTGCAAGCAGGTTTTCAAATACCTCAGCCTGCAAGCAGGTTTTCAAACACTTCAGCCTGCAAGCAGGTTTTCAAATACCCTAGCAGCAGGTTTTCAAATACCTTAGCCTATATGCAGGTGTTCAAATACCCTAGCCTGCAAGCAGGTTTTCAAATACCTCAGCTTGCAAGCAGGTTTTCAAATACCTCAGCCTGCAAGCAGGTTTTCAAATACCCTAGCCTGCATGCAGGTTTTCAAATACCTTGGCCTGCAAGCAGGTTTTCAAATACCTCAGGCTAGGGTATTTGAACACCTGCATGCAGGCTAGGGTATTTGAACACCTGCATACGGGCCTATTGCTGGATTGCATGTGACATCATGGCAGCCGTAGGAGTGATCATGTCCACAAACCTTACATCCTAACAGTTGAGTCAGGACTTCGGCTTTTAGCCTATTGCATGTGTTATCCCTTATCTTGCTTGATCAGGTGGTCAGTTTAAGGATTAACTCCCAAGACTTGCACATACAATACCTCTTCATTTCACAAGTGAAAAAAGATTTTGATATTAAAATGATTTGTTGTACATTTCATGTTACTATTATCCTTTGTTTACAGGCAATCAATCTTCTGTTCAGGCCACTGGACCAGTACCTACTGTTATTAAATATTCATCAGAACCACCAATACAAACTGACACAACAATTGTAACATGTCACCAAAACATTAGCAGCAAAACTGCAACACCTATTGTTGTGAAAAACTCGAAAGGCTACTTTGCCACAGGAACATCAGGACATTTGTATTCTGTAGATCCAGTCTTGAATAAAACTGAAAAAAATTACCAAAAGCCTGGAAGAAATCAAACAGAAAAAGAACACATTAAACATATTATGCATTCTCAGCCAACGTCTGAGTCTGGAACTGAAAAAGGATTGTTAATTGAAAGTGTTTCTCTTAGAGAAACTAATGATAGTGAAGGAAATGTATTAGCAAGTAGTCATAGCAACACCAAGAAACCAAAGGGCCTCCATGTACCTTCGGAGGAACCTCACGATTATTTTACTTTTGATGGAAATCAGGTGAGGGAAAATTGAACAAAAATAAATAAAAGAAAGAGGATGAATACAAAATATTAATTAGGAAAATGGGCACAATTTGCATGATGATTCATATGATGGTAACCTCAATAAGTGCTTTTGATATTTTTGAATTCAATTTAGCTATCATCTTTTACAGTATGATTATTTTTCATTTCAACATTCATTTGATATTTAGAGAGGAACAGGATTATGTCAAGGTGCTCTATCAAGCAACGTAATACATATTGTTGATTCAGAAAAAGGTATTTTGTCAATCAACCATGTTAAAGCCATTGACAGTGGGACTCAGTCTAAACATAGTGATTCAGTTTGGATCAGGAGTGAAAATGTAAAATATCCAGCATGGCTAAGCCCTGACATTACTCTAGATTATAGACAATAATCTGAAAATCTTCCATAGATCATTGTCTCTTGATTATTTTTGTTGTTCAATACACTAATTGTTAATTGAGAATTCAATGTAGCAATTGGAGAAATTATGGTATATGCAACTTGAGAAGCTCAGAAAGCAATTCATAATTGTAATAACAATCATGATTTTGTAAACTTATGCCAGCACCTTGCAGTTTGCACAAGGTCCACCCATTGTCAAGCTTCTCTGCCAATATTTTTACGAGTCAGTCTAGTCCAATGATTTGTGGAAAACACTACCTTTTTATACTTAATACATCTCTGAATTACTTGCTGTTTAAGA